>JAJMSJ010000006.1:0-478461 GCA_030578535.1 Yamadazyma tumulicola | reverse complement strand
TGTCGACAGGAGTTTCAATAACAACAGTTGGAGGACCGCTAGCTGGAGTAGTGGTGTAGGTGGTGGTGTAAGAATTAGTACCGGGGATGGTGGTAGTTCTAATAGGTGTTTCGATGACAACAGTTGGAGGACCGCTAGCTGGGGTGGTAGTGTAAGTGGTGGTGAAAGAATTAGTACCGGGGATGGTGGTAGTAACAGTGTCGACAGGAGTTTCAATAACAACAGTTGGAGGACCGCTAGCTGGAGTAGTGGTGTAGGTGGTGGTGTAAGAATTAGTACCGGGGATGGTGGTAGTTCTAATAGGTGTTTCGATGACAACAGTTGGAGGACCGCTAGCTGGGGTGGTAGTATAAGTGGTGGTGTAAGAATTAGTACCGGGGATGGTGGTAGTTCTAATAGGGGTTTCAATAACAACGGTCGGAGGACCGCTAGCTGGAGTAGTAGTGTAAGTTGTTGTGAAACTGTTGGTACCGGGGATGGTGGTAGTTCTAATAGGGGTTTCTATGACAACGGTTGGAGGACCGCTGACGGGGGTGGTAGTATAAGTCGTTGTGAAACTGTTAGTACCTGGGATAGTGGTGGTACTGATAGGAGTCTCGACAATAACAGTTGGAGGGCCGCTGGCGGGGGTGGTAGTATAAGTCGTTGTGAAACTGTTGGTACCTGGGATGGTAGTGTAATCTGGAGGGACAAGGATTTCGACTGTTGCAGTGGTATAACCCGAAGGAGTAATGGTGATGGTACTCTCGTAGGTGTTAGTCCAATAAGATGTTGCGGTGGTTGTAGTTAAACAAGCCTGCACTCCTGCTTTGAGATGATAATATGGTAAAGCAGCTGACCGTGTACCATCCGGAAAAGTGGCTTGAAAGCCAATACTAGCCTGGTTGGGTGCCAGATTATAATAAAGCATCTCAATTGGATAATATTTACCTGCTTCTAAATCAACGGTTATCAGCAGATTATCTAATCTAATATCTGTAAACAAGGTATAGGTATCCACATCAGTAGAAGGAGGGCCGCAGCAAGGAAACGCCACACCAGCCCCTAATTTTAACATAATGACATTATCTGCGGCTGTGAATCTGAAAGTAAAATTGCCGTCCATGGGGGCTCTGAAGTAACCACTGTGTCTTAAACCAAAATATTTAACGTCTGTTCTCCTACCGTAAATTGACCGAACATCGGCTCCACTGGAAGCAATACTTTCAAAATTGAAGTTAGGGTTGCGGACCCCATAAACTGTTGCGTCTGGGGTTCTACTACCATACGACTCAAGGACCGGTAATGAGGGCGCTTGACGAGGAGGGAGGTTGTCGTAATAATCAACTCGAAGGCCGGAGTCTGGGGATGAAAGATCACAGCCATCAATAGCAACAACCGTTGATATTGCAAATATCAAGGACAAGAAAAGGGAAAACTTCATGATGAAAAATCTACCGGTTTAAAATTAGTAAAACTCTGCCTGAATTTATAGACGGGATAAGTTATATGATAGCCAGTTTGCGGTTTGCATGGCGGGATATTTCGGTTTGGCTGTTCGAGAATAAATTGCCTCATTGGTCTGACATTTGTCTCCTTTCGGAAACGTGACCTTTTGATCATGTAAACCTGTAACTAGCCAAGAATTGCAAGCAGGAAAGGGTGCCAACTGTACAAGTCGTATTCCAGTGATCAACATTGCATTAAAAATATACCTGTAGATAATGCTTTGCCGAAGGAGGTGAAACAATGAACGAGATATATTTTCTTTCAAATTCGGTATCATGTAATTTTCAAATTTAGAAAATCGCCAACTATAGCCTAATCATTCCTTTTTTGTGTCGCTCAATTTGGATATACAAAGCTGTTATACAATGGGTGATGCTCCGAATGGTAAGGGTTCATGACTAGGGTTGGTGAGTTATGCATCTGTAAATATGCAGCTTAACTCGAGAGTAGTTTGGCTGATGTTTTAAATCATTCAAGTTCAGTATCCAACTGTCATTGAAGACAGCGTTTTATGAAGTTGATTCTAAGTTGGAGCTTGAGCAGTATGTGTCTTTGGTGCGGTCAAGTGGATGAAAAAAAATGAGATTTTTTGGTACCGTGTGTAGATGTTGAAGTTTGAACAATAGGGCGATCAAAACCGCTGGTTGCATTCAAATCCTCCGATTGGATGATGTCCTCACTCAATAGGGATGTTTAACAAGCGGATAACCAATCGGCAGCTCAACTTCGGAAAAAGCTCAATTAGGATTTGTTCACAAGAGTTATCAGTCTCAGTCTGTTCGTATCTGTACAAGTTGCTAAGTGTGTTGTATTATCGGACAAACTCATCCGAAATGTGATTAAGCAAAACCAAGATAATGCCAAAGATAAGGTCAGGTTGACGAGAATAAGGAACATGAATTGTACTGTATTAATGATTCATTATTCAGAGAGTTTGAAGATGATGACTTGGAATAATTTTAAACGACATGTTGGGGCAAATATCTACAATGGAAATTATAGAGAAGAAGCTCAGCGTGTGATAGAGACTTTGCCATAGGAATTCGCAACCATGTATGTCTTCAATTTGAGGCATGAGAAAGCCGATAGCTGGAATTTCAAATTTTGCTGGTACTTCTCGTTTGAAATTGCTGGTTTGCCTTATCAGTGCGAAATACTTCTGGCTTAGGAAATTTACACTTGCATTTTCATTAAAAAGGATAGAATTACCGAGTTATATTTCCTTAAATGGCCAAGGAAATATACATCTACGAGGGTGGTGACAAAAAAGGGAATGAAATAATTGACGAAAAGGCGTATTGAATTGTGATATGCTGTATTCATTTCTCGGCTGATCGCAAAAGGATACTGGGAAAATTTTTTAATAACGACCCCTATAATTCCACTTTCGAATCCAAGTGTACAATATGGTTAACCAAGCAGTTATTACAGGGACAGGTAATAAAGTATAGAGTAGTTCACTCAGAGGGTTTTTGATTTCCCAGTGAAAAAGAGAAGCACGTTGAAAGTAATTTCGACATTATTACTCATTCAGATAATGGAGTCTCGTGTTCTGAAAAGACAGCTTACAATCCAGATACAATCCAGATACAATCCAGATACAGTTAAGAATGTTTCTTTTTTTCCGTGGCTAGCGAATCTCGCTTCTTTCATCCAGTTTCCTGCGCACGATATGGGTAGGTTTTTTGCTTATTGACCTTGACTAATCTAACAGCAAGCAACACCATGTGGAGAACTCATCTAAAGAAATACCACAAAGTGATAAATCCTTAAGTGCTTACCCGCAATTTTAGCAGTAGTAGATTTGAACCCTCGATAGGGAATCTGGTTCGTTTTGACTCCTAATCACATTATATCTTGCACAGAGAAATTCCGTGCCCTTTTGCTTATTTTGCTGTGTTGCCATTTTCTTGGCCCCGAGTATTGAGGTTATGGATGAAGCCGATTATTGTCTAACTAATCGCTCTTGACCATTAATGTACTTTGGGACAATAAGCTAGATTACATCTTCGACTAGGCGTACAACTGTGGATCGTATTTCAACCCTACGTGTCCTCTAGGGCTACCTGTCCATAATCAAAATCCGGCAAAATGGGAGTTCCACTTCATTTGTGGTCCACACATTACATTTAGGCGTTGCTTGAAGGATTTAAGAACTTTTGAATGGCATCGTGTCAATCTCTAGTACGTCCTTTCAGGAAGCGATGACGGAAGACCATTGTACCTGACTGTGAGCCAATATTCTTGGGTTGGTGGAATTGTTCAAAGTATGGCAAGGGATTTGTGTTCCCTGCAAACCCATTTTCAAAGGAGAAAAGCCCTTGATTCAAACATTAAAGAAAATTCTGAATATCAGATCTTTATATTGATAGCAAAGAATGGATCGAGGAAGTTCAGGGTTACCTCGAGCTTTCGACATCATAGAATCTGAGATGTCAACCATTGTTGTTGATTGGCAGATTATTTGGAAAGTCAAGGGTTGTGGTATTCGGCCTGACAAGGAAATCATTTATCTTTGGAGCCTTGCGCTTAACCGAAGATTCAACCGAAGATTCAAATTGTGGGTCACATCATAGAAAATATCACAGAGTATTCTCGTGACTCGTTAACTGTTGGGATTTTCTGATTATTCTTTACTTGAGTTTGTGAGATATTAAGGATGCAATCTAGGTTTTTTATTCACCACTATTCAATAACAATGACTGTTCACGTTTATGTCCAATCCTTTCAGTTCCTTAAATCCACAGATATCAATTCACTCTCCATTCAGCAATCATTAGGCATCTTTGAGTGGACCTTCTCCGGCTGTCCTGTGAGACTGAGGAATAACTACTCTTTCCGCAACTAGTAAATTTGATTCATCTTATTGTTTCTTGTTCAAGTCTGCCACTATTGAACCAACCAAATGTTTTGCTGATTTGATTCCTTTGCAGCGCCAAAGAGTGCTTTTTTCTCTAGGTCGGCATCTTTACCTTTTTTCGGAAATGGCCCCATTCTTATAAGCTTCATTTAAAGATTAGGGAACTGCATACGCATAAGGTGAGCTTTGTTAGTCATTGGACAAGTCAACAACGAAACTTTTGTACCTTATAGCTGGTACGGGCAGCAAAGCAGTAACCCAAAAATTATAAGCCTTTGATAATTCGAGCCCCAAGTAACAGAAACTTCTAAGTCAACCAAGTTTGTCATGATTGTATGTCTGTGTCAATTGAATAAACCTGATTTATATTTGAAAATTGATATCAGGTATGCAACTCACCAATCGCCCCTTTGTGAAGAAAATTAAACTATGTGGATTATCCAGTTTCAATTAGTGCATAATAAGCCCTGAACTGCGTAGAGACAGGCACTACTACTCGTCATAGAGCCTCTAAGTTACAAGGGACGGTTATTTGGAAAACAGAGTGGTGGAAGAAACTCAATTGATTTCCCATCCACAATATCCAATTGGCCACTAAATGGTAGCTGAAATCCGCTTTGCAGCATCAAAAATGACATGGTTGAACAAGGTACTTTCAGATGTCTGAAATGTTTGTTGAGAAGTAAATTAACACTAGTGTAACATTAAGAGTCATTACTGGAGTGCTTCCCAAATCAGATTTCTCTTGGCAAACTTTTCTTGATAAACCTGCTTGCAGGTTCAGTTTGATTTGATAAGAATATGAAAGAGATACATGTGCCGAATACGAGGCCAAGGGACCTGAGGTACCCAGAAAGCTCCATGAAGTGCATAAAAACAACGGTAAAATCATTGAAAAAGTTCTACACTTTGCAGTACGTTTGTGTAGAGATGCGAGTAAGGAGGCAAACTAGAATGAATATCGACCAACATAGCCGGCCGATATGGTCACAAGAGGTCCGGGGAGCGAGGGAGATGGGGAGCATCCTTATAGAATTAACATAGATTGTCACCAATTACAGTCGAGGATGCGATGAGATGCCTTCGCGATCGGGGCAGTTTTAGTTGGTGCTGTGTCTGTGAATGCGTTTGTTGTTGGACAATATATTTGAATCTACTTTTTTCGTAATGACAGCCACATCCGTTTGTAACTGTATACCACTAGTCCACCAGGGGAGGAATTGTAATTATGCCACGTGATGTGTGCGTGGCAGTGGTGTCGCATTCTGATCATTAATATCGGCCATCGCATTAATATCCTTTAATGATGTTCTCACCTAGACTTGTACAGACGTTTAACGGATTATCGTTACTCGACAAGCTTTTACCCCTCCTTATAATCATATGTATGATAGTAGGGGTAGTTATATCCGTTTATGCTCCTTCCGCTCGATCAGCATTTAGTGGTGCAGAGGTAGTTGGAGTCTCAATACCGTTAGCTGTGGGCCTTATTGTTATGATAATCCCACCGTTATGTAAAGTGGAATGGGAAAACTTCTTCAAGTTCTTCACTCTGGACAAGTTCCTTAAGCCTATACTTTGGTCATTGTTGTTGAACTGGATTATATGTCCATTTTTAATGTTTGGTCTTGCGTGGTTGACACTATTTGACCAAGAGGAGTATCGACGAGGTATAATAATGATAGGGTTGGCTAGGTGTATTGCTATGGTACTTATATGGAATGAGATAGCTGGTGGCGACAACAGTCTTTGTGCAGTTATTGTTTTGATCAACAGCTTATTGCAGATTGTGTTGTATGCTCCATATCAAATTTTTTTTTGCTATATCATCACTGGTTCCACCCCACAGAGTGGAAGCGGAGCAGACGTGTCATATCAGTTGGTGGCACGGAGTGTAGCGTTCTTTTTGGGAATTCCTTTGGCCATTGGGGTAATTGTACGCTTAACAGGAGTCTATGCAATTGGAATGAAAACGTATGAATCAAGGATTTTACCGTTTATCGGACCATGGGCATTATTAGGATTGTTGTATACTATTGTGGTGATATTCATTGAGAAGGGAAATGATTTTATTCAGGACATTGGTTCTGCATTGCGTTGTTTTGTTCCCTTGGTGCTTTATTTCACCATTACCTGGTTTGGGACATTTTATTTCATGAGGTGGTACTTGGGAAGAAAAGTTAGAATCCACGACGATAACAGTGAAACTTCGGGGCTATTGTGTGGCTGCGAAGCACAAAAGGAAAAAGATGTAAATAATGAAAAGTGGGAAAGATATTGTTCAGCCAATTATGGCGAAGTTATTACACAGACATTCACCGCTGCTTCAAACAATTTCGAATTAAGTCTTGCTATTTCCATTTCGTTATATGGTTCAGGAAGCAAGGAGTCAATTGCTGCCACATTTGGGCCTTTACTCGAGGTACCGATTTTACTAATCTTATCTTTTGTAGCAAGATATTTCAGAGTCAAATATTTGTGGATTGATGTAGAAGACGACGAAGATGAAGGGGTTACTTTGGAGGCTATGAGCTAATTATCTACAGTAGAATATGTATTAAAACGTACGTTAGTCGGACTTCTTCTCTTCCTGAAATTCAGAGACTCTATCCTTATTCTTGTGGGCAGCATTAACCAACTGGACGAAAGCACTGGACGTCAAGTTTTTCTTCAAGTGACCTTTTTGTTCTTCTGCTACAGCAGCAGAAGTTAAGGAGGACTTGGATACGTCGTTGGGATTGTGAGGTAAGGTCCGTAAGAAACTTGACCAAGAAGTCAAAGGCTCTACTTTATCACCTGCAGAGACTGTTGCCTCCGTAGCAGACACGATAGATCCCTCATCGTTGAAGAAATCAATTTCAGACGGATCGTCATCCTCCTCGGTTTGTATTTCCTTTAGTTTAGCGATTCTGTTATTCAATTTGACTAGTTCCACAGCTTGTTTGAACTTGTATTTGGCGTCAAATTTCTCTTTCAAGTTGGGCAATAAGTCAGTTTGTTTGTGTTCCTTAGCCACATCTACTAACCATACGTCATTCAAGAGTTGTGAAGCAGTCGGTCTGTTATCCGGATTGAATTGCAAAGCTTTGATTATAAATCTTCTTGCGTCTTTAGACACGTCTCTCCAATAATCAGCGTGAAATATGACTGCATTGTTGTGCTTGACTTCATTTATAAAATCATGAATATTTTCTGATCTAAAGGGGGAATATCCACACAACAACGTATATGTAATGACACCCAAAGACCAGATATCACAACTTTTTCCATGGCCCGTGCCCATAATAACCTCCGGTGCAGCGTAACCGAAGGAACCAGCAGAGGAGTGTAGCTTTTCATCAGGACGTTCCAACTTTTTAGCGATGCCAAAGTCCGCCAATACCACGTTGGAGTTTTCTTTCTCATCTAAGTAAAGGATATTCTCGGGTTTCAAATCTCTGTGAACAATGTCTCTACTATGTAAATATTCGATAGCTTCCAAAACTTCTACTATTACCAAAGACGCATCGTGTTCGGTAAATCTCCCCTTCTTGACGATTCTTTCGAATAACTCCCCTCCGGTTGCTAACTGCGTCACAATGTAAAATTTATCCTTTGATTCAAACCAGTCTCTGAAGCCTACAATATGGGGATGGTCCAATTCCAGCAACAAGCGCAATTCGTCTATAACCAAGTCTTCATTTCCCTTCAATGCCTTCTTCAATATGATTTTCACCGCAACCTCCTCACCGTTTTGATTATCTCTGGCATATCGAACAATTCCAAATGCCCCGGCACCTAGAGTTCTACCGAATGTATACCTTTCCTTCCTTGAGTACGATTCGGGCTGGCCGCTCAATTTATTCAAGAAGTTCTTGAATTGATGTTTCTGTGGTTTCACAGGTTCTTCCATTATCTATTAAATTATGGTCGGCAGTGCGACTGATAAAATTATCATCATCAATTACTATTAAGGTTTGGGCTTCTATTTTAAATCCAATCTCGCTTGTTCCATTAGTACATCATGAGGCAATTGTTTCAAACCGCCATCCATCTGTTTAACGTCATCATCGCTTGAAAATCTCTACGATATATTTTATTTCTTCGCTTACGTCAGCAAACCGCCGCTAACTTCCCTAAAACAACAGTTGCAACCGATAACCCTCACTTTTTCAGTTTGAGTAGAACAGTGTGCTTTTTGCTGCCCCACGTTATATCGCCAAAACGTAGGTGCTAGTTGTACTTATAGGCCCTGATATCAAGTCCCTAATAGGTAAATACATAGAAAAGCGGGATTTTAGTAGAGGTCTGGCAATTTTCCAAGTGTCGGAAAACCAAACCCATCAAAATCGAGGAATTGGATTACCTCTTGGATTATAAGTACGACGTCTTTCCCAAACCAAAAAATAAACCATTCTTGTGTCATATGCTCAGACCAACCGTCAAGAGATCACTTAGATCTTACCAAAGATTCTTATCAACGTGTGAAACCTACTTTCCCGATGAACCTAAGGCACCGGTCATGAAAACTTCTTCTGTTCCTGGTCCTAAAAGTTTACAATTGAATGATGAATTAGGGGAAGTCTTCGATAACAGAGCAACATATTTTGTCAGTGACTACTATAGCTCCAAAGGAAACTATATTTCTGATGCTGACGGCAACAAGTTATTAGATGTCTACGCTCAAATTTCTTCCATTCCCTTGGGCTACAACAACCCTGAATTGATCAAAACAGCAAAGTCTGATGAAATGACCAACGCCATAATCAACAGACCAGCATTGGCTTGTTTCCCCCTGACCGATTACGCTACCATATTGAGCGAAGGAATTTTATCTGCAGCTCCTAAAGGTATGAACAAGGTCTGGACGGCATTATCAGGGTCGGATGCCAATGAAACTGCTTATAAAGCTGCCTTCATGTATCATCACACCAAGAGAAGAGAAGGTAAAGATTTTTCTGCCGAAGAGTTACTGTCGGTGATGGACAATCAAGCACCAGGGGCATCAGATATGGTTATTTTGTCCTTTGACAAGGGGTTCCACGGTAGATTGTTCGGATCTTTATCGACGACCAGGTCCAAGGCCATCCACAAACTCGACATTCCCGCTTTCAATTGGCCCAAAGCCCCATTTCCAGCATTGAAGTACCCCTTGAACGAGTTCAAAGCTGAAAACAGACAAGAAGAAGACAAATGCTTAGAAGAGTTTGAAAGCATCATCAAAGGCTACAATGGTAAGGTTGCTGCCATCATCATAGAGCCTGTTCAATCGGAAGGTGGTGATAACCATGCTACCCCTTATTTTTTCCAACAATTAAGAAAAATCACCAAGGATAACGATGTCTTGATGATTGTCGATGAAGTCCAAACCGGGGTTGGGGCTTCAGGGAAGTTCTGGGCCCACGAACATTTCGAATTGCCCTCACCTCCTGATATGGTCACGTTTTCCAAGAAGTTCCAAGCTGCTGGATTCTACTTCAGTAACCCTGAATTGCAACCTAATCAACCTTATAGACAATTTAACACCTGGTGTGGAGATCCATCGAAAGCCTTAGTGGCTAGAACGATCTACCAGGAAGTGGTCAAGCACGATTTGGTTGCCAAGACAGGTTCTATAGGTAATTACTTGTTCCAGAACTTGCAACAACTATCGTCAAAATACCCAATTTTCAACTTGAGAGGTGAAAACTTTGGTACATTCATTGCTTGGGATGCCAAAGACGCCAACGAACGTGGAAAGTTGTTAGTCTCTTTGCGTAACAAAGGAATCAACATCGGAGGATGTGGAGACTACTCAATCAGATTAAGACCTCCTTTGGTTTTTGAACAAAAACATGCAGATATCTTCTTAGCTGCGTTAGAAGACGCTTTGAAAGAGCTTTAAATCGCTAAAATTGTAATAATATAGTTCCTTTACTGTTGATCTCAGCCTTCTTAATTATCCTTGATCTCTATATCTTTCTCCCCTGAAATTCCCCTGTCAATTAGCTTTTTCCGCATTTTAAGCCGGCAAATGCTGTCATCTCAACCTGTCGCACTTTTGTATCCTAGTCCTCAACTGATCTTAGAACGAGTAGACTTTTACGAACAATAGTACGTCGTTTACTTTCTTAATCCAAGGGAATTTCTGATAGCTAAATCTTCTCGACTTATCGCATTCCTTTAAATACGTTGTCACCATTTTTTTGAAGTCCTCAAACTACCTTTTGTTTATTCTAAGGAGTACCCGGCGGTAACATATATGGCTGTCAATTAAAATAACTTTATCAGTTGTTTTATTTGGATAGTAGTTATATATTCTATGGACTAGCTATCGCAAACACTATCCTTTTTCCATTTACCTTTTCACTATATTGACATTTATTTATTTTTTTGCCATTGTATAGGAGCTTTCTGTGGGTTACCTGACATGATTGGCAGGTTGTTTAAACAGAATTCGTCATCATCTTTGAATTTGACGGATAATCTGCAGACACTCCAACTGCCCACTAATTTGAATTCTTACGAAGACGGATATACGAGGGAAATCTTATACGGGGTCAACGACAAGGCGATACTAAAACCGTATGAACTCAATCCCAAGTTCTTCCGTGTTGTCATTTCACAGGACGGGGGGAATTTGCGTTCCAAACAAGTGTTATTTGATTCATCACTAAATGATCCTAAGCCCAACTCCAATTTGAACAACCCCAAATTGAATTTGTCTAGAAGTATTTTAACTTCCAAGATCCACCACAATATCAATGAGCTACATGATTACATGTTTGGATGCGGATTGCCCACTAACGATAATCATTCTGCAACGAAGGTTCACTTACTACCTATAGTGAACAACCAAACGTATGGGTCTTATCGTTCAGTGCTAATTACGAGGTTGTTTCTGATCACGGACCACCAGGATGTGGTGACTGATCACTCAACTTCCGACTGGGTGCCTCGGTCAGCATTTCCAATCAAGGAATCAAGAATCAACACCTCTTCAAAGAGCAACATCAGCAGCAGGTTTGGAATTGGACTAATCATACCGTTGAGCGGTGATGGCCGGGATATTATCTCAAACAACTGGAATGTTATCTGTCACTACTTGGTGGTGTTACAGAAAGTCGTAAGTAAGAAGTTCATTCATATATTGAGTGAGGCTGGTGCCAATAACGGCAATGGTTCTACAATTGGTAGCAATTATAGCTGTTATGGAAACACAAACACAAACACCAATTGTCAACCTAATCACACTAATTACATCGTCAACAAGAGGATCCAGTTCCCCCAATTCATGCTTTCTAACGACGGAGATTTGCACAATTATCTCACTAAGTTGATAAAGTTGGTCAATTACAACTCCAACGTGCCCAAGTTAGTCAATAGTAACTCGCTCATGAAATTGTCGTCACATAATCGACAATACAATCCCATTCTTATAAACTGGGTGATTGAGATCTTGAATTGGCTAGAGTTTAAGGAATTGAATGAATCCTCTAAGTTTTTGTCGAGTTTATTAGCATTAATCATCCCCTTGCGTTATCAATTAATGGAAAACCCTATGAGTTATGACTACAATTTGAACCACACAACAAAAGAGATCACAAGGATAGTTATAATGACAGGCAATCCCATGGTGGCCAAGAAACTAGCTTTTATAATTAACGGTTTGATCCCCGATAGCAAAGTTTTCAATTTGCTAAATGGAGAGGAGGTGGATACTGGAGACATTATGTTAAACATGAACGATTTGGATATAGAAACCGACGTTGACGAAGTTGACGACAGTGACGACAGTATACTGGAGACCTCCAAAACTGCAATCAAGGAAGACATTGCCCACAATTTTGATAACGCTATAATCGAAGAATCACCTAGTCGTAGGGGTTCAGGATCCGCTGAGAGCAACTTTGATCTTCCGTCAGCTACACTAGTAAACACCAAGCCCATCCCCATTAATGGCAGGAGTTCCTTCAGCTCGTCCGAAAATTCCTACTCGATTCCTTCGACCAAGGGGTGGGAAATTCCAGGAAAATCCACCACTTCAATTCTGGTCAATTCCACATCTAAGAACATGTCAATAACTAAGTCTTCATTATCGAATTCTTCATCCATGGCATACTTGTCATCTTCATTAAACTCCTCGCTTTCATCTTCCGCCTCCAACTATTCCTTATCGAAATTAGGGGGCAGCTTTATGGAAAAATGGCGAAACTCATTCAATAACTCGATTAACACTAACAACACCAGTACTAATTCTAATGTCAATTACGACAATATCGACTACCTTCCCACTATACCGGCCATTAATCGCAAACATTCAGTACAGACACTTAGAACTCCATCACCCGCAGTGGAGGTGGAGGAATTCAAACTTCCGAAGACGCAGTCTATGTCAGACTTCAACGGGGCATCAAAGAAACAGATCAAAGTTGAACATGACCTTGTCTCCCGATCCAAAAGCAGCATCTACAAAGATGAGGAATTTACCAAAAATGACGTCAAGATCAGGAACCAAATCTCGAACATTATGGATAATGACAACTTAACCATAAAAGATACTGATGAGTGTTCTATTGAGGTGGAAGACTCAGGCAACGACAATAATAAATTGCGTAATTACGAGAACTTGTTGCCCAACGTCGCGTTTACAGACGAGTTTCGCCCCGAATTTATCTTACAGTCATGCCCTGTAAATTCACGTCTAGAGCAACAAGTGGTGAGTTCCATGAAGAATGATTTACTTTTTTTCCAGAATAATTGCAAAGTCACCAATGTATCGCTGAAAACGGTATTTATTAGCTTACGGGCTCGAGAAATCAAAGTTATTGAGATGAAAACAGGAGATATCATCTCGCCTAACTATATCGATTCACATTCCCCGTCACCGATTCTGTCGTACTTCAATGACTTCAAACGTAGTCACACGTACAAGACTACCGTGAAGAAAATATACAGTCCCTCAAGAAACTCAGGGGACATTGAGTTAATAAATGTCATTGACAGAAACTTGAATCAGATCAACGAATTCTTCTATGACAACTACTATAACAAAGAAACGATTTACGATTCTAACGATAAATTTTATGAAAAATTGTCCCGTTTAGTATTCAAATTAATAAACTAATAGTATGTCATTTGCGTTATGCTGATCACTACCCACGCCTCTTGTCACCACCGTGGATCAGCACCAGGGGTCATGTAGTTTTAGTGTATGATTCACAATACGTTGCGCCGTCTGTGTGGATGCAATCATTCATAACTTCCTTTCTGGTAAAGCACCCCTTTCATTATGTGCTATCGCTACTAAAAGACTGTCTTTTACTTTGTTCTACTGATTCCTAGGTCAGATACAGAAATTTCTGCCCCATAAAAGAAATAATTTAAGACCATTTTCACCCTTAACTTTTTTTGTGACTTTAGAGCTTACCTAATAGCCCATTAGTAGTGTGTCAGCGACAGGGCTGAATCTACGTGAATATGTGTTTCAAGCTATATCGCACCAGACTCTCTCAGTGTTGAAGGCAGAAAATGCGAATAGCGACGAAATTTTTCATTGGAATTTTATCAGACCTGATTTGTTTACTCGATATGTCCTCTGACAACGAAGAAACGAGGCAACGGACGCCGCCCCTCTTCTTGGATGAAGAGAGCAAGACGACTGAAGCATTGAAGACGTTCACTGAAATCGGCCAGTGCTGGTACCAGAATAAACAATTAGGTAGTTCAGGTCAGACTGAATATATGACTTGTGATTGCCACGAGGAATGGGATAGTGAACTGCAGCATAATTTGGCCTGTGGTGAGGATAGTGAATGTATCAATCGAGCTACCTCGGTGGAATGCATAGACGACAATTGTGGTTGTGGGAATGGCTGTGATAATCAACGATTTCAACGCAAGCTTTACGCCCCGGTAACGGTATTCCAGACCAAACTCAAGGGATATGGCCTTCGTGCAGAGAAAGTCATCACAGAGTCCTCATTTATATACGAATACATTGGGGAAGTCATCAGTGAAGACACTTTCAGAAAGAGAATGATTACTTACGACCAAAAGAATTTTAAGCACTTTTACTTCATGATGTTGAAAAAAGACGCATTTATTGACGCCACCGTGAAAGGTTCGTTAGCACGGTTTGCCAATCACTCCTGTAATCCTAATTCTTATGTTGATAAATGGGTTGTGGGTGACAAATTACGCATGGGAATCTTTGCCAAACGAACCATCCAAAAAGGCGAGGAAATCACTTTTGATTACAACGTTGACCGCTATGGAGCTCAATCCCAGCCATGTTATTGTGGAGAGCCCAATTGTATCAAGTTTATGGGAGGAAAGACCCAGACTGATGCGGCATTATTGTTGCCAGAAGGAATCAGCGAAGCCTTGGGTGTCTCTGTCCAACAAGAAAAGCAATGGTTGAAGGAAAACAAGCATTTACGTTCAAAGCAGCAGAAATCCAAGGCTACTATAAACGAACAATTTGTCAAAGATATTCAAGTGCAACCTCTAGATGCTGTAGAAGTTACTAAAGTAATGTCTGCGTTGATGAAATCTCAAGACTTGCCAATCACCAAAAAATTAATAGAAAGAATCTACTTGACCATCGACGATAGCATCAATTTATCTATCGTGAAGGTCCATGGTTATAAAACATTCTCCACGCTTTTACTGCTGGAAGAAATCGACGATGATGTAACTGTGAAAATACTCCAAATCCTAAATAAATGGCCAAAGATAACAAGAAACAAAATCAGCTCGTCTAAAATCGAGGAAAAGATTAAAGAAATTAATGACAAAGCTATCAATGATGATATCAAGCAACTATCAAGCCAGTTACTCGATGAGTGGCTGAAGCTTCAAATGGCTTATCGAATCCCCAAATTAACTGAAACCAAAAGCAATGGTTCCTTTTATAGCAGAAGTTTGAGATCACATTCACCTGGAACAACGAATGAAACCGGATTCAGCGATACCAACGGAATTCGTAGTGGTACCGACTCTAATGATGAAGAGGATGGCGACGAGGAGGACCCTTTCGCTAACTTACCCGAGGGATGGAATGCCCAGTACTCAGAAGAGCATGATGCGTACTACTACTATAACGAGAAGGACAATATTTCCACCTGGGAAAAGCCTAAACCAGTGAAACCTGAATCTCCAGTTAGACCCAGAAGTTCACGAGTGGAGAAGGAAGCTACCCCTAACCTCAAAGAAATACGACTTGCCCAGTTAGAGGAGGAGCGATTACAACAGGAGAAGTTGATGCAGTATAACCTGGTACAAAGCAAACAAAAAATTCTTCAAGATTTGATTCTCCAGAGCCACAAACAGGCGGAAGAGAAGCGGATTTTGGAAGCGAAACTAAAAGAAGAAACAGCAGTCAAAGAAAAAGCCAAAGAAAAAGCTAAAGCCAAAGCGCGGGCCAAAGCCCTTAAGGAGAAGTCTAAGCATAACCATCATCACAAGACCCCCGAAACTAAGGAAAAATTATGGAGTACAGCTTTCGCGAAGTATATACCGAATTTTATTAAGAAACACGAGCTGGAAATTGGCAGAGACAACTTGAAGGGATGTGCTAGGGATATCGTGAAGCTTCTAACTGAGAAAGAAATGGCAAAGGACGCTAGTAAAGTGCCCCCACTAGAATTGGAGCAGGCTAAATTAAAAAAGATCAAGGACTTCACTAAAAACTATATGAATAAGTTCTTGATCAAATATCGATCGAAACATAGAAGAGACGAAAATTCTAACCAACCGAAGAAAGTCAAGACTTGATCCAACACCATGAAATTTTACAATTTGTATTATCAATCTATAAATGACAAGCGTCGAATCTTTTTCTTATTTGTTTTCTAATAATAAAGGCAAATTCTCGATGGACTCGGTACCATAAATAATCTGGTAGGTGGCCTCGAACAATGGGAATTCATCCAACTTGTTCACATTTGTCAATAGTTCATGCACTTCTTTGGCAGTGATAATTCCCTGTGAGGATTGACCATTCAACAACTTCTTTTCCGCCACTTCAGCCGATTCACCAGTCTCCGCCATGTACCTCCCGACCTTGACGTTTCTGCCTCCTGAGCAAGTGGTGATCAAATCGGCTACACCGGCTGACTCTTTGGTAAAAGTCGAGGCCTTCGACTCAGGAAAAAATGTTTCAGAGAACTTGATGATTTCTAGTAACCCGATTCTCATGATAGCCGCTTTGGCATTATCTCCCCAACCTAAGCCTTCAACAAATCCCACAGTCAAAGCGACAATGTTCTTCAACGCACCAGCAACTGATACCCCTGCAACATCCTCAATGACGTTTACATGAAAATAACTCCTGTGAAATATGGCTTTCAACACATAGGCATCAATATCTTTACCTGGTCCCCTGAAGTCTTCCGGGAGTTTATAGGCGACGGTGGTTTCCGACCAATTGCCTTTAGCTACTTCAGAAGCAATGTTAGCTCCAGATAATGAACCGCACGCAATGCCCAAGTATTCGGTAATGTAAGTACTCAATAATTTACAGCCTTCTGGAGTAACTTCCAATCCCTTTAAGCAACTGATAGCTCTGGCCGTAGGTTTGATCTTGTCCTTCAACTGTTTACAGATGTTCTTCAAAAACTGGTGGGGCAAATTGAAAATAAGCAAATCAGCATCATATGCAGCCTCAACAATGTCGGGTACTGCTACCAAGTTTTTGGGTAATTTGATACCTGGCAAGTATTTAACGTTTTCGTGTTCGGTATTGATGATTTCCGTCAAATTTTTACCATCAATTTTTTCTTCGAAAACCCATACTTTGACGTGATGATGAAACAAACCGGGCCTCCCTGCAGCATTTTCTGCCACTAATTTTGCCACTGCAGTACCCCAATTTCCTGATCCAATAACAGCAATTCTGAAAGGGGCATCGGGAGCCAATGATCTTGAAACGGAGGTGTGATTTGGAGTTAAAATTTGTGACAACTGCAATAATCTATTCCTAGCACTCATCTACACTTAATATATATACGCCTGTGTTGTATCTCTATTATCTATGTCTATCCTAAAATGATGAGCTACAACAGCAACTGAAAATGAAATAATAAGTGAGAATTGCATCTCTTTAAATATCAATTATTATCCGAGGTGCGATAAGGTAACAGAACATTACCGTTATCAGGGGATTACATAGAGACTTTGTGAGGCATCTTACGCAGGCCTTGTTTGAGGCAAAAGTTCAAGCCCCTTCAGTGGGATCAGTTCAAAGCTGTGAATGGTATGCCGCTTGGGAGAAACAAAGCGATATCGGATTACTGTTCTCGCAAATCAATGAGTGTAGCAGAATTTTGTGGACGGAACAACTCAGTCTATTTACTATCGATCAAATTGGTTAATGTCGTTGTTTGATGATTTTGCTAATCTCTAGAGCCATTCGGGAGCCTACAAAGTGTTAGGATTGGAGCACGTCTTGACAACAGTATCGCACAGACTTGTATATTCTCTGCATCAAATAACGAATTGTCCCAGAGACTGAATAGATTTTACGTATTAGACAGCTTGTTGATCAGTTCAATAAGCGACCCGAGAAGTTCCTCAATATGCAGCCCGATGGACCGACTGTTGGCGTTCTTCACATGATTGGCTCAAGTCGCACGATCAAAACGACAATGCGAGCCAAAAATCTTTAGATAAGGAGCAAGTTCTATTACAGCGAAAGAGTTCAGAAGAGCCAATCGTTAGTCATTATCATTAATGTTTTAGAAATTCCAAATTGTCGAGGTACAATTTCTTTTCGGCATTGCGTTTACAAGTGGCTGTACCTACATGTCTTTTCAACGCATCTTTCCTGGCAAAGCCCTTACCACAAAATTCACAGATATTTGGAGGTACGGTTAAGTGTTGCTTTTCATGGCGTTTCAAGTCACTCGAGCGCTTGAAGTTCATGAAGCATTTGCTACATTCATATTTTCTTTCTTCCTCGTTGGGCCGTAAGTTTTGGTCCGATAGCCTCTCTGAAGGAGAATAGTTATTTAGTAGCAGTTGATTTAATGGGTGGACTGACGGTATAGGAGGAGGCGGATTCAATACAGAGGGCAAATTTTCAATTTGAGGTAAGGAAGACGGGGCGGAAGTGGACGTGTGAGTATTTCCGTTGCCATTCTTGATGTTGTTCAAAGGATTCTCTCCGATTAAGCCACTAGGTTTGGGATTTTGAAAGATGTTGTTATTGAAATTGGGAAAATTCTGGTAAAACTCATGAATCATCAATTGACCATTATCGTTCACTTTAATATTCTCTCCACTTTTGATAGGATTGCCATGGGGCGATGACACGTACTGCAATCTAGTAAAAAGATCATTTAGTGTAGGGTCAACAATCCGCTGACTATTGGAAGTAGCTTGAGCCGTGTGCACGATTGCTTCTTTGGCCAATTTGAAAAATTGTTCGTCCTCTTCGTTTATTCTTGTTCTTGTGTAACTTGTAGCAGGCTCTATATTTTGCAATGAAGGGTAATTCAAATCTTTATCGGACTTCGGGGCTTCGGGACCAGCTTGTTGGGGATGGGGACTTAGATGAAGGTTATTCACCCCATCAAGTGAAGATGATTTGCCCTGATCATAATCACTATTTCGGAACTTGTCGGTCATAATCATGAATGTTTTATTAAGATATATTCAAACCATTTATATTCATCGAGGATTTGACGTTTATCGATAAAAAATAATCACACGTGACTTCGGATAATGTACACATTTATTTAATTGTCAACAACTTGAGCAGTCGCTACCGTACAGTGCCGGGGGGCGAATGAAAAGTACGGGGGAGTGGAATCTTACACCGCAAAAGAGGGATGCTGTGGTAGCAGCGTAGCAGAAGGTCTCGTTGGTGGTCATGACATTTGCTGTCGGTGGTGCATTGGCTGCGAAAAAACTATGGCTGAAGATCAAATTCACGTAAAAGCTACCATTCAAAATCTGTGGCATACGACCCCGATGCAACCCCATAAGCAATGTAGGGCAATTTGTACGCGGCCGTCTCAAGAGTCATTCGAAGAGTCATTTTTTGAACCCCTACAGTAACTTACGAATGCGATTTTCACAATTCTAAGGGGAAACCGCCTTGTGTATACAATTCTTTATGATGCTCTCGATCAACAAGTAGAAGTGTGCCAGAAGATAGTAATCGAGTTAGTTAAATCCACTATGAGAGAAAAGCGAGAGGAATTGGGAAAGCAGTACCCCGTCTTCTTTAGCTTTAACCATTGACTTCAAGTACAAATGAGGAATCGTTAAGAGTCGGCTGAGGTTTGTATGAGAATAGTTACTACTTTACGAATTACCAACCGGACTACTTTCCTAAGGCGTACCCACTGTTAAGTAGTCAGGCAATGAAAAAGCATCAGCATGTAAGTAGTGCGATTACCAGCCACCATCCCTAGATTATTCTCACCCTCGCGCATCTGGATATTATCATGACAGTACAAGAATTACCACCTAGGCAGAAATCCGCCAGGCTCCAGAATAGGGTCAGCCAACGAGACAATGCGTTGAGGTTCCAACAATTCAAGAGTAGGTCCAAAATCATCAACAACATCAATGAGTTGTTACCGGGCTTGAATGATATTTCTGACGCCTTTGAGGCGTTACCGATGGATATCATAAAGTATTTCACACTACTAAGAGAGATTGACGCTAAGTGTATTAACTCTACTCCAATAATCAACCAACAAATCCGGTATTATATTGATAATTTACACCAGTCAGAGTTCAGTAATGAAGATAAATGTAAAAGATTGGACAATATCAAAAACTTGATCAATGATATCATCCCTTGTTTAGAAGAGAAAATGCATGTCACAAGCCTCGCTGAAGATTCCATTGGCAAGCATTTGTTTCGAATCAACAACGATTATAAGCTTATCGTAAACAATAATGAAATCCCTGAAAGTATCAGAATCGGTCCGTTAACGCATCCAGCCATGATTATCGATTCCACAGCTGAATTTAATCCTAATAGATCCGCTCAAAGTTCCCGACTGGAAAGTCGGAGAGAAGCGCTAGCTGCAAAGAGACAATTCAATGCCAGGGATGACGGATTTTCCTCCACGACTCAATCCACCAGTCACACTATCATTGCTACTGCCAGCCACAAAAAAGAACAAACCCCAGTGGAAAAGAAAAAACGAACAAGAAAGGAACCCAAAGAATCGGCCACAGCAACAACAATCCAACTGGTGTCAGCGTCCACCAATGCTTCCCACGTCGACGATTCTCGTCCTGCTACTCCTGGACCCAAAAAAAAGTTAAAAAAGCCAGAAGACTCTTCAGAGCCCACATATTGTTACTGCAATCAAGTATCATTCGGGGAAATGGTGGGTTGCGATGGTGATGATTGTAAGAGAGAATGGTTCCATTTACCCTGTATCGGTTTTAAGAACCCCCCTAA
Source organism: Yamadazyma tumulicola (assembly GCA_030578535.1). Classification (NCBI taxonomy): domain Eukaryota; kingdom Fungi; phylum Ascomycota; class Pichiomycetes; order Serinales; family Debaryomycetaceae; genus Yamadazyma; species Yamadazyma tumulicola. Next base: position 457,726 of record JAJMSJ010000006.1, on the reverse strand, counting down.
AGGTAAGTGGTACTGTGATGATTGCTTGGGTAAGAGAAAAATGAAGAGGGTTTAAGTACAATGTCTCAATTATTTTGTATGGTATGATATGGTCGACTCTCCATCTTTAAATTCTAAGTCTAACAAATTCTTGATCGCCCCTGCGACCTCGCTGAGCCCAACTGGCCACTAGGGCGCTAGACTCAAACGCGCGCCTGCAGACTACTGAGACGGGAAAATCGTATGCATCAGCTACAAGAGTTAAATTTGGCCAGCCTATTCTGGTGCGACGAAAAAAACTTTATTTGCTTTTGGCTATTGGGGCTAAGTAGTTTGGACGTTAATTGGTAATCCTTCGTTATGATGCAAGAGTATAAGTTAGTCGTTGTTGGAGGTGGTGGTGTTGGTAAAAGTGCTTTGACCATTCAATTGATTCAATCTCATTTTGTTGACGAGTATGATCCAACTATTGAAGATTCCTATAGGAAACCTTGTACCATCGATGGTGAACAGGTGTTGTTGGATATTTTGGATACTGCCGGTCAAGAAGAGTATAGTGCAATGAGAGAGCAATACATGAGAACTGGTGAAGGGTTTTTGTTGGTTTATTCCATCGATTCTAGAAGTTCATTGGATGAATTGACTAACTTTCACGAACAAATTCAAAGAGTAAAAGAAAGTGACAATGTCCCTGTATTGGTAGTTGGCAATAAATGTGACTTGGAGAATGAGAGACAAGTTAGTTACGAAGAAGGGAAGCAATTGGCTCAAAGTTTTAATTGCAAGTTCTTAGAGACTAGTGCTAAACAAAGAATTAATGTTGAAGAAGCTTTTTTCGACTTAGTTAGAAGCGTCAGAAACAAAAACAAACCGGTAGCAATTACCAACAAGTCAGAACCTGATGCAAACAGCCCTTCTGCCGCTCATGAACCAACCAATGACGTCAAAGAATCAAATTCCAAATCTACCCCTGCTAGAGCAAACCAGCAAACTTCTTCGGCTGGTACCAAATCAAAAGAAAAGTCGGGCTGTTGTGTTATTGCTTAGGCAAGGTATTGCTCAATAGGAATTGGCAGAGTGACATTGTTCCTGATAACAAGGAGAATCTCCTACTTAATATTAAGATAAAGGGATGAAATGATTTCTTTCTTCTATACAATCTGGTGTTGTATATTGTTTTAATATATTTTCAACTATAATCATCACAATCATGTAGTAATGCAGTCAAGCGCCGTGCGACATCTTCAGTCTCCTTTTACACTAATTGATAAAGTGATAAACTATGAAATGTAAAATCAAACTGGCAAATATGTAATCACCCAATGCTCTCTCGGGAGTAAAACTAAATATTTTGAAATTTTGGGAATTATATTGCAACCTCAAGTTGACCGTCAACACAAACTGACCTACACAACTGATAAATCCCCCTAAAAATGCATTAAAGGGGAAGTTACCTATTAGTAAAACATAGACAAATTGAAGAATGCCGATAATTAACAAATATAGCAAGAAACTGTCAATCAACTTGGTTCTTGGCGTCAAATTCTTCAAGTAGTCATTGTAGGTGGTGACAATGGTATTAACCAAATCCCCAACCACGTTGGATTTCCCTGCTTTTTTCATCGAGTCAGTCTCGTCCAAAAACTTTCGCATCAAATCGCACGGTCCACGTATTAATCAACTCTAAATGACAAAATCGATGACAGGAGACTACCAAGTAACGATAACTCATCCCCCAAAGTTGCGTATCATCCCACCGTTGAATTTTTGCCCAGTAGAGCATCAATTATACCGGTCGGGGCAACCAACAATCATTAATCAATCGTTTCTAAAGGACTTAAACCTCAAAACTATCATTTGGCTCGCTACTGAGGAGCCCCAAGAGGAATTCTTAGACTACTGCACGATAAACAACATCAACTTGGAGTTTGTTGGAATGATGAACGACTACAATTATAATTATGGCTCCAACGTAAATCCGTGGGACACACTAAGTGAAACCACCATCACTAAATCGTTGGAAATCATATCTAACAAAGAAAATTACCCTATACTAGTGTGTTGTGGAATGGGCCGACACAGAACGGGGACAGTGATAGGATGTTTAAGGCGTTTACAGAACTGGAATTTGGCTAGCGTTAGTGAGGAATATAGGCGATTTACAGGGGCGAAGGGGGGCCGAATTCAAGTGGAATTGTTGATTGAAAGTTTCGACATCTCCACTATAGACATCGACCCTAACTTAGCCCCAGAATGGCTTTTGAAGTGATGTGGCCATTGAATAAAGTAAGGAGTAACTCCACGGAAGTAATCATCGTGACTTGAATTTAACGCCGCGGAAATAACTAAGAGCTCACTCAACGGAGTTAAACTGCTTATCAGGCAATGCGAAACAGCAGAGTTTCCGTGGAGTTAAGCAGAATTGCCATTATTCACTATATAAGATGTGGTAATGTCAAAGTTACTACTCTGTAAAAGTCATGGAAAGAACATATCCCATGACATGGGAAAAATTCAAATTCAGTCTCAAGGTGTTGTTTCCCCCTGATCCAGCGTTTACAGAGGCTGACTTGCCTAAGTTAAACGGCAAGGTAATTGGTATCACTGGTGGAAGCTCTGGGATAGGCTACGAGACCGTAAAACTACTCGCTTCATTCACCTTCGCCAAGTTGTACATCTTTGTCCGGAGAGTTGAGGATACGGAATCAACAATGAAGGAGTTATCCAAGCAGATATCCAAGCCCATTGACTACAAAGTAATCAAGCTCGACTACAACGATTTATCGACTATAAGGTCAGCCGCAGAACAATTTCTCCGGCTGGAAACCAAGCTACACGTGATGTTTCACAACATTGGGGTCTTTGATATTCATTATCACCACACCAGTTTACAACTCGACGAAAATCTACAAATCAATGTGTTTGGCCCGGTGATCTTCCAACAGTATCTTAATGATATCATGCAAAATACCAGCTGCCAGGAACCTAGTGACACAGTACGAATTGTTTGGGTGGGTTCTGACGCTTACACCATGGGACCTAAAACGGCACTACATTTCGACGATCCTCACTATACGAGCAGTAAGCCAGAAAGTTCCAACGAGTCTTACGGCCAGAGCAAAGCTGTGTTAGCAATAATCGCAGCCAACTGGAGTCAAAAGTTTCACTTGGATATAGTGTCGGCATACGTTTGCCCCGGAGTGTTTGCTACCGGATTACAAAAAGATTTCCCCAAACCAGCTCGGGTCATAATCAAGCATATGTTAAGGCACCGAAAATGGGGGGCTTACCCATTGATTTTCGCAGGATTTGGTCCTCAAGTTACGGTTGAGACCAATGGGAAGTGTATCATACCATTGGGAAAATTTGGATCGTGGTATAAACTTCAAGTGTTCGACTCTAATTCCCAGGATGTGTGGAATTTTGTGTTAGAATCTACCGACGCATTAGCCTCGCATCTAAATCAAGCAAAAGCCGTATCTCTTATCGCGAATACGTCACTGACGCAATAATGTTCCTGAATGCACACGTTTTTCTTCCACTATCACTATAATGGCTCCCCTTTCATCACTTTCTTCCAGATATCCAGGTCCCTTCTGCTGGTGATATTTCACCTCAGTGTCGTCACTTTACTATAAGCTTCTGCAACGTCGCATCGAAATTACTCTCCGGTTTTGTTAGACCAAGCTTCCGAGGACTGGAGTTTCGCGGAGTTTGAGTAATTCCTCTTCCAAAATAACGATGATTCGAGAAAGCACCGAATATGATTATCTGGAGGAGCCACTAAATGTCGATGGTGAGGAGGCTATGAATCTCCTTCAACACCCCAAGGAAGTAAACAATCTTCGAATCCACGTAGCGGCTTTGATAGCATCTTTTGCTGCCATTATTATTGGCTACGAAGCTTCCAGTATTGGAGGAACAGTGACGTTATCTGAGTTCAATCGGGAGTTTTTTTTGAACGATGACCCTTCACACATAAGGGATATGAAGGCTAACATTATTTCATTGTTCCATGTGGGAGCATTTTTTGGCAGCTACTTCGTTTATCCCCTCAGCATTTACTGGGGTTCGCTTTGGGGGTTTAAACTCGCTGGAGCACTTATCCTCTTCGGCAGCGGTCTCCAGTTGGCTTCTAACCATGACAGTGGGTTGGGTTGGATCTTGGCCGGCAGGGTGATTGCTGGAGTAGGCGTAGGAGCTATCAGTAATCAGCTGTGTTTGTACATTGGAAATATCAGTCCTGCTAATCTCAGAGGAAGATTACTAGCATTTTACGAGTATGTATCATAGAGCAGCAAACAAAAAAAAGAAAGACCGGGTTACTAACAATCTAGAATCAATTGGCAGGTTGGAGGGATCTTCGGATTTTTCATAAATTACGCCACCAATAAGAACTTGACGGGAAATAAAATCTGGAAGGTGCCCATAGCGGTTCAGCTTATTCCTGCTGGACTTTTTTGTATCGGGACATTCTTCTTGAAGGAATCCCCTCGGTGGTTGTTTTCTCGTGGCCGTGTTGCAGAAGGTGTCCGCTCATTGACGTACTATCGAGGTCTTCCCGCGGATTCCCCTTACATCAAAGTAGAAATTGACGTTTTGAACTTAGAGATCAGCGAACACAAGCGACGTGTCGGATCAGAGTTCTGGGGCCCTTTCCGTATTTTATTTGGAACACCCAATTTGCGGTGGAGGTTATTGATGACAACTTTGTTGTTTGTGATGCAGAACACCACTGGGATCAATGCCATTGTCTACTATTCGGTATCGATCTTGAAGACCATTGGAATCAGTTCGGAGGATGCCGGTTTGTTATCAACAGGTGTATTCGGTCTCATAAAGGGTGCTTGTTGCGTTATCTGGGCATTTTTTATCATCGATCGTTTTGGACGAAGGACTCCAGTTGTCGTTTTTGGCTCTATCTGTATCATATCCTTGTTCTATATTGGAGCTTACATTAAGCTCGCGGACCCAGAACACACCTTGCATGGCCATGCTACTGCAGGGTCACGTACTGCGTTGGCATTCTTTTACATATGGACCATGGCTTATGGGTTTTCTTGGTCTGGACTTCCCTGGTGCTACATGAGCGAGGTGTTCGATTCACGGGTTCGAAGTTTGGCTCAGTGCTTTAACGCGTCAGCCAACTGGCTTTGGGCATTTGTATTTGCCCGTTATGCACAGAACATGATCGATGCCATGGACTATGGTATATTCCTTTTCTTTGGGTCATTATTGACGATTTCAACCGTGGTATTCTTCCTTTTCTACCCTGAAACTAAGGATATACCGATCCATTACGTAGACCTATTGTTTGAGGGGCAAGTTCCTGCGTGGAGAGCCCATTCTAGAGCCATAGAAATGATCCAGTTAGAACATTCCAATCAAGACCAGGGCAACGAAATTGTCGAAGGCAATCCCTTCGATAAACCGGACGGAGTTTACATTGAAGGTAGTGGAAACAGCGCTGGTAGCTCGTCAAAATTGATCTAGTGTAACAATATAACTCCATATACACATGTTATCTTTACCACTTTGCAAGCTTTATCTATACAGGGTGTACCGTAGCAAAACCACAGCAGCAAATCCGCGCGCAACATCATCCCTTTTCCAAGTTTAATTTTAAGGATCAAAATCAATTAATATGGCTGGCACTTGTATTACGGTTATTAAAATAGTAGGTTTGAGTTCGATCGGATTATTGACCTCGTCATTGAGCTACCAATCCCTTAAATTGATTCCTCAAATAATCAATGAACTCAACTTCAAATTACAATCGGGGTATAGTAACTTGAAGTCAATTACTTGGGGGAGAATTGTTAATGCTGCATTGTTGAAAATCGCTGTGGGCTCATTCATATTGAGTTACAAGTATAGTCCTAACCATGAGAAACATCCCTATTTAGTTTATTCGATTCTTGGTAGCTTTGCTGGGTTCGGGTATACGGTTTACAATACTTATAATTTACACAAGAAGTTGAGCAACTTTGAAATCCCCCCGTCAACTTCAACCACCAACGAGGCTCCCAAAGACGCTCCTATTAGGCAAGTAAAAGAAGAGGACGACTTAAGTAAATCATATATTCATGTTTCCGAAGAATCTTCGAACAATTCCACCCCAAATCAACTGATTCCTAACTCTCCCAATGTCAATGCTCCGTTAGTAGCGGAGGAATCGGCAGCCATTGATGATGAGATCAATGTTGCCTTGTACAAGAAGCAAACTGTTAACGATTTGAGTAGCTTGAAATCCGTTTACTCGACTAGTTCTTATATTTTTGGAACGACTTTCTTGGTTTCTTCTATTGGTATTATTGGTGACTTATTAGGATAGATTTGTATATATGCTTTGTTAATCTCTGAAGTTTCTTAGGTTCAACTTAAGGCGGTCAACAGACATTAAATGTAAATTATTTGAAGATTCATCTCATCATGTAGCTAGAATTAGATGGAGTACTTCATGATTCTTCTGCCCCGCTTTCGTGTCAAGGCATACCTAAAATATGCTCAGGCGACTACTGTAGGGTCTCGACACAGCTTGCTGATGTCGGTCATATACAGATGCAGAGATAACCTTGAAAGTGCTATTTTGAAGAGGCAGGGAGATTTTCAATAATGTCCATCCAAACCTAATTACCGTACCCATACCGCACCCATATGTTTAATAATCAAACCAATTCAAATTGGTAAAATCATCCACCAAAATTTCATTCTCGACAATTTTTATGTCTTTGTTAATTCTGAAGTCCTTTTTCAAGCTGTATTTTGGTTCACTTTTCTTGACCACTTTGGTAAATTTATTGTAGCTATAGTTAAAATCACTTGCGTCAAAACTGTCATTTATTTCCTCCTCGTCCAAAGTCAAACCCAGTTTATAGTTTTTTTCTAAATCATTCATGAATGCTTTCAAATTTCTTTGTCTTATCTTGTTCATAAATCCTAAACTATCATCAATGCCATTGATCTTGAACAAATGCAAGAATGTCTTATATCCCGTAGTATTTAAGTTGGGATAAATGTCAAACAAAATCTGTTTGTCGTTGAACAAAACAAATTTTTTATAGTTAGAGTCGTTGATTAATGAGCCGCCACCAGACCCGTTGGAAGCTCTACTGGGAGATTTGAAAGGAGAATTTCCAAATAACAAACTAATCAAGGTCAACCCAAACGACCAGTAATCAACGAACTTAGCATCGTAATACTTCAAATTCAAGCTAGTATAGTTATTGATGAATACTTCTGGAGCCATGTATTTTTCCGTTCCTACATTAAACTCATTGTTAATACGTTTAAGTGTAGACAACCCCCAATCACACAATTTGACGGTGTTGGTTGCAGTGTCAAGCAAGATATTCTCAGGTTTTAAGTCCCGATGGTATATACTTTTCCCATGACAAAACTCGACAGCGTTATATAGCTGTTTAGCAATATTATAAATCTCAATAGAATTGAAACTGTGATGTTTAGAATACTCAAATAAGTCATAGTTACAAAATTCAAGGACAATGTAAATCGAATCAAGCTTAAAATGGTCAAGCAACTGACAAATATTAGGGTTCCCTTTGAGTTTCTTTAAAATTTCTATCTCATGATTGGCAATCTTGCTGAACTGCAAGGGTACTGACTTGATTGACACCAATTGGTTAGTGTTCAAGTCTAGTGCTTTGAACACTTTCCCGTAAGTACCCTTTTGGAGATACTTTATAAATTTATAGCGATTGTTAACTACCAGGTTATTGAAGTCTGAATCCAAGTCCATGGTTCTAGTCCTTCCCAGGAGTGTAACTGGATTTGTAGGAAGAAAAACTTGAAAAAAGTGAAAAGTTAGAGGGACTGGGAGATTTTATTCGTTACCATATCAACCCCTATTATCAAAGATCACAAGACTGATATCGCGATTCCTGTGGTTGACTGGGGGGAAAGATAACGATTGGTCTGGTGCGGATTTGCATCCTTTGCGATCCTATGGTGGCAGAGGGACAAGGGCTTCCAGCTCCTACATCGACCCACGATGCCACCTCGTGTGATTGGCAAGGATTCTAGCGGATTTACTGCAGGTTCCAAATAAGGTAATTCAGGGATAGGTTGTTAGTACAACCACAGTTAACAACAATATACTGTTTGAACAACTTTACCCAACAATGCAATGAGCTGTTTACTTGAACATAACTGGCAATGCGATAAGCAGTTTGTGCAAGTATAGCCAACAATCCGGTAAGCATTGGTGTCAAGAGTTGGAATTGTAGTTTTGCTCAATACCCCTATAAGCTTACTTGGCCGTCAATTTAAGGTTTTAAACCCTCTTTAGAATTCGATGAGGCAGAGATTCTTTCTACTTTCATTTAGTAGAATCCGTGATAATAGGCGCCCCCCTAAAAAGATTCCTGTAAGTTTACACATTAATTTTACATCTGTATTAGATCAGAATTCGCCTATTATTGCAGATATGCAGATTGTGCGGCTCTTCTCAATATGTACTTGCCGGTTCCTTCACAATACGGAATATCCCTGATTTTGACATACTGTGTTGATACCAGGGATGAATTTCGAGCTACTATTGGACTGTGAACACAGAAAATTATGTTGTAAAGCTCGTCTTGTCCAACAAACACAAAGGGGAGTGGCTCCGTCAAAAATACAATAGAGCCATCTGTGCTTGATTCTAAAGAGAATGCATAGATCAAGAGATTTTACTTGATAACATTTCGTTGGGGTAGACAAACATGGAATCAGTCAGAAGGTCGTTATAATCTGTATGGTTTACTCACATTATGGTGGTCCAAGGTTATAACGCAGAAGAAATGTCTTGATTGGAAGTGTGCCGACCGACCTACTACCGGTACCTCCACATTGCGAAGTACAATTGCCAGTTAGTTGATCTGTGTCCCAGTTTACTTTGTAAACGCCAACGTGTCTCATACAATTTCGGGAATACTGAAATTCAATAAAGTAAGCAAAGTCAGACCAGTAGAGACAACCTCAAAAGCTACAGACAATGAAAGCGGGGCACCAAAAAAGAGGAAAGAGGACAGACATGAAAGGGAAGGAAAAGGAGGCAGAAAGTAACATCTAAATACACGAAATACATTAAATCCCACTAAAGGAGAGCTTCGATCCTTGGGGCAATAGCCGATGGATTAGTGGTGGAAGCAAATCTCTCAACTACTTTACCAGTCTTGTCGATCAAAAACTTTTCGAAATTCCATTTGATTCTGGTCAATCCCAATATCCCTGACTTTTGTGATTTTAAGAATTTATAAACTGCATCAGCGTTGTCACCATTGACATCAATTTTCTTCAATACAGGGAAACTAACACCATAGTTCAAAGTACAGAAGTTTTGGATTTCTTCTTGATTCCCTGGTTCTTGCTTGGCGAATTGATTACAGGGGAAACCAATGATAACTAATCCTTTGTCCTTGTATTTCTTGTTTAAATCTTCCAAATCCTTGTATTGATAGGTGAAACCACATTTTGAGGCAACATTGACAATCAAGACCACTTTTCCTTCCAATTGTTTGAAAGAGAATGGTTCATCTTTAGCATCAGCTGGAGACAATTTGTAAAATTCACTCATTTGATTCAGTATAGTATTTACCGGGGATTGCGCGCTCCATCGGAGGACTTATATATTTTTGAGTGCGACGCTATTTTCTCACTAATCTCCGTGTGGGTCGGCATAGCCACCGGTCGAGACTTAGCTTGGTATTTATAATCGAACAATTATCTCTTACTGGATCGTAAATTTGTCAATCTTTGTCATTTCAATAATTGTTTTGGTACCCCACAGTAGCACCTATGTGGATACACAGTTTAAGTGAGAACTCTTGGGTCTCGTGACAGGCTCCTGCTCCATATCGGTGGACAAGTTTATCCAGATGAGACAAAATTCTCGAGACACGACTAAATCAGAACCCAGGTATATCAGCTATCAGCTACCCAGGAATTACCTGAACGGTGCTCCGAAGTGACGACATCATTACTCTTTAACAATAGGGTCACCACTATAACTACCATAATGCCACCATTATGAGACTTATACCCCAATAAACTGTTACTATCACTGTTAACCAGAATTACCTTGTAATCATCATCTAACACTAAAATGAAGATGATACCAACTCTTAAGTTTCAATATCTGTCAAGTACATCTGTAGATCCAGCCCCGATACATCACCATAACTTCAATGAGAGTGGAGCTTCCATCAACACTAGTAATAGTTGAACGAGCTCAAGGTAGTATATCTACCAAAAATACCGTCTGACCGGATACCTCCGTTCAGGCCCTGATTTCGCTCACCAACCCACGACCCATTTACTCACACCGACGAAGTGAAAAATTTATTTAAGTCTCCGAAATTAATATTGAACTTACAATAGTTTTATTTTTTAATCATGTCTTTCAGATCATCCATCCGTGCTGCTAAAGCTGTATCTAGGGCTACTAGAACTGTTAACACCAGATCTTTAACTACCTTAACCAAAATTGCTTATGCCACTAAGCCTTCGACATTGAAATCAATGTCCCAAATCGGTGGTGTCAGAGGTGTAAAAACCATCAACTTCGGTGGCGTTGAAGAAGTTGTTTACGAAAGAGCTGACTGGCCAAGAGAAAAGTTGTTGGAATACTTCAAAAACGACACTTTGGCCTTGATTGGTTACGGTTCCCAAGGTTATGGGCAAGGTTTGAACTTGAGAGATAACGGTTTAAACGTTATCATAGGGGTCAGAAAAGATGGTGCTTCATGGAAAGCTGCTATTGAAGATGGATGGGTCCCTGGTGAAAACTTATTTGACGTCAACGAAGCTATTTCCAAAGGTACTTACATCATGAACTTGCTTTCCGATGCTGCTCAATCCGAGACTTGGGCCTCCATCAAACCTCAATTAACTGAAGGTAAAACTTTGTACTTCTCCCATGGATTCTCTCCAGTTTTCAAAGAATTGACCAAGGTTGAACCCCCAACGAACATTGATGTCATTTTAGCTGCTCCAAAGGGTTCTGGTAGAACCGTCAGATCGTTGTTCAAAGAAGGTAGAGGTATCAACTCTTCATACGCTGTGTGGAACGATGTTACTGGTAAAGCTGACGAAAAAGCCATTGCTTTGGCTGTTGCCATTGGTTCTGGTTACGTCTACCAAACCACATTCGAAAGGGAAGTCAACTCCGATTTATACGGTGAGAGAGGTTGTTTAATGGGAGGTATCCACGGTATGTTCTTGGCTCAATACGAAGTTTTGAGAGAAAATGGCCACACTCCTTCAGAAGCTTTCAATGAAACTGTTGAAGAAGCTACTCAATCATTATACCCATTAGTCGGTAAATACGGTATGGACTACATGTACGATGCTTGTTCCACCACTGCTAGAAGAGGGGCTTTAGATTGGTACCCTAAATTCAAAGATGCATTGAAACCAGTGTTTTCTGAATTGTACGAATCAGTCAAGAACGGTAGCGAAACACAAAGATCATTAGACTTTAACTCCCAACCTGATTACAGAGAAAAATTGGAAAAAGAATTGGAAACCATCAGAAGTATGGAAATCTGGAGAGTTGGTAAAGAAGTTAGAAAGTTAAGACCAGAAAACCAGTAATTTAATTCTAATGTATTTATTAAGTAATATCAATTCATAATGGTCATAGAATGACTTTGGATTTGGGGATGGTAAATCAAAAATTACAAAAAAAAAATACAAAATATGTATAGGTACTACGTTTGTCGAATAAACAAGTCCTTTCTATGATGGTTCTGTCTTTATTTGGTATATACTAGTCTAGTTGACTCTTTAGGGCTAGCAAACCCTAGAACATCGCACCTGATCTAGAGAGCTGATTTTGAAGATTTCCGTCCATATCGACTATGTGTGTCACGTGATTTAATCTATCTATCATTGAACGAGTGAGAGATTCTGAAAAATTTTCAATTAGCTATGGCAGTAGGGAAAAACAAGAGATTATCCAAGGGTAAAAAAGGGTTAAAGAAGAAAGTGGTGGATCCCTTTACCAGGAAAGACTGGTTCGATATCAAAGCTCCTTCAACTTTTGCCAACAGAAACGTTGGTAAAACGTTAATAAACAAATCTACAGGGTTAAAGAATGCTGCCGATGGATTAAAAGGAAGAATTGTCGAAGTATCCTTAGCAGACTTACAAGGATCAGAAGACCACGCTTACAAAAACATCAAATTGAGAGTTGATGAAGTCCAAGGCAAGAATTTGTTAACCAATTTCCATGGCATGAACTTCACCTCTGATAAAATAAGATCATTGGTCAGAAAATGGCAATCATTAGTTGAGGCTAACGTTGTTGTCAAAACCGCAGACGACTATGTATTAAGAGTGTTCGCTATTGCCTTCACCAAAAGACAACAAAACCAAATAAGAAAGACCACTTATGCGCAATCGTCTAAATTAAGAGAAATCAGAAAGAAAATGATTGAAATCATGCAAAAAGAAGTGTCTAACGTCACATTGGCTCAGCTAACTTCCAAATTAATTCCTGAAGCCATCGGTAGAGAAATCGAAAAATCCACTCTGACCATCTATCCTTTGCAAAACGTTCACATCAGAAAAGTCAAATTATTGAAACAACCAAAGTTCGACTTGGGGGCATTGTTGGCTTTACACGGTGAAGCTTCGGGTCAAGAAAAGGGCAAACCTGTTTCTAAAGGGGGATTTAAGGAAGTTGTTTTAGAATCTGTTTAATCATGTCACTGTAATATAAGCTAAATGGCGCATTCTCTTCTCTAGCTAGTCGTCTTCTCTCTCCTAGTCAACTCTTAGGTGTCTCTCTCTTATCCATATCTTGTGTTGACCGTCCAGGACCCTGAGATCAAGTCGTACTTTATCATCGGTGCGCACATATTTTAACGAGCAACTATGAGCGATTACGATGACGAAGACGCTTGGTCTTATTCGTTTCCGCCGTCTTCGGACTCTCTCCCTTTGAGTAACGGAGAGACCGCAGATGAAATTAACCGTAATGGTATCAAGGATATCACTGGAACTGAAGATTTATCCAAAATTGACCAGAAATTAGCTTCTTGCAAGAGTGCCACTTCCCCCGATTCCTCATCAAATTTAGCCAATGGTACGGTAAACAACGGCACTAGCCAAAATGAGACAACCGCCGGAAGCCAACAAATAGAATCGGCGTCACCTTCTTTGAATTCATTGCCAATACAGTCGTTTTTTTCCAAAGCGACACCTGCCAATCCTTTAACCACCAAAGAGGACGCCAGCTCTATTATCTCCAAGGACAGCAAAAATAGCAACGCCTTGTCGAGTCTAGAGATGACTCAGGATGATAATATTGTCGACAAGCTCCTCGAGTCTCCAAAAAAGGGTTTTTTTACCCGCCCTATATCGGCAATCTCCAGCAATACTGTTTCAGACCATAAACGGACAAATACCGCAGGAGAAGTTGGTTTAGGACTAGAAAAGTCACCGCAGATCATTGCCTACCGCAAGTCTCGACGGACTACTAGCGAAATCAATCTTGATGATGCTCTAGATGGTCCCCCACCGGAGAAATTCGATACCAAATCTTACGTCGACGAAAAATTCCATGACACGAAGTACCGTTATACCACTATCAAAAGGAATACTGACTTTCATCAGTTATTCAGGTCGCTAGATCTTACCGACCGTCTTCTTGATGACTTTGCCTGTGCACTTAGTCGAGAGATTTTGTTACAGGGCCGCATTTATATCAGCGAGCATTATATATGCTTCAACTCACTGTTACTTGGCTGGATCACCAATCTCATTATTGAAATGGATGATATTGTACGTTTCGAGAAGCGGGCAACGGCTGGAATCTTTAACAATGGAATTATGATCGAAACTAAGGACGCTAAACACATTTTTGCTAGTTTCATTTCTCGTGACGCTACGTTCGAGTTCATGAAGACAGTTTGGCAGAAGACCACGGGCAAAACCATGGTTGAATCTGAATCGTATAAAGATACTAACGATGAGGAGGACAGTGATGACGATAATTCTAAGGTACGGTCATTCATCATGTCTCTCGACGGCGATGACGAACCTAAGTCCGTAGCAAATTCTTATAGCGACACCAAGTCAAATCCAGTGATAGATAGCGACGGCCTTGTTAGCGATAACGATTCAATCGTTAAACCAGAAGTGAAGAAGAACAAAAACAACATTGAAGTTATGAAGTTTAATGCCAATAGCGTCTATCGTAACCATGGTCCCGAGTTTCACAAGCCCACAGAGATCAATTATACGGCGAATCCAAACGAGATTGAGTTGTGTAATGAATGCATCAGTGCTCCAATGGGAGTAGTATTTGAGATTTTGTTCGGCGACAACTCCACTGCGTGGTTTGAGCAATTCTTGTCCGATCATGACTCCAGTGATCTTACTGGGTTCACCAAATTTAGTCCAGGTGAGGACGGCACAAAATTTAGAAGCTATAGTTACAAGAAATCTTTGGGATACTCAATAGGTCCCAAGTCAACAATTTGCCACGTCGAGGAGACAATCGAATATCTCGACTTCGACAAGCATATCATAGTATCCACCGTAACACGGACCCCGGACGTACCCCTGGGAAATTCTTTCAGCGTCAAGAATATTTATCGTTTCAGCTGGGGAAAGAGGAATACCACCAATTTACAGATTTCGTTTTTCATCGATTGGATAGGTAAGTCGTGGATCAAAAGCATAATTGAGAAGCTGACAATCACTGGTCAGAATGATAGCTGCAAGGACTTAATTGTCAAATTGAAGGAGGAAATTGATAGCCATACTACCGCAGTTTCGCAGCCTTCAACTCTTGATGTTGCGGACTTGGAGGAATCAGTTACTCCCCCACCGATCTCTGGCCCAGTTTCTCCACCATCGGTGTCTGCGGGATTCTCAGCTAATGTTTTGATCAGAAACAATATCGTAGCTGTATGTTACTTGATAGTGGCTTTCTTAGTGATCATAATAGTGCTACAGTTGATGAATTTCCAGATCAATAACGAAAATAACATCTTGATCAAGCAACAGATTGAAATTAACCAGTTGTTGATACGAATACTACTGAAGAGTGGTGATGCAGAAGACTTGTTGAGGTCAACCAACGAATAGAAAACACACGATACGAGTTACGAATATATACATGACTATTTACAATCCGAATCTGTCATGTCTTTTATGAGTTACATATCCTAGATTCTTATCTACACTTCTCTCCTAACACCCCCCACAACCAATACTCTCATCTAGCACACCTTCAAGTCACCCACTTCCTGGCTTTCGTTTTCAATGATATCCACTTCGTCGATTGTATGGACAATGATTTTATCGTTATTTTCATTTAGCTCAAAGATAAATACACCTGACACCACTCGTTCCAATGACTTTGGGTTCTTATTTAAGCCCACCAAACCGAGACTCAACTGACTCAAGTTTTTGGCTATAGTGGAAATTTTACTTTGATCAAGATTTATCTTTGATGCGTCAAGTTTCGACCACGTATGGGTGCCCAACTTGGCATCTGACGTTGATTTCGCATCAGATTCTCCCAAATGGTAGCATCCCTCGTTACAAGTGGTCCATCGGACGTGTATCTTGGTGGTATTACGATAGACACAAAGAAAAGCTATATTGGAGTCGTCGTTTACCACCCGTACACTCTGAATATGTAATTTAACTTGGGGATTGAGGATGAAAGCTGTGGTTACAATCTGTATCGCTTTGAAACTGGTATAGTATGACACATGACCCTTAATTGATGGTAAGTAGCTTTCATTAACTTGAGTGGGGCAAATTCGTAGCATGATATCTGGTGCTACCATTGATTTAGGAAGGGATTGATTCAAGATCTCGGGTAGAAGTTCATTCAATTGGTCAGTAAGCTTGCCCAAATTGACAAGCTTCTTTTGATTCTTGGGGTTATACGAGTTGTCGGAGAAGTTTACAAAGTGAGCAGCTAATGAGTCGTTGCGTCGTTTAGGTGGGAAAGGAGGTTTTGACGAATTCAACGCCACCTGAGATGATTCGAATAGGAGTGACACATGTGAGTGATTGGAAGGCATTTGTGTGAGGGGGACAATCGGTGACAAGCCCTTCAAAGGCACAAAATGTGTGGATTTCAATTGATTCCTTATCCTAATCATAGTTGAAAAATTGCGATTTTAATACATGAACACAATAATATGGAGTAAAGAGTCGAAATCGTATGGATTGTAAGGAACTAACTATACAAGAAATTACATTAGTGCTTATAGTTATTGTACATACACATACAACCTGTTTCACCAAAAATAAAAACACTTCATTAAACAACATACATTAGTACTATCCTACTTAGATTCTTCTGGTTTTAAAGGAGTCAAACGTAAGTAAGGTTTGATGAATCTGAAGTTAGGGAATAAAGACTTGGCTTCTTCATTAGACACCGAAGGGTGGACAATGACATCATCACCAGGTACCCAGTTGATAGGAGTAGTAACTCTGTGTTTGTCACCTAATTGTAAAGCATCGACTGCTCTCAAAACTTCAGCACTATTTCTTCCCACAGCAGCAGGGTAAGAAATGATTATTCTGATTTTTTTCTTAGGGTCAATGATGAAAACCGATCTGATGGTCATTTGAACACCTTTATTGTCAACGTTGGTAGCGTCTTGGTAGTCAATCATGTCGTACAAGGTGGAGACTTTTCTTTCGGGATCAGCAATTATGGGGAAAGACAATTTGGACCCCGTGACTTCATCGATGTCTTTGATCCAAGCTTTATGGGATTCAGTACCGTTAGCCGATAATCCAATCAATTTAACCCCTCTTTTGGTGAATTCGGGCTCCAATTTAGCAAAAGCCCCTAATTCAGTAGTACAAACTGGGGTGAAATCATCAGGGTGGGAAAACAATACCGCCCATGAATCACCAATGTAGTCATAGAATGAGATTGGTCCGTTGGAAGAATCAGCCTTGAAATCAGGAGCAGTAGAACCTAAGCGTAATGACATTGTTACTCAAATAAAGATGTTGAAATTTTAATTAATTGGATTTCGGAGATTTTATCCCACTTTATATAAACGATTTTTGGTGGTATTCATAAATATCACGTGATATGTGATGATGGAAGTGATTTTATCGCAGATGTTAGAATATGATTGACTCAGCCAATTACATTCCAGGTACGGCGATATGTGTTCTAAACACCCCGAATCCAGAGATCCTATTTTCATTGGTATGTGTCCTTGGAGATTGTCAAGTATAGTATACTGGGTTGCGAAAGAATCTGTATTGTGGTCTATTTAGATTTACTCACGAATTGTGTTATCTTTTCTGAAAAGTTTACCAAAATTCTTGAAATTTTCGTTTAACTTGTTAATGTTGTTTTCACTGCTCAGGGTAAACTCTCTAAAGTTCTTTTCCAATTTTGCTCTTGATTCGTCTGGAGACAAAAAATTGAATGTACCTTTTTTGGACGATGATTCGTTAGTGAGAACTGGAGCTAATGTAGGGTCTATGCGAGGACTGCTGACTTGGGATGATGTGGACTGAGTCTCTATCAATGCTAGTGCAGGGGAGACCTCCATCAAATCACCACCAATAGTAAGTTGCAAATTGAACACATCAATGTACTTTTTTGTATTGCCATTGGTGATCCCTTTTAGAAATAAGATTTTCTTTAGGTTAGAAATGCTCTTATCACCAATGATATTGAAATACTGTTCAATAAATTCATCAATGGGTAAAATCGAGACTTTAAGCATGTTTAAAATCGTTTGTAGCTTAGATACTTGGGAACTAACAAATTTACCCATCATTTTATCTGGCACTTTGTCTCTACTGTTGGTGTCTTCGTAATGTGGATCACTATAACTAGTTAACGTGATCATAAACTTCTCCATGTATTGTAAGTCTCTGATTATTTGTTCGACACAAGTGACGGTGATACCTTTTCCACTAACGAGCTTCAATTTGTTGGCGAAATCCTTGATTACGATTTCCACTAGTTTATTGATGAATGATCGTACATATCCTTCACGAATAATTAACGGTAAAATCATCTTTAGATCGTTGATAATGGTAGATTTAAAATCAATCACGTAGTTTGAAACTGTCAACGTTTCATCGTTATCATCCCAGTTAGTGTTTTCAAACTGTCTCCAACCAAACCCAAGGTCTTTGGACACTAGGTTGACCAACTTGTTTAAAGCATTATTTATTAGTGATAAGTATCCATCTTTGAGTCTATCAAAGTTCACCTCAATACTGAAATCCTTGAATTTCTGGGTGAGTTCGTCGAAGTTGTTAACAATGTAATCACCACTGTTGATCACCATCGTCAAGTAAACAATGGAATCAATTTTACTTGCCTCTGAATCATTAGCATCGACGATGGGAGACAATATTTGAAGACGGTATTCATTCAACCACTTATCCAACGTGAACGATAAATCCTTTAAGGTCTTACCATTTGTGATTTTCGATAATTGATTGATCAACTTATTGCAGAGTTTGAATAGCTCAATACAGGAGTTGGATAGATTTGGGACATTGTTAAGTTTAAGGACTTGAAGGAGTTGCGACTCCGTAGATACAACGAACTCTGAAGGGACTTTAGCAGATCGTTGGAATTCGAGCAATTTCGACTGCAACAATTTATCTTGTTCACTAATCCAGATCCCTAGGTAAGGCTCATAAATTTTGGATATCACTTTGGTGAAATAATCGGTGGAAAATTTGCTGTTCATGGAGTTCTCGAACTCCATTGTTACATTAACACAATTAAGTAACACTGTTGATGATACTTTAGGTAATTTCTTTAGGATGTCTTCTTTTGTCATTGCCACGAAAATTTTACACAATTCTAATTCCACATTCCAACTGTCGGGGAACCGCTCTTTATGAGAAATCTTTCCTAAAGTGTTGTGAAAGTATATGAATCGTCGGCTTAAATTATCTAGTGATCCTGCCTCATCGTAAGAGTTAAATATCGTTTTGATATCTTTCAATTGTAAGTTATAATACCACGTTAACAACTTATCCTTCCATTTCAAGTCAATTAATTCTAAAATCAAGCAACCAAATACATCTCCCTGATGTTCTTCGAAATCAATAAAGATTGAGTCGACTAATTTGATTTCGATTTTATTGATTATTTGATGCAATTGGTTAATTTGATCGATGGATTTATAGTTTCTGAAAAAAATGATCAATTCTTTTAAATTTTTTAAGTTGTTGTAAATCTTTTCGTAGTCATAGGTTGTAGAAAGAAGCTTGTTTAGCTCGATAATGGTAATATTCAATATTTGTAACCGTTTAAAAATATTCATCGAAAGCGTCAAATTCTTTTTCAAGTTGTCTAACTTGGAGATCTCCTTTGTTGAGTGATTAATGGAGCCCTGGATTGTCTCCGACTTCTCCCATGATTTCTTTATCATGGAAATTAGTTGTATGATTTCCTCATCCACCCCCGTCGGCGACTGATAATTCTTGATTTCCTGAGAAATTTGGTTATCCAAGGAGTGCTTGTAAAGGTGGAGGTAATCCAAGATATCTGGAATCTCCGCCAATGAATGAGGAGTCTGGAAAATCCGTTTCAATTGAACCTGTTGGTCGTCTGCCATGTTGAGAGACTCTCAGTTCAATTCTCGCGATCTCAAACTTTTGCTGTCTATGCGATTACAGAGAAGTGAGAGAAATACTTATAGTGCAATAGTGCTCTGGGGAATGTATTGGCCCGAAGAGTCCAGTGTATAGATGGATCAGAAAGTAGTAGCGAACACTCAGTCCTAGTGACTCCACGCGCACCTTGCTGTCGCAGGGAACACTTCAAAACCACTATGCAAAATTTGGATATTCAATGAGGACCTACTTGGTTTCGTCTGAAGACATGTCAGACTAACCTAATGTATAAATTTTCGGCAACTGTCTGGTAGATATAACAAGAAAATGTGTATCACGATATGGTAAAGACATCCAGGAAATCTGCAAACATTCACCACGTTCGTTCCTCTGCTTTGTTTCTAGGTTTCAGGTGTTCACTTTAATCTGTCATGATACTGTTATTTGGTGTCAATTAGTGTTAAAATACTCCAAAATAGTAACCAATCAGATGCTTTGACCGTAGTTTTGAAGTAGTAACGGACATAACGTCTACCGGTTCTTTGCTCTAATCTTGTTTGGGTAGTGTCTCGGGATTTATCATTTTAAATGTCCCAAAATCCAGTATCGGAACTTAATCTGTGTGAAACTTTACCTGTTCCATGCAAAGGAGACTTGAGATCTCACGACCGTCCAAGGCTTAACTAATGTGGTTCTAAAACATGGTGCGAAGCGATCGGTCCGAATTAGATCCCCTCCGAAGGACAATAGTAAGATTGACAACCACACCCAAATCCAATTCTAAATATTGCTATCCACCAGAACCATGGTCAGCTCAAGACGAATGTTTACCAACACGGTTTCAACAATATCGACCAATTTAATGGGGTGGGGTTTTGTTCTGAGAAAAAAATGTTCCTTCAGTTCCTAATCTATCCATAGCCCCACTATATTATTCCGAAATTTGAATTTTAATGTGCAGCAATTCATATGCGTTTTATCAAGCCAGTTCCATCATTTGGTATTCTTTTCAAACCAAGTGGTATACATCATGGCACTATCGCCGATAGGTCCATCGGAACTTGGAGGTCGTGTGACCGTTTCATATAAACTCTGTTTACAAACGCCGAATTTGAAATTTAGACATGTTTAGTGAGGGTATACTAAACCTTCGAGTTTCAGTCCAGGAGAATCCGGTGTTCTCTCGACCAAGACCACAACGGCGACAAAGTGATGCTGTCGCAACATCTCTGGCTAGACAAGCTGTTTCTCTCGCTGGAATTTCACATCACTTTTATGATTGTCCCTTTGATCCGAGAACGATAACCAAGACGTGTCGGATAAAGTCAACGGTCGAGCGCAGGAGAAACAACCAATATAAGCACCTAAGGACCGGGGTGAAAGAGATGGTACGTCCGCTACTCCCACTAACAATCATAACACCTTCTTTCCTGTAATAGTTATCGTGCCAGTGAAGATAACCGTCAACGCAGGTTGGTGGTACTCCTCGCAGGCGGTTCCTATTCTTCCCATAGAAGTTTTGTGGAGAATAGGTCCGATGTCGCAGGGCGACATGACTCTGTATTCGTTTAAAACCAAATTCATTTCTCAAGTTCCATCTGAATTATTTACTTTGAAATCAATACCTCGTCCGGGAGTTGATATTGATATTCGTTAGCAAATTGAAACCCTCGATAGTATTGGGTAGTTGAGATTCGCACCATTAGAGTGATACTTCCCTCTCCATCGTCGTACTTTTGTGTTGGTGCTCATTCCCGTAAAGGCAATTGAGTCATCTTACTTGTTCGATTGTTTTAATCCAGTCAGTGGGTTTCGTCACTTGAGTTTTAGCATTCGTCGATTAGTAGCTGCTGCTTTGGTTTATCCCTCTTTGCTACTATTCCATTCCTCCAATCATCCCAATCGTCTATTATTGGTACCTTGTCATTCTGCGCTGTGATTTTCAATTGGTCAACATTTGAAATTTGCAACAACACATTTTTGGAACTTTGTTTTTTCCAATCTTTCAACATTTGAACCGTTATAAGAATATCTCATGATGGACAAAGAGAAGGCTGTGGAGATCTTTAACCAGTTCTCCTCGATAAATTCCCAAAATGAGAAGTTTTTATCGTTACCTCAATTCACCACCATATTATCGCCTTTAGAATCAGATATCCCCACTAAGTCTTTTTCCATATTGTATTTATTAGCTGATAAAGAGAAGAAGGGTTATGTGACTGAATCCAATTTCGTTGACTTCATCACCACTTTGAATGAAGTCGATGGTGAATTTAAGCTTATTTACAAATTGATTGGTGGGAAAGTCGATGATTTGAATAAGTCAGAATCAACTTATTCCCCAATAAAATATAATGATTGCATTGAGATGTTGAACAAATTGAATAAAGCAATCGACCCAAACTACCAACCCAAAAAGTTCAAAATGAATTGGGTATACTTCAACAAGTCATTTGAACCTCAAGGGGAAATCAGTTATAACGATTTTATAAGTTTGATTAATAACTTACCATTGACGAAGTTGATTGGGTCATTTGAGTTAATTTCTCATAATGGATTGATCAATTCTGACCAATTAATTGACCTTTTATCGAAGAACTTGAATCATAAATTATCTTTCAATTTGAAGAGGAATTTGGCTGCCATTCCTGATTTTTTCCAAAAGAAATTGTTCAATTTTTCAGATGTTACATTCATCTACAACTGTTTAAGCAAAGTTGACCTTATCAATGAAGTTATTGCCAATACTCCGGCAAATTCTTCACAAGAGAAGAATGACATATTGATCAATAAGCTAGATTTGTATCACCATTTACAAGATCCGCTTTTGAAATCTTCAAACTTTAAGCCGGTCACTATGAACGAGTTGAACTTATTATTCTATTTGATTAATAAGAATGAACAAACAGTCAGCAGGAAAGACTTAATTAACGTGATGAATCCAAATTATTTCAACAATATCCAAACTTTGTACTCCATTTTCGAACATCCGGCTGCAAAACCCATTGTAAAGGACAATTTTTCGTTATGGCCCATTTTTGACTCTCTTTACTCATTTTTCCTTGGTTCAATTGCTGGATGTATTGGAGCAACTGTTGTCTATCCTATTGATTTGGTTAAAACTAGAATGCAAGCGCAAAAACATAAAGCCTTGTATGATAATTCCTTGGATTGTTTCAGAAAAATCGTCAAGAACGAAGGTTTGAAAGGGTTGTACTCTGGATTGGCTGCCCAATTAGTAGGTGTTGCTCCTGAAAAGGCTATCAAGTTAACAGTAAATGATTTAGTTCGTGGTATCGGCACCGATGATTTCGGTAAAATTACCATGGGTTGGGAAATTGCTGCAGGTTCCTCTGCCGGAGCTTGTCAAGTTATCTTCACCAATCCATTGGAAATCGTCAAAATCAGATTGCAGATGCAAGGAGGCTCTAAAACAAGTAACGTACCCGGAGAAATCCCTCGTAAGCAATTAAGTGCTGGCAGAATCATAAAACAATTGGGTATAAAAGGTTTATACAAAGGAGCATCAGCCTGTCTTTTACGTGATGTTCCTTTCTCAGCAATTTACTTTCCAACATATGCTAATATTAAGAAATATGTATTTAACTATGATCCTGACGATGCTAACAAGAGACACAATTTGAACACTTTAGAGTTGCTTGTTTCTGGTGCTATGGCCGGTGCTCCGGCCGCATTTTTCACTACCCCAGCTGATGTCATTAAGACTCGTTTACAAATGGAAAGGAAGGCAGCCGATATCAAGTATCGTGGTATCGCTCATGCATTCACCCATATATTAAAAGAAGAAGGTGCATCAGCGTTCTTTAAGGGTTCGTTGGCCAGAGTTTTCCGTTCGTCCCCTCAATTTGGATTCACTTTGGCCTCCTATGAAGTTTTGCAAAGATTGTTTCCCTTGAATCCTCCAAACACCAAATCATCTAACTTCAGAACCATTACCGGTTATCCAGGAGTTTATTCTTTAACCAATGATCAAGTTTATAACAATCAGACCGGTAGAATCATGTATTTAAATCAATCAAGTTTGTTAAAACAGCATGGTTTAGTTGGTGATGATGTCGATTCGAAAGAGTTGGTTAAATTACCCGCCAATTATGTTTATAAGAGTCATGATGCTATAAAAATCTTACTAGACATTGATTATAAATTTGGTAATTTCGACTACCAGAGTTACTTGAACTTTATTGGAAAGTAGTGTCTTCAAGAATAACCATTTTAGATACATTTATAGAATTGTATTATTGCGACCTGTAATCTTTATCATTCTTGTTGCTCCTACCTTTAGTTATAGGGATTAAATTTGATAAAAATTGAAAGAACTGCTGCTGTCGCCATTTCTAAGATTGATCAACAAATAGTTCTCCCCCAACCTTATAATACCGTTAATTTTTTGATTTACATTTTTCGTATCTTCTAACTTTACTAGCTTGTTATTGAAATCATTCAAATTGATGACTGATAAACAATCATTTGATTGGTTCAATACCACCACATTTTTAAGGGTTATTAGGGAAAACAAATTAATAATGTTATCGTTGATGTAATCAAATGAAGCGACAGCAGTAAAAGTTTTCAGTTGCAAACTGAAATGAATTACTTGAATTTTCCTATAGGACACAATGACTATCCTCAAGAAATCAAACATAGTGAAGATCTTGAAATTCTTGATGAGCTCCAGGTTGTTAAATATCCACCGTTGATTATCTTCGAGATTCAATACAGTCATGGTCTTGAAACTTGAGATTACTAGGTAGTTCTTGATTTTATCAATTTGGTTAATCTTCTCAATTTTGCTATTTAGTTTAAATTTCGTAATATCGTTAAAGTCATAATTCTTATGATGAAGTATGTAAATAATGCCCACGTTACTTCCAAGAAGTAGGTAACCATCAATGAATCGAGAAAATGTTATAAAAAATCGTTTCCTGGGTTTCAAACTTCGATATTTGAATCGGTAATTATTTTCCCCCTCAAACAACTCAATGACATTCATGCCTAGTAAATGCTGTAGATCCTTTTTGATCTCACCGTCAGGTAAACCCTTTATGAATTTAAACAAGTGTACAGTTTTATCAATCTTGACAAACCTCATCCCCTGTTTGCCCATGGGCACGATCTTCCCCAACAGTACAAAATTTTGGTAAAGCTGGGGATTATCCAAGTCGCTTTCACTGATCAGGTTCATGAACACCATGCCTTCCTTACCTTCGCAAATAGTCAAGTACTCAAACGGAAGTAGACCCAATTCGGAGACTATTTGATTGATTTGTTCGTTGCCATCGTTACCTCCACTACCACTACTACCACTATTCACCACATTACCAATTATGTCGTTGTGATGTATTTCAGTGTTGTTGATGTCGTTAAGTACCCTACTGACCTCGACGATTCGAAATTGTTTATCCTGAGTGGTGATCATTACACAGATATCATTTTCAATTCGAAATTGACCCCATATCTTAACTTCTTGAGGACATGGTACCCAATTTCGTAACGTAAGCGACTTGAATCGCTCATACTCTATATATGACGGGTTCGTTCGAGTAAGGCCTAGCTGGATATTGTTCAATGAGCAACTCTGATAAAGTAGTTTGAACTGAAGCGATTGATTAGGGTTGATTTTATTTATTGACTCATCATTGAGCGTTTTCAGTATTTGTTTTTGCCGGTTAATTCGTTTTATGGTGCTATTGTGATAGGGCTGGTCACGGGATCCATTGGTTATCTTGAAGTACCGTCTTTTTTCCTGATCATAGTAGTAACCTGGTATATTCATTTTGACGTTTGTGCGACTCAAGAAGGGTATTTGTATAATTGTCGGTTAATGGGTGTTTGCGGATCAGAGAATTAAGAGCATGGAAATTCGTCAAAAGTAATTTGTTCGTGATTATTAGTTCCTCTATCATATATCGTAATCCATTTCGTAGTCTTGTACAACTTTTTTTTTAACTTTACGCTCAGTAGTGGCTCTTAAAGCAAGAATTTCGAATCCATTGCCACGATCTATCCCATCCCAAAGTACGCCACTAGGTATTCCAAACCTGTTAATGAGATTAACTCCTTTGTTATAGTCTAGGGATCTGTGACTGGGTGTGGATCGCAAAGGGTCGTCAATTAGGTTCGTTGATTTCCGTAGTTGGTTATATTCTTCATCATTCTTTGATACAGTGAAGGATTTGGGTGCTTCTTTCACAGGCTCGGTATTAATGACTATATCGGACTTCTTTTGAGTCTTTATATCGCTGATGTCAATTATCCTTCCCGTTATGTCTCTATATACTGTTTGCGATGGTTTGTCAATTGGGGTCAGAATATCAGTGTTTTTATTCAGAATGGACGTTTTAAGTGGCTGTTGGTTCACGAAAGAGTTTTTGTCCCCATCTTTAGAAGTCGCCTCTATCGTCGACTCATTTACCACCACTGTACCTGAGTTCTTTGGCCGTTTCCTCTTGGAGGTGTACTTTGAAAGATCTTTCATGCGCACTAATTTATATTACAAGTCTACATAGTTAGGTCTTTCAGGTTAACTTCCCGATTTTGCTATGCAAGTTGGCTAAATTGTCACATAGTTCCATGAACAAGTTAAATTGAACTTTGATGATCTCTAGAATATTGAATACGTTGCCAAATCCTTGGTTGACAGAATTCTCCAAGTTTTGCAATACAGTAGTGAATTCCTTTATAGTCGATTCATAATTATTAATTACCTGATGATAGTATTTGATCTTTTTAACGAAGAATTCATTCAACTGGTACGATGACGATAACTTTGTACCGGGGATCGATAGCTGTAAGATCAATTGTAACATTTTATTGATGTCTTCTGTCAATTCGTTATTTAAGCTCTTCAAGTGGTTCAAATTGTTAGAATCAAATTTAAGTGCTTGTTTTGTACTCTTCAACTTCACGTATAAGTAATTTATATCCTGGGGTAATGTCTTGATCAAATCATCGTGGATTCTCACTTCGTTTTGTAAATTGGTGGCTATCAAATGTTGTTGATTGATGTATTTGTCGAACTCCTGCAATTCTCGTTTAATGTGGTCAGGCAAATCACCTACCCTTGTCATGGAATTCAATTGTATTTGATTATTCTGGCTGAAAATCGATTGGTTCTGGTTCTGGTTCTGGTTCTGGTTCTGATTTTGATTGAATAAACCCATGTTTCCACTATTAGAGTTGCCAAATAATCCACCTGTATTGCTAGCGGTGTTGTTGCTAGTATTTCCAAATAGCCCTCCTCTGTTGGTGTTACTGCCGCCGAATAATCCTCCAGGGGCGTTGGAATTTGTGTTAGAATTGGTGTTTCCAAATAATCCTCCCGATGTAGCGTTACCAGCATTGGTGGTGTTGCTGCCAAAAAGTCCCCCTGATGGCTTGCTTCCTCCGAACAATCCCCCTGAATTGGAGTTGGTGGTAGCGGGGGCTGAATTATTAGTGCCACTACCGAATAATCCTCCTGATGCTCCAGTATTGGCGTTGCTATTAGCATTATTACCAAATAATGTACTAGTAGTTCCTGTATTAGCATTGTTATTTGCATTATTTCCAAAGAGGCCTCCTGACAGGTTGTTAGTATTTCCGAACATGCCCGAACTGGCTGGTTTGCTGCCAAACATTCCTCCCGATGTTGGATTATTATTGTTTGAGCCAAACAAACCTCCAGTGCTATTGGTATTGCTGGTATTAGCAGTGTTATTTGAGGCTCCGAATCCCCCGCTACCTCCAAATCCAGTATTGGTTGAGGCTCCGAATCCGGAAGTATTATTATTGGTCCCTATTTGTGTAGTAGTGTTGCTGGAAAACAATCCTTGGTTGGTGGTATTATTGTTGTTCGATCCAAATAATCCTCCAGATGAGGTATTATTCATCGCAGCGTTACCAGTATTGGTGGTATTATTAGTATTGGCGCCAAAGAGACCCCCAGAATTGGCCGCTGTGTTGCCAGAGCCAAAGGAAGGGGTACTACCAAACGCTGGCTTATTTGACGTATTGCCAAACATAACTCGACTTCAGATGAGTGCGAAAAATTGTTTGTTAAAGTTATGATGATTGAGGATACGTTAAAACAATTGGGTGTGGAGATTGAGGAAATCAACAATAAACGTCAGGAACTCCAGGACGAGAATGATACATTGAAGTTGAAGATAATTGAGATGAAAAAAGACTACACCCGTGAACTTGTCGATATGAAGCGATTATATAAAATACAGCACAAACAACACGTTAAAAAGTACCAGGATAAGATCGATCAGTTGACACTCAAGATACGAAAATTGCAAAAAAATATTTCCAGCGGATCTCCTCGTGGGGAACCTCTTGGGGAAATTACATCATATAGGCTTAATAACGACAACCAATCCCACCCAACACAGCTAAAGCCGCTTCCACAATTGTTTAACAAGCCCAAATTACCATCAGACGTTCCAAATTTGGAGAAATTCCCCACTACCATCAATAACGGGAAAGTCAAAGTCAAAACAAAAGACTACATTCCTGGCTTACCTTATAGCCAGTATGAAAACCCCGATATAATTCCAACACAGTATTCTACTGATTCGGAAGTAGATGGCCAGATGTCTCCTTGCAAGGTCGCTGTGCCGTCTCCCCGTACGTCTCAGGTTTTTCACAGCTCTCCTGTAAAACTTCAGATTGCAGACCTAACCCAGAAACAACAGGACAATATAGATGATAAAGAGAACGAGGAGGTCTCATCAAAGAAACGCAGGTATGGCCTGATGGATGATCAAAATGAGTACGATATCTCTGAAAATGCAATTGATGAAGTATTGAAAGGAACTACGCCATTATTCCAACGACATTGGATGGGCAAATACTACGAGAATAAGTTCCATAAGCACGGGGATTTCAAAATTGATTTAACTATAAACCCCATAACGAGAATACCGTGGACAATAAATGATTTTACAAGGAAATATGAAGTAAGTGATACTCCGCCGTTCTTTTATATCAAGGACAATACTTCTCAAGAGGATAGAATCACTCGAATGAAATTTGAGAATGATTTGAAGAAGACCATTAAACTACGCTTAAATCAAGTCCTCACTGGCGAGAACTATTTCTTCCATGACGTTTTAAATAAGTATGTAAAGACTGGAAGATACACCATTGATCAGGGAGTAATGCAATAATGATGCACATGAAATAAAGAATGGATACAAAGTAATGATTTGACGAATAAACATGAACAAACCGTCGTGAGTCTCTAACCATTAAGAACCTGAATGGACATCTACGAGATAGTGACCAAGTTACCCCTTTCCATATATCATCTATTGTACCAATTAAGAGTACAAAATGTGTCGATGATCCTCTTTACAGCATTATTCAATCGAGCGCTGGCACTTCAAGAATTACGAAGATGCAAGATTAAGTATGGTGTGAGTAAAAGGCAGGATGATCAAGTAGTATCGGGTATGTGCAGAACTTGAACAATTAAAGATTCCTTTATCTCGCAATCCCAAACATTAGTGTTTATTTACCTTGTACAAAAAAAGACATTTAACGTCAAACCAGTTGACTGGCAATGAAGGTTTATGGGGAAGACATGAGTCAGCCATCGATTAATTTTTTGTTTTGTTTTTTCGTTTCAATTTGGGTTTATGGATCGTCCTATCATGACGTTGTAGAGTATCACGCCTGTTGAACACTTTATCACACTTACCGCAAAAATACAATAACTCTTTGACCAAGTTATACTCATTTTGTTCGGTGACGTTTATGGTGAATTCTTTCTTGTCAAAATGATCGGCTATCAAGTGTTTTCTTAGCGATAACTTCTTGTCGAAGCCAATTATTTTAAATGGGCAATTTTTGACCACACAACGATATTTCAAAATTTTGAAGAGGTTAAACTGTTCATAATGGAGAATCAAGTCAAATAGGTTAGGGAAGCTTGTCCCGCAATGGTTGCAAAAGTGGTTCTTTTCAATGTAGATTAGGTGAGGGAACGATTTGGCCAAGGACAGACTTACTTTTCTGCCATCATCGACTGTATCGATGGCATTGCAATTGAGTTGATGGTTGTGACTCAAATCATGCTTTAATGCATCGATTTGTCTAGAAGTCAATTTGATGTCATTGAAGTAATGTTGAAAAGGGACCTCGCTTAGATTTCCTTCATTGAGATGTGAGTCATCGTAACTCTGGTTGCTGGGCTGGTTTTGAAACTCGTGACTGATGTACTCTTGGGTGAGGTACTCCTGACTGGAATACTCTTGATCGTAGAAAATTTGTGATTGGAGGTCGAAATTGAAGGTTAACTGGGAGCCGATAAGTTGAGGGTCATATACTTGTTCCTTTTGGAGCCTGGACAAGTCTGGAACCGGTGAAGATGTACTAGAAGATGTATTTGAGTCAACCACACTATTCATCCTTGAGCAATGGCTGCTGGGCACGAAGGGGCTGTTGTTTGCCGATGGATATTCAAGGTGTGGTAATTGAGTATTTAGGTGCATTACCATCACATAATCGAAATAATAATTAGGGTCTGAATATACCTCATGTTGATCGAACTCAAGGGGAACATTACTTGCCACTTGCAAGAAATCATCGAATTGATGAAGTGGAAGACCATCATCAAGACTATCTTCTTTCAAGGACGTTTGCTCAGTTTCACAGTATGTTTTAGGGTTATTTTCCACTTCCACTACGTCAGGTTTCTGACTTGTTAAATATCCATTCAATTTGAAGTCTAAACCTATATTGTCTCTGTAAAGTTCGTTGGTATCTTCGTCCCGGTAGTAAAACGAGGAAGAGCAGTTACTGGTGTACAGGGGGCTTATGCTGCCGTGGTACATTCCACTACCTCCTCTCGTAAGTGACATTGATCTAGTGGGAGACAACATCAAAAAAACGCAAAACCTCGAACTATTTAAGCCTACAGAGATGTTGCCCAAGTTTTAACCCCAACCAACAAAAATTGGCCAGATATGTAGCAGCAGCTAGCGATACTGGTTTCACCTTGAACTATACAGGCCAAGTTCCTGTTGTGGTTATCTTTGGGTTACAGTTTGGCACTTAATTAAATTTGCAGTTTAAACCCTATGGCCGTCTAACAATCATAATATTTTTTCTGAATATTATTTACCAGTCAAAACGCCTGACTACTTGACTACAACATCTACGAGTAAGGACCCGAACTGATAAATGTCAACGTATGTTTCAAAGCTTCCTGATTTCGGTATATCGTTATCAATGGCACCTATAGCAGTCCTCAGGGTGCGCAATTGCGATTTTTCCAGGTTGCAGCAAAATCTCCTATGTAGGATAATACGTTACAATCAAGGCATTTAATTGTCGCTTGCGGTTAAATTGCAGGGATTGGATCCTTTATTTCGGTGAAATCCCGACATATTCAACCGGGATTTTTCAACACGATAGGTAATTCAACACTCTTCAGCCAATGCAAAATAAGATTTAGTGCTGATCTGAATCGCAGCTAAAGATACGAGATTCTTTTTTTCTCGGGCTAAGGCGTCAGACCCTTTGAGCTCAAAACAAGTGGTGGAGTTGCCCTAAATTGAATCTCGACTACAAGAACTTTTAACGGCGACATTGACTAATTGGTATTTTCTTGACTGCATTATTATATTTAATTCGGTGGATTTATTGAGGCTGGTTGGTAGTATTACTGTATTAGTTCAATCGTATGCGTCGTTTCTAATCAGGCGTCTTAACATCCCCTGGTCAGATTAGGGGGAGAAATGCATCTATTCCTACGGCACTGAAATGATTAAGATCCCGGTTGCTATAACTGGGAAGTAGGTACCATTTCCATGTACTCGACATCTGTCGTTCTCCTATCATACATCTTCTTGCTTAATATAAATCATGAAAATATCTTTAAAAACAGGTATTTCCGATCACACTGTCAAGTGCACGGAATAGGTAAATGTGATGAGACACTAATGGAAAGGGTTTTGAACAGGAATGGACAAATATGGCAAAAGTCCGTAAGGATCTAATGTTCGAGTCTCAGAGTTTAATAACCAGCAGTATTTACTTGAAACAGAACAATAAAACCCGCCACACTTCTTGCAGGCAAAAAAAAAACATTCTCTTAAGAGTCCCTAATCCTATCAATGGCAGGAAAAGTGTTTTTCAGCCGTAGATTTGAAAACCAGGGAATTTGATTGAATAGACTACAAAGTCCTTCGGTCGTTCGAAACACCGCACTACGTTGTATGACTTAATTTAAGCCTTGTGTAGCCTGCGCTGCATTCAGTTGAATCTAATTTCTTTGTTGTCACATTCTTTGGGCTTATTGTTTGTCCA
Organism: Yamadazyma tumulicola; assembly: GCA_030578535.1. Classification (NCBI taxonomy): domain Eukaryota; kingdom Fungi; phylum Ascomycota; class Pichiomycetes; order Serinales; family Debaryomycetaceae; genus Yamadazyma; species Yamadazyma tumulicola. The sequence goes on along the minus strand of JAJMSJ010000006.1, from coordinate 425,842 downwards.
GACTATGGGCCAATAATAATTATACCAACCTGTAAAAAATCACAAGTACGAAATTGTCCAAGATTAGAAAGAGTATGAGGCTCAAAATCCTTGAGATGGACCGAGCCCCTATGAGGCAGGATGTAACCCTCACGGCGTTGAAAATTACTCCAACCTGCCTGAGTTCTAATGGCTCGCTGACACAGAGGGAGAATAATATGCTACATAAGTAAATGATTCAAATTCATTGGGTATTATTTTTATACTGATGAGACCATGAAGTCAGTTCTCCTGCTTGATGGCGGTAACCCCTAATTCACCTTATCATCAGACTTTGACTCTGGAGAACTACTGCATCGCGAAAATTTTTACATTTGATAGTAGATTACGACCATCTTCTAAAGGAAATTGCGAAACAATGGGAGAGTTGCCACCGTTAGCATCAGACGCGGTGTTGAAACAGTCGGTACCTGTTCCGGATGACTTTGTCAAAGTTAGTGGAATCGATTATTCCCAGGATTCTGCTTACAATATGACTGCGACAGACTTGGTTAAGTCTATGACTACTATGGGGTTTCAAGGTTCTTCTGTCGGGAAAGCCTGTGAAATTGTTAACAATATGAGAAGCTGGAGAGGTAAACACAAGAGCGAGTTGGAGGAACACGAAATCAAAGGAGAATTTGATGATGCTGGTTTCCAGAAATCCACTATTTTCTTAGGTTACACTTCAAATTTGATCAGTAGCGGATTGAGAGACACTTTGAGGTACTTGGTTCAACATAAAATGGTTAGTGCTATTGTTTCCACCGCAGGAGGAATTGAAGAAGACATAATCAAATGTTTGGCCCCAACTTACATGGGGGAATTCAGCTTACCAGGTAAAGGATTGAGAGACCAAGGAATGAACCGGATCGGAAATTTGTTGGTGCCCAATGACAACTACTGTAAATTTGAAGAATGGATAGTACCCATATTAGACACCATGTTGGAAGAACAACAGCAACGTGCCGGAAACCCCGATTGTTACGATAACAATTCACAAATGTGGACCCCTTCATCCTTCATTGACCGTTTGGGTAAAGAAATCAACGACGAATCTTCCGTATTATATTGGGCCCATAAAAACCAAATCCCTGTTTTCTGTCCTGCTTTAACAGATGGTTCCATTGGAGACATGTTGTTTTTCCACACTTTCAAGGCTTCCCCACAACAATTAAGATTAGATATTGTGGCAGACATCAGAAAGATCAATTCCATGTCCATGGAAGCCAGCAACGCCGGAATGATTATATTAGGGGGTGGATTGATCAAACATCATATATGCAATGCATGTTTGATGAGAAATGGTGCAGACTATGCTGTTTTCATCAATACCGGTCAAGAGTTCGACGGATCCGACGCCGGCGCAAGACCGGATGAGGCAATTTCTTGGGGGAAAATCAAGGCCGAAGCCAAACAAGTCAAGGTTTATGCAGATGTGACGGTTGTATTCCCGTTGATTGTTGCTGCCACATTTGCATCAGAACGCCCCACCAACTAAGCCGTTTAACTCCTCTCCATAAAAGTGTATTGAAACTTTTCCACAAAACCTTTTTCCCCTCGATGGGGTTTCGGGTGGATAACCTTCATTCCCTACTATCCCTCCAGCCCCCGAATTAGACTTCGGCAGCACTGAAGCATGTAATTATCTTGATAATCAAATATATAGTAGTGTCTGCATCAAAATTTTGCAGCCAGCCCGCAGCCACATATCTAAGTGTGCCCAATCTCTCACGGAATCTTCGTTTCCTTCGCTAACTATTATGACTGACATTGACCAAATGGTGGAAGCTTTGAGAGCTTCATTGATGACTTTAGAAGAAAAGCGGAGACAGACTTCTTCTGCCAACAACAGCTCTAGAATTTCCCAAACTCCCGGTCCAATTAAAGTAAAGTTAGACTATGAGGGAATCGCTGAAGAGTACCTTGAGTTTACTTACAAAAATCCTACTATTTATCATGTCGTGAAGACAGTTGGAAAAGAATTGACTGATTCAGGATTCACATACGTTGCTGAGAAGGACTCTTGGAAAGATTTGAAGCCAGGAAAGTATTACACCTCGAGAAATGGTTCATCGCTAGTGGCATTCAATATAGGTAAAAGCTGGACTCCCGATAAAGGAGTAGGTGTCATTGGCTCCCATATCGACGCTTTGACTGTATTGGTGAAGCCCAATTCCGTAAAAGATAAGGTTGAAGGTTACGACTTATTAGGGGTAGCTAACTATGCTGGTAGTTTATCCAACGTGTGGTGGGACAGGGATTTGGGGATTGGTGGTCGATTGATCGTTAAGGAGGGTGATAAAGTTGTGAGCAAGTTAATTGACTCCACCCCTCATCCCATTGCCCGTATCCCCACCTTAGCCCCTCACTTTGGAGCACCGTCACAAGGACCATTCAATCCAGAAACTCAGGCTGTTCCGGTTGTAGGTTACCAGAGTGAAGCGGTGGCTCCAGCTACTGAAGATGAGAAATTGAGTCCATTGTATGGTAAACACTCGATCCGCTTGTTGAGATATGTAGCTAAATTAGGCGGTGTCGAAGTGAAAGATATCAACCAGTTAGACTTGCAGTTATTCGACGTGCAAAAAGGTACTTTTGGTGGCTTGAATAGTGAATTTATTTTTGCTCCTAGAATCGACGATAGAATTTGTTCATTTGCGGCTTATAAAGCTTTGATTGATGCAGAGGTTGATGACGAATCCTTCTCAATTGTTGGCTTGTTCGATCACGAGGAAGTGGGTTCGGCTACTAGAACGGGTATTAAAGGCGGTTTGATCGAATCGGTGGTTTCCAGAGTTGCTGCTACTGAATATTTCAATGCTAAGTCACAAGAGGATTTGAAAGTCATTTACTCCAACAGTATCATTTTGTCTGCTGATGTCAATCACTTGGTGAATCCAAACTTTGCCTCAGTATACTTGGAGCACCATAAACCAGTTCCAAACAAGGGTGTCACTTTGGCTTTGGATGCTAATGGCCATTTTGCCACCGATGTTGTTGGTGTGGCTTTAGCTGAAGAATTGGCAAGAATCAATGATGATAAGTTACAATACTTCCAAATCAGAAATGACTCGAGATCTGGTGGTACCATTGGTCCATCTATCTCGCTTCAAACTGGTGCTAGAACAATTGACCTTGGTATTCCCCAATTATCCATGCACTCTATTAGAGCTACTACGGGGTCTAAAGATGTTGGTTTAGGGATTAAGTTTTTCAAGGGCTTTTTCAAAAACTGGAGATCGACCTATGATAAGTATAACGACTTATAATCTACGCTATCTCCAGTAGAGCCGTTTACCCCAGTATATCAGCCTAACGGTGCCCCGGCCAACGATACCTCTACCCAATTTCTGTCAATATTTACAATAGAAAATGTTTTTTGCGCACGACCTCGCGGACTCTTATTGAGAATCTCTTTTCAGGAGTCATCGAATCAACTAACGGTTAAAAGTGGTACAATTGATTAATCATTCAACCAATTGACTTGTTAAAATGGGTATGTTCAGTTGTTCATCACTGTAGAGTAGTCTATTTGTGGTGTGGTCGATGAGAGCGAGGAAACTAACAAATTGTAGCGCCAAAAAAGATGTCTTTGGAAGAGTTCATCAATGATGAAGGTATGTAAGATAATCACAAGTTTTCGACAAAGTTGAAAATGACAGCTTATGGTGGTAACGATATTAACAATTTTTTATAGAATTCGGTGGATCATGGGCTGATGAACCAGTGGATTATGCCTCGATATCGGTACCAATCGACCATAAAACATACAATCATAATGATGATTTCGGTAATCGGTTTAGGAGTTACGGTTCTTCCCATTTGGATAATGGGCCACCGTATATCGTCAAAGTATTGAACTTGCCCGTCGGCGCGGACGATGGGTTCATTCAAGATTTATTTAGAAGTAGATACACCAGTTTTACAAAGTGCAAAATTGTTGTGGATCCATCATCGAATATTTTGGAGACCAATGTAGTCAAGAAAGTAGCCTTTGTGGAGTTGAATAACTTCCAGGACTTAACCAAAGTCACCAAGTGGCATGATTTATATTATAGTGGAGGTAAGAGGGTAGTCATCGAAACAGCTGATTTCCACGATTTCCAGGATTGTATGAGTTTCAATAGTCATCACCAGGAGGAGATTCAACAAATTGAACGGGACGTGTTATCAGGGAAGTTGAAAGTCAACCATGGTTATCGCAATTCTGACCATCACCATCCTACCCATGACTATCAAACTCACAATGCCGTTCATGGCTCTTTGGCTGGCCATTCTCACGGCAATCACGTCCCTCCAAATTTTCCAGGACTTGGTCAATCAACAAATACTACTAGTATCCACAATAGTGAAGGCCACAATAACCCTGAGCTCCATAAACCCAAGCCTAACCCTTTTGGTGCAGCCAAACCCGTGGACGTATTGGCTAGACAGCACGAAATCGAAAAAAAAATAATCACGATAAACCCCACCACCGTGAGGACTATCGGGTCACTAGAGAGTGACGAAAATAAGACAATAGGTCCCAATCAAAAATCAGCACAAACCCACGATTCAATACCTACTAAAAATGGTTCGGTTTCTGCCACACATAATCCGCCCAAAGTGGCCAACCCCTACGATCAAAATGGTTTAAGTTTAGCGGAGTTATTGAGTAGTAAGCCTAAGGAATCTGAGACCAGAAAGGATTCCCCCAAACCTCAAATTGTAAAGCCGGTGATTTTAAAGAAGAAGCCCAAATCTGAGAAGGCCGAGGCGAAAATCACAGATGAAACCATGGATAAGGGTCAGTTTGAAATAGCAGAGCCAAAATTAGAAACCCAAACTAGCCACTTGGAGTCTGAAGGCTGTGATACGGTGACAACAGCTGACCCCAAAAGATCTGAGGTTCGTGAACAATCGACCGTCAAGAGCCAACCGGTATCAAAATTTGAAGCAAACAAGCCAGAGGCAGCTGCAAATGGTAAATTCAAAAGATCCGGTAAGCCAAGTAAATTTGATAAACCAAACAAACCAGATAAGTCCAGATTTGAGAAATTCTCTAAACCTGATAGCGAAAAGAGTGAAAAATCAAAAAATATAAAGGGTGCAGAGGATTTGTTGAATTTGGGTAAGCTAGAATTGCTGGATGCTTCTGAACGGCCTAATTTCAAAAAACAGTTCGATGAATTGACTAAAAAATACACCCCCAAGAAAAGGTCTAATGGAGCAACATCGGCTTTCAATGGAAAATCGGAGCATAAATTGAATAGGAGGTCTGTTGATGATAGAGCACTGAGAGAAGTTCTTGATGACCCTAAGCACGAAACTATAGTTGAAAAGCGGGAGGATCAGGAAGTGGGCGACGGTAAGCATAACTCTGGAAGGAAACCGAGACCAAGAAGAGAAAGGAGAGATAGAAGGGAATACAAAAATAAACAGACTCCCACAAGTGATGGAGCAGAGGAGAAGAAGGAACAGGAAGTCGACGAAAAGGTAGATAACAAAACGTTAATAACAGAAGTGGATGACGAGGAGAAAAAAGAGGCTTCTGTGTTCAAAGAATTCAAAGAGTCAGGGGAAAATCAAGATACTTCCGGTGGTAGGGGTCGTGGAAGAGGAAGAGGTCGGGGTCGGGGTCGTGGGCGGAATCGAACAAGAGGGAGCTTTAACCTCTCGTATGTTCGCAAGCACGAAGATCCCATTGTATAATTAATGTATAATAGCAAGTAGAAGTGGCTTATGAATATTCCAATTATATTAGGCTACGATAATATATAATGTACAAACATGAAATGCTATAACTCCTTTCAGTTGATGAAGTGGAATCAATTGGGTATACTTGGTGTTGTCTTCAAATCATAATAATCCACTGTCTTTCAAAGTATTCTCCAAAATAGTTTCTTTGACAGCAGCGAAAACGAGTTCAATATTCGAAGTATCAGTTGCCTGAGTTACATGAGGATAAATATTCAACCCAGAACGATTAACCTGGGTGAATCTCCACAAAATGTACTTGGCAGCCTTGTTGATATTGTTGCCTCCATTGTAATCGGGGAAATAGTCTTCTAATGGACTATAAGGTAATTTATCGGCGAAAACATCGATCTTGTTCAAAAATAAAACAATTGAAGTTCTTGCAAACCATCTAGAGTTTACCACCGAATCAAATAGAGTCAAACTTTCCTCTAATCGATTCTGATTATTTTCTTCTAACAAAACTTGATCATATTCACTTAATGCTACGCAAAAGATGATCAATGTAACATTATCAAAACAGTGAATCCACTTTTTCCTCTCTGATCTTTGTCCTCCAACATCAAACATATGAATGTTAAGCCCTGGTCCCATTTGGAACTTGAAATCATAAATACCTGAAGTCTTCTTTCTTGTTCTCAAAATATCATTCGCTGTAGGAAGATAATTAGGTTTAGCGATTCTTGACAAATCTGATAAGAAATAGTTAGTTGAATCAATCAAATGGAAATTGCCTTGATGATGCTTGATGAAATGCTTTACTTGAGGTTTTATATAAATGTTTGTAATCTTTTGGGCGATACTAGGATTGAATGGTTCGTTAGAGTTGATGTTGATTTCATATTCAAGAATCTCATTCAAATCATCAATTGGTAAAACATGCTTCATGTTTAGTTCATCATTATCATTATCATTATTGGTCTTATCATTTGCATCATCATTATTCTCGTTTAGTTCCTCAATAGTTTCATTTCCGTCATCATCATTCTTCTTAATCAAGCTCGGTTGCAATTCAATAATGGCATTGATAATCATTTTTATGCAATCCAATACATTCTTATGAACAAAAGGTTTATACTCTATCAACTCTTCCTGACTATAACCATTTTGGTGTAAGATTTTCATTTGTTTCACGATCGTGGATTTACCACTCTCTCCCGAACCTAATAACAATACCTTTACTTCTTTTGAAAAAGAACTGCTAGTGTTTGTGTTATCAGACAAGTCTTCCATTGGAATGGAATTGTTTAATGAATCTTTGATATCTTGATTTTTTTCGTTGAATCTCGTACTGTCGTCATTGGATGAATCAGACGAGTTGTGGTGAGTTTTATTTATTATTTGATTCTGTACTTGACGACTTTGGTCATTTTTTACCACTTCAGGTCCAGCCGAGTCTTTAGAAAAACACCCACCCATATTTGTCACAATATTTGAAAAAAGATTCTGATTAAATTGAAAAAAACTGTGTAATTAGTTCGATTGATTTAGAACAGTTCAATCTTTTGAGCTGTAACTGATAACTTAGTGCACTTAAAATCTAAAATATAACAATTTCTGATTTTCTTTCTGATGAAATCCTGTTATGTGATTGCTGGAGCACCAAAACTACGATTTACTCTAATTGGAATCTCAATAAACAGATATCACAATCTTGTCAAAGTCCAACTACAAATTGCTGTGAATGTCCCTTGTGACAGTTTCAGTCCTTTTCAAAATTAACCAGCCAATCAAATGCAACTTTAACAACAAACTAAACCTTGGATAGTTTCAGTATCAGACCAAATATCAAATCAATTAACAACAAAAAGAATTTTCAATTGAAAAATTTTTTGCCTTAAATTCGCACACTAATATCAAATGCACTTGCAGTGATTTGCTCAATTTAATAAACCGCCTTAGGAGTTAAGCTTCACAGTTCTCAACTCTTAGGAGTAGTGCCCAATCAAAAGATAAACTCGTAAACTTCCTCCAACGCTTAACTACAGAATTGAATGCAAAGTATTGTGCCAGGTGATGACAAGTACTTCCTATGTCTCTCAGGTAAGTGACGGTAGAGTTAATTTTTCTGCGATCCCTGCGAGGTTACTGACAGATCGGGTAACATCGGCCAACAACCGTCTAGCATACGTGGGTATGGCAGATAATATACCTTGCGGAGCAAATCAAGATATTAGTTACAATAATACCGTAAAAACAACCAGCTAAAGGAAGAATCTATATTTCTTACCAACGGAATCAAACAATAAAAACGAAACTAGCGCCGCCCAGTTTCGATCCGGGGACATCAGGGTTATGAGCCCTGCGCGCTTCCACTGCGCCACGGCGCTGATTTTCTTGATTGATCCATTATCCTATTAGATATGCATCTTCCTTGGTAACAGCAGATTATGCAGTAAGTACCGTTCAATAAAGATAGCTCGAACTCACTTGTTCGAGGGAATTCATCAAGTCTTCACTGATAACTATCACTTCCAATTGTGTGTATTGTTGGTGACATAAATATATATTGTGTCTATTAAGTGTGGCAAGCCTCTCAATCAAGGATGTTAAAGCTTTTCCAAAACAAGTATTATCAGTTATCAGTTGAGCGTACATAATACAACATTGAAATTAATCTACCAAATATACTACCAGGTAAGAGAATATCATTTTGAGGACAATGTAATGTACTTGATTGGTGTCGGTTATCTCGAAATAGAGTGAATAGACAGAAATGATTTTGTACATAATTGGTTGTGCTAACTATTTACTAACGACTCCAATAAGATGAACTGGTCTATCAACTCATTCAAATTTTTAGACTCTGACTTGTTGACGGTCAATTTCTTTTCATTAATCAAAACATCTTTCTTAACAATGCTGTTCTGTAGCTTACTGAAATGATTGAGTATATCCTTTCCTTGAACTTTACTTGGTTTATAATTAGGTCCCATAGAGATCAACAACATGGAAATTAACTTGAATACTGGTATCAAGACTTCATAAAAATTGATTAAATCATACTCTTCATTCTGACCAGCTTCCGATTCCATACCAAAATCATTAAATTTGTTGATCTTATTAAACTTAAAGTTGACATTCAAATCTGGGTCAATAACTAAAATTTTGCAATTTTTAATTATTGAAAACAATTCACTTTGAATCAAGTATGATGATCCTTGTCTGACAGTCCCTATTCTGATTAACAAATTGGATATCGATTTAAAAATCGTCATTTCATACAATATACTACTCAAGTTATTCACATTATCTTCAAAGTCCATTATTTCGTCAATTCTTTTCATCAATCGAATAATCAAAAGAATTGAATTGTTCTTGATCAACTTATCAATGAGATACTGGTCTTTGAACTTGTTGAATAAGTGGATTAAGTTTTCCAACAATATTATGGAAATTATTTTGATGGAATTTTCGTTGACAATTATGTCGTTGATAATGATCTCTAGAAACTTCAAATCAATTTTCCTGAAAATTTCGATAATTTTGAGTAATAAGTTCTCTTTGTTGATTTTTATAACTTTTGTTACAAGGTTGTTCAACAAAATGTACAAATCGTTTCTTAATTTAATCGTACTGTTGGAGCTTATGACACCTTTGATGGAAGTTGATAGTAATACTAGCAACCTCTCAACGTAAATCTCTTCATTATCCGACTCGAAATAATCATTGAACAACAAAACGCATAATGAGATCAACTCTTCACTAAAAATAACATCATCAGTTTCAAAGAATTCATTGATTTTGGGTAAGATATTAGATAGAATTCCCAAAATGAAATTTTGGTAATTATTCTTCGATAGGTTACCATCATTAATTATAACTTCAATTAGCTGCACCCAGTTATGTAGATAATTCAATTGGACTTTTTTCAAGGATTCATAATTCATGAGATTCTTGATTAACTCCGATAAATCATTGTCCTCCTTCCCATTCACACCAAGACTTTTCAACTTGTTCAAAATCACACTTTCATTGACAAACTTATAACGCTTATTTCCTTCACGTTTCACATCATCAGCAATTAGGCTTATATTGTACTTTTGAAACTTTTGGAAATTGAACTTTTCAAATGGTATGAACTTGAAATTCAACAAGTCTAAAAAGTTTAAAATCTTGTAATTGCTGTTCAAAAATTCATCTTCATTTAATAGATAACTTAAATATTGGGATTTTAAATATATCGACTTATTTTGGGACAAACTGTGGAATTCTATGGTCAAGAACTTTAACACTAAAATCCGATAATTGAAAAACTCAAAAAAAGTAACAAGGGACTCTTCAGAATTTATGAACTCGTTGGTGGAACTTTGTAATAAGCTGCCGTTGAATTTTTGTTGGCCCCAAATGGTTTCCAAATCAATCTTAGATTGAATACTTACCAATTTCTCAAATAGGTTAATATTGTTATCTTTGATGAAATCCAAAGTAACAGTCGATGAAATTGGATTTTCACACAACTTGATTATCAAGGCAAAAATTAATGATGACAATTTGATAGATTTGTAAGTTATGATGTTAACACCATTGTTATAATCAGGTGTCGAAATCAAATCTAAACTGAAGAATAACATTTCAACCAAGTTTTTCAACAAACTAGTACCCTCATTTTGCTCAATAGTTAAATAGCTTCCTTGTAGCTTGAAACCGAGAATAAAATGACTGATGCAAGGAATTTTGCCGAAGTTGTCTAAATCAGATAATAAAAATTTTAAAATTTTGAATTGAATTGCAATATTGTTACAATATAAAAATTGGCTCACAATCGAATATTTCAAGTTAAGTGATTCATTTGAATTGGTGTAAATGCTTAATAATTTGTTCCTGTTCAATACATAGTTATTGCCGCTATCTGAATGGTCGTTGTTATCAAGGTCGAAATTATAATAGTTATTGATCTCACTCAACAAATCAATAGATTTTTCTACCACAGATTCATTGTTGGAACTGATCAATAATCCCAACTTCACAATAATGGACATATCAAAACTGATTAACTCATTTATATTGGGAGTGTTGAAACTCTTGGGGTAGTAAATGGCATTACCTGCATTGTCTCTTTCAATTTTGATTTTAGCAATTAATTGTTTGAAAACTTCTTGCAAATTGATTAAATTCTCCAATAAATCAAGGGCATTAAAAAGTAGCAGATCGTTATGTTCGGATTTGATGATTTCAAATAGAACTTTTATGGATTTCTCATCGTACAAATAATTTAGTATACCAATTGATTGATGTAACCTTATAAATCGACCAAAATCCATTTCTTTGACAGATGTATCAATGTTGAATTCGATTAATTCAGGCAAGGTTTGAATCAAGAACTTCCAATCGACTTGATTCATCGAACCTTGAAACATCGTAATTAAACTATTCTGTAGAATTACTTTGATATCCACGTCAGTAAGTTTATTGGAATTTTGGAAGATATTTGATACAAAGAATTCAAAATATGGCCAAATCCCAATTTCATTGTCTAGTCTGTACCCATTTCCTAAATCTTGAGGGAATAATAGCTCAAACTGGTGTATAGCGGTGAGGTCAATCGAATTGGAGGGTGCCTTAGTTATCAACGATTTAATCAACTCTACGAAATTTAAAATATTGGTAACATCAAACAAGTTGGTTTTGAAAGCATTTCTAATAGCAATATTAAATTTGGTGACTTTGAATCGGCTGTTTGAGTTCGACGGATCATTGATTAGAAAGTATTGGTCATTTTCAATTAAGTTATGAAACATCCAGTTATCCAAGATTCTCCAAATATCCAAGTTTATGGACGTGTCATTAAAAGACTTAAGGTAGTGAAAGACCAAGTTGATTAATTGGATTCTGTTATTATCATTCATTATGACAACGGAGTTCGAGTTGTTGTTGGAATTACTATAATTGTTATAGTTATTAGTAACTAATAGCTTGTTTTGGCTGCCTAATTTTGAATTTATGATTAGATTGTCAAATCTTAAAAATCCAACAATGATGGGTTTAAACCTGTTGTATAAATTGTTCTTAATTTCTCTTGAGCGTTCAAACTTTCCATTCAAATTCAGAATTATTGCGCTGATTAAATTTAAAAACCCATTTATGAAAATCATTGAATCATTAGACAATTCGATTAGAATTTCATTAAAATTCTTGAATTGGCTGTTTGATAGGAGTAAATTTGACCTGTTGGCTCGCAGATTTATCTGATTGTTCAAATCGGTTTCGAAGTTTTCATTTAACGAACTCAAATAATAGTTCAATGATTCAATAATAGAATCAATAGATATCTTGGAATAATCCGTTTTCTTCAATGAATTATTGTTGATTAGTATCTCAAATATCTTTGTGCTGGAACTATCGCCATTTGAAGTTAAAGAGCTTAACAATAAACAAAATGTTGCGGTAATCAAGGGCGAGGAATTATTATTAACTCCCCACATGATAAATCCTACCAAATCAGTATTGATTTCATCGAGGTCGTTACTACTGCTCCCCCAAATCAATGAACACAATAAAGGACGATAGTTGTAGTTATATGCAAAGGATAAGTAAAATCTCTCTAGGTCAGCTCTTGAATATATCTCATCGAAATCGAACTCAAAGCTATCCTTATCAGTAACCTCCGTAGCTTGATCTACACCGATAACGCTTTTGTCATTTAACGAAGTCTTTTCTTGGTTTTCCTTGTCCTTAAGTTTCTGTTTGTTAATTGATGATAATAAAAAATCCTCCTCACTATCCCTTAACTGAGTTAGTACAATAGCAGCGTTGTCAATGAAATTCTTGAAGAAATAATGCCAATAAGTTGGCAACAAATCCTCCTTGAATACTTCGGAAATTTTCAAGTCAAGTTTCATGATGTGTTCGTATTGTGGGCTTTGGAATTTTGGTAATGACAATAGAGGAAAATTCTTTTGTAAATTAAACTTGAAATCACATAAGTTGTTTATTTCAAAGAATTTAATTGTTTCCTCGTTAGCAGTTTCACTCGTCAACCTTAGCAAATTTTCCAAAACTCCATAATTCAAACAAATTTGTAGATACTTCAAAATATCATCATTGAAGCTAAACTTTTCGTAGTTTTTTGTGATTTTACACCAACAAATCAAATCAGTCAAGATGATAAAGTGTATCAAAACTTCGAAATTTTTCAACTTAGAATTACTTAAATCAACTATATCGTTATCTATCGATATCATTTTGAAATCGTTATCCAATGCTTGAACTATCTGTTTATGTAGCGCTATGACCTCTGGTTCTTGCAACTTTTCAAGTCTGTTGATGAAGTTCAATACACCGGGTAAGTAGTGCAATATCAATAAATCATCGTCATTTATGGTGGAACTAATATGATTTAGCAATTTATTGAATGATGATAAAGGGAATTTTTCGAAATAATGCTCCATTAAATTGAAGTAAATCTGCCCTAGAAGCCCATGGCATTGAAATAGTTCTTGTTTAGTGAAACTAATTGAACTTATGGATGATTCATTGAAACTGTTTGTAACATTCAACTTATTCATTATGTCGCTTAAATTGTCTAATATCTTGAAGATTTTGTTGAAGGATTCGATCAAATCATCGAAAAACTTGCTAAAGTCTGTAACCACCAAATGTAGCCTTTTTCCAGTAATCAAATACCCTAATATGTTTAGAATATACTGCAATCGTCTGAAAAAGTATTGCTTACCGCTATCGATAAAGCTTACTCCTTCAATACCGGACTTATTGGCATGGTATAGGATTTCCGCTGCATGTAATGCATTCAACTCTAATTCATTGGATAAAAGAATACTAGACTCGATGAATTCTTGATTCAACTGAAATTTGTCCCCATTTGAAAACCTTACAGGACTCTTGTTTTCAATCAATTGATTTTTTACGGAATCATTTTTTCCTGGATAAACCAATATCGAGGCTATTTCGTGCTTGAGTGAAGAAATGGTTTGTTCGTCTACGAACTGACTATGGTATATGGCTTCATAACAATCAAGTAGTAAGTCGTTAGACCAGTTTACCATGGTCTTGAGATGGTGTTGGAAATTTTTGTCGCGACAGAAAGTTTATGAGTTATAACTATCTGACATACTTCACAACTAAGAAATATTTGACGCACTTAAGAGATGATGGAAACGGAGCTTATACAAAGCATAGCAAATGCAATTCAACGACTATCATGAAAAGGGATTAAGAACTTTTGTAACAGCCGCAGAGTAAATTGAGAAGTCTTATTATTGAACATTGAACATTGAACCGACTCTGTATTGATGTATCTTACTTGATCCTGAGCCAAGTGTTGACCAGAAAAACTCTTGGTAACTCATCAAATCGTAAGAATGCTCGTTCACACTTCCAAGTTTTCCCTTTGAATCAAATTGCGGGCCAGAAATTAGAATATCAACATAAACTGCTTCGCTTTCATGGCAGCTACTGCTTGGTTAGAGTATGAAAACCAGAGTAAGTTAAATCGGTTGAGTAAATATGAAGAGTAGTAATTCCAAAATCCCGTGAATATTAACATACTTATAATTAGATAGTAGGACCTGCGGCCTTGACATCAGCAGTAGCTTGGTCTGCGTACTTCTTGAAGTTTTCTACGAATTTTCCAGCCAACGACGTAATTTCTTTGGCGAATGCATCTTCACCCTCCGTCCATGCTTTCGTGGGGTTCAAAATTTCTGATGGAACGTTAGGACAAGATTTGGGAACATTCAAGTTAAATGTAGGGAAGGTTTCATACCCAACTTTACTCAATTCACCAGAATGGATAGCATCCAAAATAGCTCTGGTGTACTTTAACGAGCATCTTTTACCGCCTCTTGCAGCACTAGCACCAACCCAACCTGTGTTCAACAACCAAGCATTAGCGTTGTACTTGGAAATTTTTTCTGATAATTGCTTAGCATATTTCATTGGATGTAACACTAAAAATGGTTGACCGAAACAAGCTGAAAAAGTTGCTTGAGGTTCGGTGACACCTTCTTCGGTTCCAGCCATTTTAGAAGTGTAACCACTGATGAAATGATACATGACCTGTTCATTGGTTAACTTGGAAACTGGTGGTAACACTCCACTGGCGTCACAAGTCAACAATATTATATTAGATGGGTGAGTGTCGGCTAAACAAGGGATTTTAGCTGAAGGGATGAAATCAATTGGGTAAGCACACCTGGTATTTTCAGTAATTGAAGAATCTGTGTAATCAACTAATTTAGTCAATGGATCATAGACAACATTTTCCAAGATAGCACCGAACTTAATTGAATTGAAAATTTCTGGTTCTTTCTCTGCACTCAAGTCCAAACACTTAGCGTAACAACCACCTTCAATGTTGAAGACACCATTATCAGACCAACAGTGTTCATCGTCACCAATCAACTTTCTGTTAGGATCTGCCGATAAAGTGGTTTTACCGGTACCACTCAACCCAAAGAACAATGTCACATCACCCTTTTCGTCACCCTGATTAGCAGATGAGTGCAAGGTCAACACTTGATGCTTGATTGGCATAAGGTAAAACATAACGGTAAAAATACCCTTTTTCATTTCCCCGGCATACTCAGTACCCAAGATAACCATTTCCATGTCTTTGAAATTGATTTCAACTGAAGTGGAGGAAGTCATACCTTTAGTATGAACATTAGCAGGGAATTGACCAGCGTTGTAGACGGTAAAATCTGGTTCCCCGAAATTTCTCAATTCCTCTTCGGTAGGTCTGATCAACATATTGGTCATAAATAATGCATGGTAAGCTCTAGCACAAATGATACGCACTTTGATTCTGTACCTTGGATCCCAGCCAGCATAAGCATCAACGACGAACAATTTCTCTCTTGTTCTCAAGTAGTCTAAAGCTCTGGATCTACTGATTTTCCAGGTCAACTCGTCTACTTGTTTATTGACTGG
The DNA here is from genome assembly GCA_030578535.1 of Yamadazyma tumulicola. Taxonomy (NCBI): domain Eukaryota; kingdom Fungi; phylum Ascomycota; class Pichiomycetes; order Serinales; family Debaryomycetaceae; genus Yamadazyma; species Yamadazyma tumulicola. Next base: position 410,194 of record JAJMSJ010000006.1, on the reverse strand, counting down.
TCCCCACCAAATGTGGTTGGATGAGGTTTCTTCATCAACAATTCTTTTATCTTTTGGGGATCTACCAGTTTTTTTACCAGAGTAAGCCATTAAAGCACCTGTAGAAGAAATGGTAGTACCCTTTTCCAATAAACCATCCTCATATAAAGTTGGAGGTGGAGCATTATGACGAATTATGATATCCTCATTTAAAGATAACTGACTGATTAACGGATCTTCTGTAGATTTGATCGTTGGGTGGTTATTGAAATTTATACTCGATGCGACAGGAGGAACCATTTTCTGTAGATTTAAATTTTGCAATTAACTATTGATATGAATAGATATCTTCAAAATCTTGTAATTAACGTCTCATATTGGCGGGATTATACGCCTTATATAGTTTTTGGAGAACTCTATAGAATTTTGGTGATTCTCGGGTATATGGAGCAAACTGAATCCTGGGGGACCAAAGCTTGTGACATTTTGGTAGCAGAATTGGGTGCCCGCTAATGGGTGCGAAAACCACCATGGGCAATCTCGGAAAGCGTTATTCCTACAATTTCCTATGGATTATAGTAATCTTACGTCAAACCTGGAGATGATAGGAACAACAATTGTAAACAAAAAAGCTACACATTATTTAGGTAAATAACAACTGGCCACTCCAGCTGTGGTAGTCAAGCACAGTCCCAACCCATACAGTTGTGCTCTTACTCTGCTACTCTAATGAAACCCACATTCATTCGGAAGAATCTTCCGAGAAGCATTGCATCCAGCCTCTGATTCTGGTAATAAATTATGGTACAATGATGCTCCGGTCGTGAGAACCTACCTACCCCGGGATTCTCAATGTCGTAAGCTCGGACTAACAAAAAAAGAAATTGTCGCCCGTGATGTCTCGGTTAGAAGGACCCCCGTTCATTTGCCTGTTCCCTTCATCCACCGCCATTGCCCACCGATTGAATTCTTGGGTCATGAAATCATTGTTAACTGGGCGTTCGCTGCTTTCAGTCAACACAATCGCTCGAACTACCGTTTTCTGACAAACTCGATTCTGAACATCTCCAAATCTGGGGTAATCCCGGCGTAATTCGGAGAGACTTTTTTTCGCCGCACTACATGGAGCTTCTGGGAAAACAACTTCAAGACACTAATATATTACACTAATACTACATATTAACTCTCGTTCAATTCATTCTTTGCGTAATAATCGTAATAGAATTTCCAATCCAGAAATCCAATTTCTTTAATTCCATTGCCTTCTCCCACCCCAATCATCAAAACATCGTTAACGACTTCGTTGGAATTTTTCAACAAAGTTATACCACTACAAATCAATCCATACTTGAATATTTCAGTCAAATTGGAATATGATTTATCAATTATTGGGCCGACAATAGCTCCAATCTTCATTTCTTCCCCGGGAGATAGGTGGTTATTGTGGAAATTACTGGCTTCATTAATAAATGGATAGAACTTACTCAATTCTGAATCATTGGTGAACAATATGACACTGCCAATAATCTTTTGCGTGGTAGGTTCTAACGCTATTATTATTTTCACCCCAGGGGAGTTCAAATGCTTGATTGCCTCCTTATAGATGGTTTTGATGAAGATTTTTTCTTCGAGATCCATTTCAGGATACTTTTCCCCACGGTTGTTATGGTTATCCTCGCCATAGTTGCTATTAGTATCCTTTGAAATATTGACTTTTCCGACATTCACTATTTGTCCGCTTTCATCGTCGTTACTATTTACAGTGCCGGTTCTTTTATTGATCAAATCCATTAGCTTTTGCAGGTCTTGACAAATATCAAATCTCACACCCACAATCATCAACTCCCTAAAAATCTTCTTTGGTACCAGCCATTTATCTAGCCCTGTTAGCCTCATAATATACTTCTTCGACTCAACTTGAATATCCCAAAAGTTCCCCATAAACGTCGATGACTTCAGTGATGTCAATAAATTATTGTCATTTGGTAATGTGATCAACGGAAATGATATTCCAAGGGTTAAAATGTTGCATCTTTGATCTTTCGTAAGATATCGGATAGCCGTGTTATGTAAATTTTTGCCGATACTTTGTAATCTTTTAGTCCTATCAACTAATAGGTACATAATCGACCCGATTTTAATTAGATCATCGTTGCTAGAATTGACATTGGGGATGTCTGTTTCAAAACACCATGTTATGATTATCCCATAAAGGATGTTCAATGAGGAATTTCTGACCACAAAATGCTTTTGAGCTGGATCAGATAACAAAATTTTGAGTCGATGATAGAATTCATCACTGTGATAATTAACAGATCCGTACTTATCGATGTTAAACGTATCATCACTGCTAACGCTCATCGCATCATCCTCATTACTATTTTTGAGCAACGTCACCAAACTCTCCCAATCACGTTTCAAATCAAATCCTTCTACCAACCATCGCCTTTTCAAAGGGGTATCAGACTTCTTTTGTGGAGAGTCGTCGCCATTAGTCAACCTTCTACGTTTCCCAGTTCGATTGATATACTTCTTCTCTCCTGGTATACATCCCTCAGGAATATGATCCCCCATTATAACACCCACCAACTCTTTTAATGCGTTGTCTGTGTAATCGTAACAGCATAGATATGCGCTGCCAAGACTCTTGTTATAAAAAAAATCATAAGGTGAGGATGTTGCAACTAAAATTAACGGTTTAGACAATTGAGTGTAGGTGGAAGTATTGAACGATGCTGGATTGGCTCCACACAACATTGATACATACTTCACAATACTAATTTGATACATGTTTCTTGAAGCCTCAGATGTAAGCACAATCACAACTTTCGATTGCTCGATTAAAGTCTCATGTAACGATGTCAATCCATTGGCAGTGTAAGTGGTATGAAGAACTTTATACGGAGTCTCTAAGCTTTTACTTAACGGATGGTTTGCCAAAAGACTACCAAATCTTTGGAAGACTTCCTCTCCATTGTATAGTTTTGGATCATTTGCAAGTTTGTAAATAGGATTTAACAAAGGAGTTAACAACAAGATATTGTTGGAATCTGACTTCCTATTCTTACTAGTCAAAAATTTGGTGATCGGTAAAGAATCGGGATAATCTCTCACCAATGTCAATGACCTACGATAGGCCAATTGAGATAATTTTTTATGCTCTAACCATTTGTCAGGTTCTTCATCTTTGAACGTTATTACCTCCTCCTTTGCACTTTCTTCCCCCTTCGGAAATAACTCAGTCCACGGAGGTAACCTTTTTTGTAGATGCTCGATTCTAGACAATGATTTCAAAACGATATCCTCATCGAGATTGCCATTGGTTAAAGCTTTCTCCATGGATTCTACCGCTTCATCTTGAAGCTTGATGTCATGGCATACCAATATCAAATCACAACCAGCGTAAAGAGCCAAGATTACACCCTGACCTAAACCTATCGAATGGTGTAAAGCATCCATTTCTAGGCATTCACTTATCACCACCCCATCAAATCCCAAATCTTGCCTTAGCAATTGATTTATTACTACAGGCGATAAACAAGCATGAATCTCATCAGGACTTATGGTAGGCACTCCACAGCCAGCAGCACAAATGCCATCGAGTTCGTGACTTTTCGTCAACTCGCCGAACGGAGTAGCATTAAAAGCCTTAATCTGATCCAATGAATCAGCTAGCATCGGTAATTCCAACAAGGAATCAACAGAAGCATTTCCGATACCAGGGAAATGTTTGCCAAAAGTGAATAGGCCACCATCTCGGAATCCTCTGGCGCATGCCCTTCCATTTTTGACCACTTCTTCCACTGTGGTACCAAAGCTGCGTACCCCTACCAATTGATGAGACAACTTTGTTACCACGTCCAAGACTGGTCCAAAAATAATCAGGAATCCAATATTCTTCAACTCAATGGCCAACGCTTTCAGCACTTCATACACCAACTCCACATCGTTCACCGCTGCTAACGCCATGGCACTGGGAAATTGCGTAAGATACTCCGAATCATACAACGCATTAAGCATTCCCCCTTCTTCATCAATGGCAAACATCACAGGATATTTGTATCTCCCTTCGGTGAAGGCAATATATTGTAAGTCTCTGATTAATTTTGTTATTTGTTTCACAGACACTGTGTTCTTTTTGGATAAAATGAATGTCAGTACATGATGCTCTACAATTAAGTGGTATGCCTGGGAGGTTACTCCCGTTCCCTCGAAGCCTCCACAAAGTAATTGTCCAACTTTCATGGAGCCTTCTCTCAAATAATGTGCGAAAATTTGTCACCCCAGGATTTTGTTATCAGTTGTAGACATCACCAGATTTGATATTGTGAAGTTCCTCCTAAAGGTAAAACATACCGCTCTTCTACAGTACAAGGTTATTGAAGTTTAGGTTAACTTGTAAACTCATAGAGGCAATTAAGCGACCATCCTAGATTATTTTGCGAGTCATGCCTTTTATAAGTAAGTAACTATTTGATTTAAATAACTAAATGGCAATCACTAACCATCTAGTTCCGGTTTCTGTCAAGTTGGCACTCACTGCCGGTGCAATTGTTGGCGGAACTGTTGCCGTTATAAACAATAGAGAAAAAATCTTTGAATTTGGTGAAACGTGGTTCCAACAAGGGGCGGATTACTGTAGAAACAAATTAAGAGACCATCAAGAAGCTATGATGTATGCTAGTGACATTGACATTAATAAATTGGTAGGAGAAGGCGAAGATGAGAAGAAATTTCATAGTGAAAGCGACACTGACGTAGAAACGTCCGCTTCTAACACTGATAATGACATCTCAACCCCTGACGCAACAGACAGTGAATATGATTACGATTCAAGTTCTGAGTTGACTTACAGACAGAGAAATAGATGGGACCATGATTTAGAACTCGAGTCAGTTGACTAGTTGCAATGGTATCAAGGGAAGGTATAAGTTATTCGGGAGTTTCAATAGGGTAGAGTACGAAATATATGTATAGTAAGCTTTATAATCTCTGCACACTCATGACCAATATCTTTCAACTGACTACCGCTAGAACCACTACTAATACAAAAACACATAATGCTACAAGTAATATACAACTCCATTTTCCTTTCTTCTTTTGATACTCATGGGCTTTAGTCAATTCACTCGAGGCTTGTTGGGTATTGGATTGCAATTGGCCAACATTGTTTTCCACCAAGTCCAATTGTTCACCTTGCTGATGAATCAACTCACCCAAGTCCTTAAATATGGAGTTTACCTCCATAATTCCTTCGTGTGCTTGTTCGATTTCCCGGTTTCGTTCCTCTGTCAAGAGCCTGTGGTACTGAAGCTCAGTTTCGTTTATTATGTCCTGGTCTTGTTCCTGCACTTGAGCTTGTTGGAGTTGCAATTGACTTTGCGATTGAGGAGGAGCTTTGGGAAGTAAGGGGGTACTTTCTGCCAATTTCATGGGATAGGACTTTTTTTTGTCGCCATACTGTTTACATGACTTGGTATACGTCCTATGCAAGTCGTTATACTCGTTAACTAATCGTTCCTTAATTATAATTTGTCTATTGGTAATCTCAAACTTATTGTTAGCCTTTTCGTCCAGATTTTTGTTGATTAAACTATCTAAATTTTCAATTAACAACTTTATTCCATCTTCTAAGTCATTCAAATGTCTTGTTAATGAATCCAAACTGTCTCTCACTGTCAAAGTATCTCGTTTAGTTCCAATTGACTTTCGCTGGTTGTCAAACTGAGTGATCAAATTCCCAAACAATCTCAATTGATTGGAGGTTTTATTGATTATCGTATCTAACTCATCCTGGGATTCTGTTTGATTCTCGGCGTCAATAATCTTCCCCGATCTGATTGACTTCTGCGCTTCAATATCAATATTAGCAAATGACATCAATTCCAGTTTGTGCTACTCGCGAAGTTTATCCCTTAACAGGCAGATAACTTTGAATCGGATAAGGAAAATACTGGGTTCCTTAATAAAAGGGATAGATAAGTTTATAGAACTCTTCAGCAAGTACTAGTGGCTTTATGTACTCCGTGTTGGAATTGTCTGTTTCAGCTTTACAGTGAGAATTACTACTTGCGGAAGTTGTGCCGCCTCGAAGAAGATATGGATAACCTGTTGTTGTTAACAAGTCGGGATCGCTGTTTACATTAATAATGAAGGTTCATGAATCAGGAAAATAAATGGTCTTTCTACTTTTGCAAATTTTACAATTTTTGCAACTTTTGTAACTTTTTGTAATAAATCAATTTTTCAAGAAAATGAATGAGACAGCTTTTGTGGAGAGACGTGAAAAATAAATAAAAATGTAAATTAAAGATTGTAAAATGAATCTCAACAGTTGTTTTGACGTAGTTTAACAACAACGTAAGTTTCTGATTGGAATTTCTATCACGTCGTGGATTGTCAGCAAACCAATGGGTATCGAATAAATGACAAAATTGTACAATACTTGAAACGGTATTACAACAGAAAATACTATCATGAAAATCCTTTCAACTAAGAGTACGTGACATTCTCGACACCACGATGAAGCGGTTGTAGAGTTATCATAGGCAGAATCACTTCATGTAGTATTGTAACTATGATGGTGTTCAAGTAGTCAGCCCATTTTGTCGATGATGCAGCCTATTCAAACATCCCACATTATCAGGACTTATACAGTCACCAGTTCTCTTGTTCTCTCTACATCACTACAACAAAAGCTTCTGACACATTTCGTACACGAATTTTAACGCGTTTATCAAAATCGCGTTAAGTTTTCAACTTTAGTCTAAACCACTAAATATCCAATTGCTTTGATAATGCTGTCCAAGGTTGCAAGACGTGAGAGATTGAAGCAGCTCAAACAGGCAAGAGAAGCAGGACGAAATATTCCAGGTTCTGAAAGTGAGGACGAAGGTATTTATGATGAAGTCGATGAGGAAACCTATAGAGAGCATAAAAGACATCAAATGATAAATGATGATTTCATTGTTGATGATGATGGTGAAGGCTACGTTGACAATGGGGTCGACGAATGGGATGATAGAACTAGACCTGAGTATTATAGTGATGAGGAAGACGAAGTTGTTGATGGCAAGAAGAGAAGAAAGAAGGAAAGAAAACCAGTAAAGGTCAGTAAAACGTCTAGAATCAACAATTTCTTTAAGCCCAAAGGGTTTGATATTTCCAACAGTAGCAACAAGCAAGTTAAAGCGGTGAGCGCTGATGTGGATGACATTCTTAACGATTTCCAAGATGGTTCATCCACTAGAATTGGAGGGTTTAGCAAACCTCATAAACCTACTGGTTTTTCTTCTGCCAGTAAAAATCCTTTTGCTAGTAAACCATTTTTCAAGCAAGAAATTAGAGTGAAACCCAAGACGGAGATAAACGAAAATGATACCAGTACCGATCAAATGGATATTGATCAACCTTCATCTCCTATTCAAAGTACATCCAAAGTGACTGATAACTCAACATCCGAGCCTCCGACTTCAGGCATTTTTGGGACTGTCACATCGCTGGCAGGGAAGATCGAAGTAGACGATGACTCCGATGACGACGACATCATTGTGAGCAGGAGACCAAGAGCATCTGCAGTGAATAGACCTCACACCGCCACATTGACTTCTTCAAAAGCTCAACAATCCTCACTGTCGCCGATAAGGAACTACAATAGTGGTACTGTATCTTCTCCCAATGGTGGGGTAAGCTATACTGACAAATTGGAGAAGGAAGAGGTTGTTTCAGGTGATAACACTTCATTCAGGTTTTTTTGGCTTGACTATTGTGAAGTACAAGGCTCTTTGATTCTATTTGGAAAGGTCCCTACTAAGGATGGGAAATTTGTCTCGGGAGCTCTTCAAGTCAATGGATTATCAAGAGAATTGTTCTTTTTGCCCAGAAAGTACAAAGTAATTGAAGGTGAAGAGGATACTTCTCAGCCTGTTACTTCAATGGATGTTCACAAGGAAATCACCCCCTTATTGATGGATCACTTCAAACTTGACAACCTTAAAACCAAACAGCAAGCAATGAAGTATGCCTTTGAATTGTCTGGGATTCCCAAAGAAGCTGAATACTTAAAGGTTTTGTTACCTTTCAATACCAATAAGAACCGACATGTAACGCTACCAGCAGACTTAGAGGGAGAAACTTTTAGTCATGTTTTTGGCACCAACACCAATATTTTTGAAGCGTTCGTTCTCCAGAGAAACATCATGGGGCCATGTTGGTTAGAGGTTTCCAATGGTGACTTCAGTTCGTTCCAGAACAGTTGTCACTGCCAAGTCGAAGTAGCAGTGTCATCAGCAAATTCCGTCAAGTCACTTCACGATAAAAACTTAGCACCACCCAATTTGACTGTTACTTCGATATCAGTGCAAACTGTGATGAATACCAAACAGAATAAACAAGAGGTGGTGGCGGTATCTCTTTCAACGTTCAGAGACGTGCCTCAAGATGCACCAATTGATGATAAACTAGAACCTAATGATTCGGTTACATTGGTAAGACCTGTAAACAGCCCCACGTTACCACCAGGATTGGGGGCTTTGGCCAAAAAGCAACAAATGAACTTAAGGACCTTCCCAAACGAAAAAGCTATGTTGAACTGTATCGCTGCAATGATAAAGGGCCAGGATCCCGATATTTTTGTTGGTCATAGATTAGAAAATATCTCATTGGACGTCTTAGTGCATCGGATGTATGATTTGCAGGTCACTACGTGGTCCAATTTAGGACGTCGTAATAGAAAAGCTTGGCCTGAGAGATTCGGAAAGAATAACAATGGATTCAATAGCAATTTGCAAGTGAGAGAGACATTTAATGGTAGATTGTTGTGTGATATTGCCAATGATTTGGGTCAATCGTTGACTCCCAAATGTCAATCGTGGGATTTAGTTGAGATGTATGACATTGTTTGCCATAAAAATCAACCATTTTTGGAAGTCAATTATAACAACCCTCAGTATTATGAAGATGCTAGCTTCCTTTTAATGGCATTGAAGGACAATTCCGTCAATAGTAGGATATCGGCTGAAATCGCCTTCTCCATCCAAATATTATCTTTATCAAAACAACTAACCAACTTGGCTGGTAACGCATGGTCTCACACTTTATTCGGTACAAGAGCAGGTAGAAACGAATTTATTTTGTTGCATGAGTTCTATAGAAATAACTACATTTGTCCTGATAAAGAAGACAAATTTCACAAAAACACTAATTTTGTCCAACAAGCCAAATTAGAGTCGACTGAAGATGATCAAACCAACGCCACATCCAATAAGAAGCCAAAATACCAAGGGGGTTTAGTTTTTGAGCCTGAAAAGGGACTTCACAAGAATTATGTGTTGGTAATGGATTTCAACTCATTATACCCAAGCATTATCCAGGAATATAACATCTGTTTCACTACCGTGGACAGAGATGCCTACAATGTTACTCATGACGAGGAAAAAGACTTACCTGTTTTACCAGAATCGGATAACAACCCAGGGGTGTTGCCTAAATTGTTGAATACCTTGGTGTCAAGACGTCGTGAAGTGAAAAAATTACTGAAAGACCCTAAGAACACTCCGATTGAAAGAGCCCAATATGATATCAAACAACAAGCTTTGAAATTGACTGCCAATTCTATGTATGGTTGTTTGGGTTACATCAATTCTAGATTTTATGCTAAACCTTTGGCTATGTTGGTCACGAATAAAGGTAGAGAAATTTTGATGGACACTAGACAAGTGGCTGAGTCAGCCAACTTAAGGGTTGTATACGGGGATACGGATTCGGTGATGATCGATACAGGTGTAAGTGATTTAAGGGAAGCAATAAAAATTGGAAACGAGTTCAAAGTTCAAGTTAACGAAAGATATAAACTATTGGAGCTTGATATTGACAATGCATTCAAGAGAATTTTGTTGCATGCCAAAAAGAAATATGCAGCTATGGATGCGTCAGTTGACCCCAAAACTGGAGAAGAAGTGTTGAAATTGGAAGTAAAAGGTCTCGATATGAGACGTAGAGAATACTGTCAATTGTCCAAAGAAATCTCCACGTTCATCTTAAACAAAATATTGAAAGACGCCGATACTGAAGAGTCATTAGCTGAGATATATGCATATTTAGAGTCCATGACTAACAAAATCAAACTGAACGAAATACCAGTGGCCAAGTACAAAATCAACACTAAATTATCCAAGGACCCAACAAGTTATCCCAACGGAAAATCCATGCCTCAGGTACAAGTTGCGTTAAGATTAAGAGAACAAGGAAAAGTTATTAAAGCCGGGAGTGTGATTACCTATGTTATCACAGCACCATCTAATGACCAAGATCAATCTAGTCATAGTGAAAGAGCTAGGGCGTTCCAGGAGTTGGTTGTGAAAAATTCGCCATTAAGACCTGATCCTGATTACTACTTGGAAAAGCAAATCTTTGCTCCAGTTGAAAGATTGTTGGAAAGAATTGACGGAATTGATATGATAAGAGTCGCCAGTAGTTTGGCGATTGACACCAAAAAATATATCTTAAGAGTTAAGAATAGTGAATTTGCTAATGGTTTAGCTCCATTAGAATCTAGCATCACCGACGCCGAAAGGTTCAGAAACACCAGCCATTTGGTATTGAACTGTAAATGCGGCAAGTCTTTCAGATACGGTGGCATCCAGGCATCGAACGACTACAAGATCTCCTTCAGAGGTATTGTATGCGCTGCTTGCAATAGTTTGTTCTCACAACTTAAATTAAACTGCCAGTTGGAAAACGCCATAAGAGTTCATATAGCCACATACTATGCTGGGTGGTTACAGTGTGATGACCAAGCGTGTGGTATCACTACTAGGCAAATTTCAGTCTATGGTAGAAGATGTATTGGAGCCTCAGGCAAAGCTTATGGATGCAAAGGAGTTATGAAATACAAATATAGTGATAAAGCATTATATAACCAGCTATTATATTTTGAAGCTTTATTTGACGTCGACAAAGCCAAAGCCTCCAAATTGCGGCCATTATTTGATTCGTTGGAACAATCTTCTAAAGTCCCCCCAGCTTTACCTCTGGGTAAACTTGAAGCTTTAGTAGAACAAAATAGGGAATTATTTTCGTCGTCAAAAGAAGTCGTCCAGAGATACTTGAGCAACTGTGGTCGTCGTTATGTTAATATGGCTTCCATATTTGACTTCATGGTCTCCAAGTAGACTGTCTTCAAATCCCCTGATGTTCATTTAATGTAGAGTAGTAATATAAGTGTGTGTTTTTAGCAGCCTATTATAAAATGTGTACCTACCAAAATTCGCACAATTTTCCGAGACGTAAGAGCAGAAATATAAACCTCCCCTGGTTTTATTCTTTAGTCTTTTGGCAATACTTCGAGTTGAATTGGAGTGATAGTGGATTAAGTGAACCGGCACGGCATGAATTATAATCAGCAGGGAATGAACGGAGGAAATGGCCCCCCACAATACGGAGGAATGAGAGGAAACAGTTCTATCCCTCAACAACAACAGGCTGACATTGAACTTCAATTGTCTAAATTAACTCCACAACAGCTTCAACAATTGAGACAGAAGCCCAGCTTGGAACCAATAGTGACGCGTTTCATTCAGAAACAGCAGTTGGCCCAACAACAAATGATGCAACAGCGAATGAATAATGACCAGGGTGGAAATAACTATTTGTCAAACCAGCCTGGGGTAATCAACCCTGGCAACCCTGCGTTAGCCACTGCTTATCAAAAGCAACAAATGATGCATAATAGACAAGTGAAGGGGCCTCAAAATTTGTCACAACAGAATCTACAAGCACAGATGAGTTTAAGAAACACAAACTCTACTGCATTAGCAGCAGCTGGAGCTAGACAACTTTCCCATACCCGTGTCGCAAACCCTGGAGTAGGTGTCAACCCCATGGGATCTATCAGTGGTGGTGAAATACCCGGTGCAATGGGAGATATGGCTGCAATGGGAGGTCAGCCTGGACAGTTTCCTTCGGGAGGGATGCTTGGAGCAGCAACCCAAATACCTGGTCAATCTCTAGGAAGGCCCATGAATACGCCGGCTCCCCCTCCAAGTAAAGTTGCCATCAACCAAACATACACGAACTATCCTCCTGTTTCGAATGATGTTCAAAACAGGCTTCCTTTAAAAAGCTTATCCACTCCTGATGAATGGTCAAAGAAATTGAAAGAAGAAGGGAAAGAAGACGAAATCGATACGGAACTAAAAGTTTATGAAGATGTAGTATCGAGGCAAGCAAAATTCAAATCGTCATCCCTTAGACAATTTGAAAATAGTCGAATATTAAACGATCAATTAATCAAGGATTTAAGAATTTACAATGAAATTAAACAACTTAGAATGAAGGCAATTCATACCTCGAGCCAGAACCAGTTTAATAATAGTATTTGGGGAGAGGGGTATCAAGGTTATGGTAATGGTATCTCCAACACTACGTCGCAAAATATCTTACCAGTTAATCGTAAACGCTATTCTAAAGTTCCAGAGTTGAACTACACTGAAAGGGAAATGAACAAGATAATACTTGATGACCTTTCAAAGAATCCAAGAAGGCAATTAGTTCCTATAAGATTGGAATTTGAACAAGAAAGGGACAAATTCAAGTTGAGAGATACCTTCCTATGGGATTTAAATGAGAAGAATATTACTGTTGAACAGTTTGTAGAAATTTTGTTAGAAGACTACAAATTTATCAGTCGTCAACACTTGAGTACAATTTTGGTTTCCGTGAAGGAACAGATCAAAGAATACCAAGGAAAACCCAGTAAATCCATGGGGGAAATTAGAGTTCCAATCAGCGTAAATATAATAATCAACAATACCCAGTTTTCCGACCAATTTGAGTGGGATATCCTAAACTTTGAAGACAACGACCCTGAAGAATTTGCCCAGCTATTGTGTGATGAAATGAACTTACCGGGAGAATTTGCTACGGCTATTGCTCACACTATTAGAGAGCAAACACTATTATTTCATAAAGCATTGTTTATGGTAGGTTATGCCTTCGACGGACTGGCAGTAAGCGAAGATGAAATCAGGTCACATTTATTACCACCATTGCGGTTAATGTCTCAGGACAAAACACGTTATGGAACACTCGTTGATGATTACTTTTCGATCTTAAGAAACCCCAGCTCAGTCAACGACTTTTCTCCAACCTTGACTAAGTTGACACAAGTGGAAATCGATAAGCTCGATAAAGAAATGGAGAGAGATTCTCGACGTAAGCGGCGTCACGTTAATAGTGATGACGTATCGTCATTAGGAGGAAGCTCTTCATCGAGAGGATCATCCAGAAGAGGTCAATTGCATATCGCTCGAGGAGGCCCCGTATTACCTGACTTGAATGATTTGCCCAAAACGTTTAGGACCCCACAACCTTCAAGTGTCTTACCAGGGGGGGTTGATTTAGGAGTGCCCGATGTCTACTCATACAATGAAGTCATTGTCCATAGGACTCAAGTGGCCAACACTGACTTCAAACCTCCTCGGTCTAAGAATGACCGTGTGATATACAATTTCGATCAGTATAACGGAAGGTTTTTGGTTAAGATTAGGTACCCCAGGTTTCGCTCTTAGCATTGTAAAATAGATGTAAAATTATTTATCCTAAGGGCTCTCGTTTATGCACCCGTTTTCGCTACCAACAGTATATTTCATGATCCAGGGTTTATCATTTCAAAACGTTCTTTCCCGCCTTGTTTCTTTCCTCTTTTATCGTTCCTGATCTTTATAGATATATTGTGCATTCACATTCATTTTCTCAGCCATTCCCCGTACCTCGCTAATGCACATGAAAACCGCATACAAAAGGAAGACGACGGAGATAGAATATTCCAAAAAAAAAATATTCCATGAGCTCAACAGAACAGAAGTACGCCTTTGTCACCGGAGCTTCATCGGGTATCGGTTATAACTTGACCATTGCTTTTTCTAAAAGAGGATACAAAGTGTTTGCTTCATCTCTTAAATCTGAAGTGTCTCACATGAAACCTTTGGAAAAAGAATATGGGGCAATTATATTTGACTGCGATATTACTAAATTGGAAGATATCATTAGAGCCAAAGAATTGGTGAAAAAAACCAATGGTGGAAGAATAGACATCTTATATAACAATGCTGGTATCTCTTTGGGAGGCCCTTCAGCGGAAATTGAGGAAAAGGTGTTGGACAAAATCTTCCAGGTCAACGTAATTGGACACATCAACGTCACCAAACATTTGACTCCTTTTGTCGTTCCTTATAAAGGGGCGATAGTTTACACCAGTTCACTTGCTGGGATAGTACCTTTACCTTGGACTGCAGCGTACAACGCAACTAAAACCGCGATCAATATGTATGCCAAAAACTTGTACTACGAAATGAAACCATTTGGGGTTAGAGTTCACTCTGTGATTACCGGGGGAGTTGATACGGCAATTGCCGAATCGGCCCCACCCCCTCCAACTTCTTCGTACTATTTTGGCTCAGGCGAAGGTCTTGATGCAACAATTGAAAGCACCGTCAACATGACCAAGATTCCTTCGCAGTCAGAACCTCCGGAGGTGTACGCCGAAGGAGTTGCTGATATGGTCACTAAACGAGACTCAAGATTTAATCTTTACAAGGGGGGAAAAGCCTATACAATGTTCCTCATGACCGTGTTTTTACCTTTATGTTTAATCCAATTCATTCTTGGGTACCATTTCAGGCAAAACAGGGTATTGAAAACTGCAGGGAAGAATTTCCAAGCTGCAAATTCTAAAAAGACTCAATAGAGAATTTATTACATTTCATGGAATATCTACAACTCTGGCTCAATACGTAACCTCCTGAAGCTTCCTACAGTTCTATCTCCGTTCTTATTTAAGTTTTGCATTTTGCATTTTCGCAGCCCAATTTTTGCAGCCCCTCCACAATCCAACAAAAGTTAGTCGCATATGAAAGAGATTAAATTTCAGCAATATCAATATTTGATCGATAGTAATCTTTGGAATGCAAGATGTTGGTGGTACCTAAATCAACTGACCAAAAGTATGCATTTGTGACGGGGGCGTCAAGTGGGATCGGGTATGCTATAGTCAAGGCACTCTCGAAAAAGGGGTATCGAGTATTTGCCTGTGCACCAAAACTGGTTGCATTCTTGATGAAACCTTTGGCTGAGGAATACGGCGCTATCGTGTTTGATTGTGACATCACCAACTTGGACGATATCAAGAATGCTGCTGATTTAGTCAATTCCATCACTGGAGGAAAATTGGACATTTTGTACAACAATGCTGGGATCTCAATAGGGGGTCCAGCAATCGAAATTGATGAAAACCAGTTGAACAAGATATTCCAGGTCAATGTCATTGGCCACATCAACGTGACAAAACACTTGGCTCCCTATGTTATCAACGCCCAGGGGTCAATTGTTTTCACAAGTTCAATTTGTAGTATTGTGCCGTTATCTTGGGTGTCAGCTTATAATGCCACTAAGGCAGCCATCAATATGTACGCCAAAACACTACACGCGGAAATGCGTCCCTTCAATGTCAAGGTCCACTCTATAATCACCGGAGGGGTAGATACGGCTATTTGTGATAATAATCAGGCTACGACGATTGATTCACAGTTCTACGATGTCGATGGAATCTACGAAAGTTTGAACTCGTCTGCCGGAATGTCAAGGAACAGAAACACCACGGAGGATCCTGACGTGTATGCTGAGGGTATTGTTAAGAAGATAACTCTGCGCTGGGACCCTGGCTTCAATATTTACAAGGGTGCAAGAGCTTATTCTGCGTATCTTGCTACTTTATTTGCACCGTTGTTTTTAATTCACCTTGGCATAGCTTATCACTTCAAGCAATTGAAAGTGTGGTATAGTATTAGGAAGCAACTCAAGGAGGAAAGATCAAGGAAAACAAAATAAATATCTTGATTATTGTATCATTTCTGTCTGTCCTTATCTCTCCTTTAATGAGATACCCACCAAATCAGTGAATATAAAATCCATATCATTAATTTTTGCAATACATAACCAAATCGAGGTCCTACTATACAGCCTAATTTATAGTTCATACACTAGAGATGCCCAAGTTTAAGTCATATCTTTCATAGTCCATAAATCGGATATTCCTCTCCTATACTTCACACGACCTGTTGATGCATTTTCGCGAGAACGTAATACTACGCCTGGTTATTCAACTTGTATATTCAAGGACTATCCTTTCAACACAATGGGTCCTAGATATAACAGAGTATGTACTACCTCGGAGTTACGAAATAGATCACAACTATATTTTTCTCAATAGCAGGAGAAATTTGGCTGGTTGAGTTTTTCGTGATTAGAGTATAATTGCATGGATTACTAACAACTGTAGATAAGTGACGAGGAACCGGGAATGGAGTTGCTGGATTACAAGCCGACAGAGAATGCCGAGCTATTACTGAGCTTTGATAGCTTTATAGACGATAATGCCGGAGATGAAAGGATAAATGAGTCAGAAAACTCGGTATCGAACACTCCAGGGGCAAATGAAACCGACAGAAGTATTCACGACAATTTACATTTCCAGACAGGGGGTTCAAGCATCGAGACTAGCAGTAGAGATGATGGCAGCAGCAGTAGTAACTCCAATGCCACTTCTGATAATAACCACCTGCAATCGCAAAACGTACTGCCCCATGACTTAGAGAGCCAAACAGTAATCCCTCGTTTAACTACTACCCAGCGAGTAATGAATGTTTTGCATCATTTGGTGCCAATAAAGCAAACATACGAAAGAATCAATAACGGTATGGCCACCGGGAGAATGGAGCCCAACATTCCTGGCCGTTTTATCGGCCAAGGAACTGACGGAGTATTCCGAAATTTAATGGCTAAACCTGATGCCAACTCCAACCAGGTTAAAAATGAGACCAATCCTCCGACGTACGAAGATGCAGCTGCGGATGCCACTCCAGAATACTGGGAAACATCAGTCATTGCTCCAATATATGAAGATGAAGTCTTCGTTGAAGGATTACCAGTGGGAAATATAGCCAATCTTGTATGGAATGGTTTGGTCACAGTAGCATTTCAGTTCGTAGGATTCTTGCTATGCTATTTGTTGCACACATCCCATGCGGCAAAGCATGGTTCTCGGGCTGGATTGGGAATAACATTTATATTTTATGGTTGGAATTTAGTCCCTTCGAACTTTGGTAGTTCCGATAAGCTACCGGTGAAATATCTCCCCAAAAATCCCAATGATTTCGACGTGGAAAAATCAGCTAACGTAGGGAATGGTGGGGTTGATAAATACAGCTCAAGCTTATTTCATCAAACTAGTGGCGAAGATGATAATAGGATTCCATATATTGCCTATGGTTTAATTGCCTTTGGGCTACTTATGATTCTTAAAGCATTAATGGATTATTATCGAGTGAAGCAAATGGAGTCAGTCATATTACATCCACCATCTGCCAATAATACCACCAACAGTGTAACCGAACAATCAAATAATTGGGAACGACCAAATCAAGGTCAGGGTCAAGGTCAAGAGGAAGAGGAAGAGGAAGGAGCACAACAACAGCATCAACAGTAAGGTTTAGGGTTTGAGCAATCGAAAATGTCACTATAACTTTTATTATGTATAGAATAGGTCCTTAATGCAAAAGTTCGTGTAGAATCTATGTCATACTATTTTCGTGGGTGTCTATAATCTCTTTGCAAAGGATTAACCCAAAACCACCAACATCTTTTCATATATCGTGAAAACTATCCCCCCGCTTAACACCAATCTGCCCAATCTAGGCGTTGCCCCTTTCCAAAACGTTGACAATCCTTCATCTTTGAAAATTTTGGCAAAACAGTTCCATGTCGAGCTGTATATTTTGTCAGCCCCCAAGGCCTGCATTCTGGTCTTGACCGTATCAATGGGCATGGTGGTATAGACGGTAATTATTCCAGCAAATGACCCCACAGCGAACGTAGCTACCGAACTTAGTGGTTGATTTGGAGGGGTGTTTGTGGCTTGTTGGATCATGGTTTTAATAGCGTTGTAAGACCCCAACCGCACAGCTTGGTTGGATGCTTGTCTTAACGACACAGGCACTACCCCGGCATAAACACCTTTAAATCCCATGTCCCTACACAATTTAAAACTGCCTGAAATCAACCCATTTTGGTATTTGGGGGCTTTAGACTGTTTATCATCGATCAATGCAGTTTTGATAGCTTCAAATGGAGTAACAGCAATAACACTTTCTAATAATCCCGCACTCAAACCAGCCAACACGCCTCTAGGACCTGACAATTTCCCATTCTTATCAGCTAATAATGATTTGACAGCATCAAATCCAAGAAATCTCACTGACGCCTTCACCGTGTTGCCTACAACAAAAGCAGGACAGCCCACATATAACGAAGATATACCTTGGGTCTTTGAGATGTTATAAATCAACGTCAAGGGATTCCTAGATGCCTTAGAAGATTTATCGATCAACTGAAGCCGAGTTTTGGCAAATTCAAAAGGATAGGTGATCACTCCTTCGATAGCACCAGCAGTACCGCCCGCAAGAAAGGATTTTAGCGGGTCGATTTTCTATACAGTTAGTTCCTCGAGCTTCTAATATTAAACTATAATCCGAATACATACTGTTTTATCTTGGGTGCTCATTGGGAATGAATTTTTCATTTTGACTCATTGCGATATTGCACCGATATGGACCAAAACTGAAAGGCTATCAAAACTGTCTATTCATGATTATATAAGGTGGTATGCTAAGGAGAGGAAGTGGCTTAGTGATGATATTGCGGAAAGGTTACAAATCCTCGAAATCCTCGAATTGATCATCATCGAGATCATTTAGATCATCATCATCATCGTCCTCATTTTCGTCAGCCTCTGCCTGGGCCAAGTTGGCATAGTAAGCGGCCAATGCGTCTTGGGCCTCCTTGTCTTTCAAGTCAGACTTGCTCTCGGAAGTTTCCGCTGGTTCTTCGGTAGCCGAAGAAAGGGATTGCGAATTATCGAGATCCATATCTTTAGTACCAGTCTCAGACTTGATTTGAGGGGTTGAATCAGGATGCGATATTGGATCAGGGGTGTTAATTTTTGAACTGGGATCAGAGGATGAAGGTGGCGTGCTGGAATCGATCTGTTTACCCACAGTGGAGTTTGAATGCCATGAAGGCAAGGCATTCTGTTCCAATTTCAATCTTCTCTCTTCTCTTTCCTTTGCTTCCTTTTCCTCGGTTTCGTCATTAGCAGTGATAGATACATGTAAGGTTGCTTGGGCTTTGTTTGTCAAAGACGATTGGTTGATCTTGGATTTAGACAACTTAGAAGGTAATGAGAAGGCCGACGACGAGCTTGATTGTGCAGGAATAGCTTCCATCAATGACGATTCGAAAGAATTATCCTCAATGGTTGTATCATCAATCTTCTTCAAAAATGCAATTATGGGGTCGATTTGAATCATTAATTTTTCTAACGATTCTTGTCTTACAGTAGCTTGTTGACTCGAATCGTCTTCTATTAAAAATGCACCGCAATTATCGCATACAAACTGTGACTTGTCATCGTTAATAAGCGAAATGGCATCAAGTTGACTGAATTTCTTCCCACATCTAGTACATAAGTACCCTTGGGGGTTTCCATACTGAGACATCTCCAATTTGATCTTATTAACTAACGAATGAATTTTCCATTTTATTGAATCAATAGCCAATGTAATGTGGATATAGTAATATGTTCTTACCATATTTCGTTGCTGGACGTTATCTTCTTTTTGAATCAAAGTAGATAGTAACTTGTCTTCAACCAATTTGTGACAATACATCCTTAATTCCTTGCGTTGAATTCCCAAAAGATACATCAAATCATCTTCCGACAACACCGAGTGGATCAATACGGCATCCATGATTAGTATGCATGGTTTGGGGTAGAATCCTCTAACAACAAATCGTAATAATGCCTGAATAGTATTATTGATCGCCATTGGAGTTGGATTAATTTTTGTCGCTGCGAATTTAGCCCAATTTGGTACCAGCAGAGAATCTGAGTATGAAGAGGTGTAGAAGGTTATCAGATAAAAATTGCTTATGAAGGATAATTACATATCACCGTGGTGTTCTTTGTATTCCGTTTTTTGTGGCCAAATATTCCTAAGGTCTGAATATGAGGGAAGTGATAAAAAAACCTCCCTTCATGGAGTGCAGTAAAAGCCACTCCAGGAAAGGTTAAGTAATTCGGATAACTCAAATTTCGTATTCCTTGTCATTTGGAATTCATTTCATGCTGGTACCTCGATTATTGAATTATTTAATGTTCAGATTCCTCAACTCTCGAAATCCTCATAGATCCCTTGACTTCTGTCTCTCAATATCCTATTTAATGTTTGGCTATGTTAACCCTCTGATTTCGTATTATTCGAATTAGCTTTTCGGAATCACCGTATTCGGATTTTTCTGTTTCACTTTGATTCTGCTGATCCTTCCACTATCAATGAAACTGATAGTGCATTGCGTTAAAAACGAGTTCAAAGACACATGGACAAAGAAGAGAACACAGAAAATATAATGATTAAGCACCAAAATCCACAAGACACGCAACAAAATATTTCTCTAATCGGACTTATTGAATCCCTTTTTAAGACAATGATAATTTCAACTAGACACGAGTTACTAGTACTAAAGGGATAATTGATAGTTCATCAGTTTCAGTCATATAGAGTTATCGCGTTAGAAGAAAGCTCACACTTGAGTAAACAGAGTAAACAGCCAAGCAGCAAAACCATTGGTTTGACGAAAAGCAACTTTCTATTGCCTAAAGTTACCCTCTAAATGGCAACCATACTTCATGCCCCCCTCTTGGTTCCTGCAACTTCTCGTGACCACCAATATTCCTCTTTTATTCTCATTGTTCTAGTGATTTTGTGTTAACAACGGCAGCCTTACGCGAAAACACGAAAACGCGAAAATGTGAAATGAAAGGATCAGTCCTTCTTCAGAAAACCTTTTAAATATAGGGATCAGGGAAGATAGCCTTTTTTTACAGAAAAAATTTAGCATTGACACAACTGAGAGGTTACGGAAGACCCTTGAAAGCCAAAACTAACATAACACCAGACGAAGTAAACTCATACAATAATTTATAACAGCAAAGAATAGGAAGAAGAGAAGATACAATAGGAAGAGAGAAGAAAGAAAAAGAATCGGAACTAATAAATTATCATTTCACCTTCAGCAACTTTATCATTATACTAATTTAGATTCTACAATGTCTCTCAATGGATTTAGAGCTCCATTACAGGAACAGAATTTGGAAATCAACACTCCATTTCACAGAAACATCAATCCCAAGATCACCACTCCTCCAGAATCGTCGTTTATTTCAAAAAACTATTCCAATTTTGGTTACCAATCAAACGTAATTGATGAAAACGATCAAATCGATACCAGCGTAGCTATTGAAACTCCCGTTAAACACTATGACATCAATCGCAATTTGTTATTGTCTCCAGCCTTTTCATCTCCTCAGAACTCGTCCTTTCTAGGTAACCAGTTTTATAATCACAATCACCCACAGGGCCAAAATTCTCAAAAGTATCATCACCAAAACACTCGAAACCAAGTTAATTTGGCAACTCAAGTTTCTAGCCACAATAGCAACAACTATTCCAATCAAGGGAATCTTCAGAACGGAACTCAAAATTATTCTACCATCGGTGGGTCCGAAATCGAGAAGAAACGTAAGAAGTCAAAACCAAAGAAAGCTTTTGATTTCCAGTCAAGCGATAAGCCTCCCTACAGTTATGCTACTTTAATTGGTTTGTCTATTTTGTCTCATCCGGATAAACGATTGACATTATCTTCGATTTACCATTGGATTTCCGATACCTTCAAATACTACAAACGTGAAGACGTCGGGTGGCAAAATTCTATTCGTCACAATTTGTCATTGAATAAAGCCTTCATCAAAGGGGAGAAATCCAAAGATGGGAAGGGCCATTTTTGGTGCATCCAAGCAGGATTTGAGGACCAATTTTTGAAACTGAGAAATAATAAAAACGGTAGCTATCATGAAATTATGGAACAGATCAATCAGAATTCCCGTAAAAGATCAATTAATTCCATCCCTTCATCCCCTAACTATTATGATTCTAACAATTCCACCGTTTCTAATGGAGACGCAAATAGCCAAGCTACCGATAATGATCAAGACGATGCTCAATTACAAGAGGAACCCAGGGGAGACAAAGACCAGCAGCATGACTCAAACAATGGTGAATTCGAGTACAGTGAAGTGGACTATGGCAATAAACGTCACAAGTCAGATAGGTTGGGTGAGCCTTTCGTTAACTCCACCCCCAAGCAGCAGCAAAACGAAAGCTTTGAACACATCAAACCAATACCGTCGACAAATTTTGATCTTATTGACAGTACTCCCAAATTGGTTATAACTGAATCACCAGGGAAGCCATTTGTAGCAGGGAAAAATCTCACTTTTACGTCATCCTTTAGCTGCAATTCGAACTTAGAATTGAGTCCCATTAGACCCAATGAAACTGGTCCCCTATTGGAGCCTTTGACTCCAGGCAGGATTTATAAATCGGGCGCCATCAACCATCATTTATCAATCAATTATCAACAAAACTTGCAAAACCATTCTAAGACCACTGACAGAGGCAACATATTAAGCACTCCAACGGCAGCCAATCACGGCAATACTGGATCGTTAATAGCAAATACTACTATTGCTGCTTCTACTTCCAGCATGAATAGCCAAATCCATCAAAATCATGAACTTTTAGGCAATACTCTGCATCAAAATGCCAGCGACCAAAGAGCTACCGGACAATTGAGCCACTTGAGGACACCCAAGAACAATATTCGGACCCCCATCCGCATATTGAAGACCCCCAGCAATTCAGTGAAGAAATTTTGGAATTCACCTAATTATTTAGACGATTTCTACTTTTCTCCGTTGATTACTAGTTCTTCAGCTTTGCACTCGTATGACGATGACGATATGATTTTGAGAGCGTTCGAAAGCCCTGCTAACAATCAGAAGAAACATTTTGAAAAATTGAATGAACGCAACCATTCAAGATCATTGTCAAAAAGTTAGCAAGCTTGATGATTTGGCCTAGAATGAATTATTGATGAATTAAGAACCACCATAATGATAATGTAGATGATAATGATGACCCCGGATGTAGATTAGTGTATTTTTAGTGTGTATTATACTGTAGTCGAATAGATTAAGACAAATGAAACATTCTCTAATCTTTGCTAGAACAACCTTTACAACCACAGGTGACACATTCAATTTCTCTGGTATCACCTTTCTCTTCTAAGGTTTGTCTGGACACTCGACATATGCAAGTTGTATTGAAGTTGTTGTTCTGTTTCGCTATACAGTTTAGACAACAGAGCTTCTCATACCCTTGTTTCTTCCACTTAGCAATCAAATCCTTGTTACAGTACTTTTGTTTCAATAACCACTCGTACAAATCCTTGGAAATCAACTTTCTATCGTAATACATGGAATAAACATATCGAGAAATCTGATGATGTAGCTGTATAATTTTCCACAATTGTCTCTTGTCGTCACTTGCCGTCTGCGATTCTTTAAGCCTTCCAAGTAACTTTGTCAAAGTGGGTTCTATCTTGTCGTATCCTTCAGGGGGTTTACCTCCTCGTTTGTTGGACCTTATCTTTGGCATTTGAAGTCAAAGGAAGAAATGAATAAAAAAATAACTAGCAGAACTTCATGAAAGTTGAGAAAAGTAATCAAAAAATAAACGACATCGGCAGGATTCGAACCTGCGCGGGAAATCCCATTGCATAACTCAAACTTTAAACTATTCGAGTGCAACGCTTTAACCTCTCAGCCACGATGCCACTTACTATATAGTTTTTATTCATCCAGTACAAACCTAAGAGGCGTAACAGATTCTTACTAGTATAGTACAGATTTATAACACTCAGATCTCTAAATTGATGATCCAAAAGAAAATGAAAGGGGGTTCTGTAAGCAATCGACAATCAGATGAACCCCATTGGAGGTAGAAAAGCCTGTGGACATTTCCAATAACCGGGATTGGTTCTCAGCAAAGTCGAAGCCAAACGACTCATTGATATGAGGTTTAGGACACAGACTCAATCACTTTTGTCTGGAGATAAGAAGTAACTGAATATTGGGGAGCCTTATTCCAATTTCTTGTGTAAGTATCAAAGCATTCCGTTGGTAGTGTAGCCCTATATTCAACCTGTCTACAATGTAAAATACTGGCAGATCTGTCGGGAATTTTTCGTTTCAGAATATATTTCCAACTACAGAAACTGTTGTCGTGGAACTTTGCTTATAACCATAGCGACAATTTTGGTACGCCATATCAGTGGAGGTAACTACAATCACTAATATCATTGGAGTGTCTTCCTTGAACATCAGTTGAGCTATTCCCCTGTTTAATCTAAAAGAATTAAATCTAACGTTTGAAAGCAGTGCAAATAGACTGCAGCCTTTCCGGAATAATTTTTCAGGAACCAGGTACCATTACTAGTGGAATCAGTGGTTCTTGTCACTTCTGTGGCCGCTCCAAAATAGTTTCCGTAATTCATAGTTGAAACAAGTCAGATATCAAGGCTTCTTACAACCGTTACAACCGCTAGTCTAAGAATTTCAGAGGAGATTACGATATTGTCGTTACCCATCCTTTTTGACAGTAACAAAATCTCAGAAAAATTCTGCATCGTGATTCACAGCAAGGGTAAAAACATTAGCAATCTTCAACTGAATTTGGATAAGACAGTATGGCTACTGACACTAGACCAACCTCGACGTCGGCAGTGATATCCACATTGGTAACTAATTTGGTTTTATGTGGTATTTTTGTCTCGGGGTTCATTCTTTTCAGAATGAAGTTTAAGAGAATATATTCTCCTAGGTGTTCTACAGATATTGTAGAGGAAAGCCAAAGGCCCCCAGAGTTGCCTAAGGATCCCTTTTCGTGGATTTTCATTTTATTGACACGGTCCCAGAGTCAAATCATTGAATACGTGGGATTAGATAGCTACTTCTTCTTGCGATACCTAATCAATCTTTCGGGGTTATTCTTTGTTGGTGTACTCACGTATGTGGTGTTGTTACCGGTAAATGCCGTTGATGGCAATCATAACGAAGGATTTGATAAGTTGTCCATATCCAATGTCAGCGACCCTAAGAGATACTATGCTCATGTACTTGTAGGTTGGTTCTTCTACGGGTTGGTGATGTTCGTTATTTATCGTGAATTGTTCTTGTATAATTCTTTGAGACTAGCAGCCTTCAGCTCCCCCAAATATGCCGAAAAATTGAGTTCCAGGACGGTGATGTTTCAATCAGTACCCAACACCTTGTTGGATGAAAAACAAGTTTTTAAAATGTTCAATGGAGTAAAGAGAATTTATGTTCCCAGAAATGCCAGGAAATTGTCCGCTAAAGTGGCAAGGAGAGACGCCTTAGTCAACAAATTAGAAGCAGCCGAAAACAAACTTTTGAAATTGGCTATGAAGAATAAATTGAAAGCTGACAGGTCAGGTCAACCAATTGAAGGAGATAATATTAACGATTATGTTCCCGAAAACAAACGGCCAAAGCACAAACCAGATGGGTTTTTTGGTAAGAAAGTGGACACCATTCAATACTGCTTACAGGAAATTCCCAAACTTGAAAAGGAAATCAGATCACTTCAGAAGAGACACAGATTGGCCAAGCCTAAAAACACAATCTTTGTCGAATTTGAAAATCAGTACACTGCCCAAATTGCTTACCAAAGCACTATTCATCATAATCCTTTAAGGATGCTCCCTGTAGCTATTGGAGTAGAGCCAGGTGACGTTGTGTGGATTAATTTACGAATCTTTTGGTGGGAGAAGTCAATTAGAAATATAATTGCAGTTGCTGCAGTTGTAGCGGTTACTATTTTATGGGCCATTCCCGTGTCATTTGTAGGGGTAATTTCCAACCTTACCTACTTAACCGACAAATTGCCTTGGTTGAGATGGATCTATCGTCTCCCAGATCGTCTTTTGGGCATAATCACTGGATTGTTGCCCTCTGTCTTGTTGTCAATCTTATTGGCGATCTTGCCTATGTTTATAAGGGGCATGGCAGCAGTTTCAGGAGCTCCAACAACACAGAGAGTCGAGTTATTCTCCCAGAATGTTTATTTTGGATTTTTGCTAGTCAATTCGTTCATCGTTGTCACGTTGGCTTCTTCAGCAACTACAGTGGTGACACAAATCATTGAACAACCCACTGATGCATTAAACTTGTTAGCTGAGAATTTACCGAAGGCTTCTAATTTTTTCATTTCCTATATCATCTTACAGGGGTTGACTATCACTGGCTCTTCGTTGGTTCAAATTGTTGATTTGTTCATGTACTATATTTTGGGAGGTTTATTAGACACAACCATTAGAAAAAAATGGATCAGATACAGTTCCTTAGGCTCCAACGTTTGGGGAACGATGTTCCCTTCGTACACCAATTTGGCTGTCATCACATTGGCCTATTCAATTATTTCTCCTATGATTTTAGTATTCAGTGCATTTGCATTTTTGTTCTTCTTTATTGCATTTTCATACAATTTGTCATATGTACAAGTCGAGGGCCCTGATATCAGAGGGTTGCATTACCCAAGAGCGTTGTTTCAAACGTTTGCTGGTCTTTATTTGGGGCAAATCTGTATGCTAGGGATATTTGTGGTTGGAAAAGGTTGGGGTCCAATAGTATTACAAGCTATTGGGTTGGGATCAACTGTGTTTATCCACTTGAATCTTAGTCGTTCATTCGATGCATTAGTAAAAGTGGTTCCTATTGATGTGATGAAACCTTTAGATGGAGTCAGTTCCACACCATCATTCAAAGGAGAAACGGACTACAAACGGAAGATTCTTGACAAGAAAGCTCACTCCCACCACGGTAGGTCAAAAAATCGCCAAGAGGAGTTGAATAAAGCCATCAACGAGGAGAATGACATTCACGATAAAGTCAAACAGGACATGGCTAACGAGGATCTCGAGATACATCAAGAGGCACAGTCCATTACACCGTTATTAGCAGATCGTGACTTCAAGAAACTAGAGTCTAATAGCATCTTCATCAACTTTGTCAGACCAGATGTGTTTTACAATTTCAGACACATCAAGAAATATTTACCTGCTTCATATAATACACCACCTGAGGGGGAAGACAACCCCCATGCATATGACAATCCTATGATATCTTCGAGACCAATGACAATTTGGATTCCTCGAGATCCCATGGGTTTGTCGAAGGTTGAGATCAATAATGCCAAAGGTCTGGTTCAAATGTCCGATGATAATTCCACTTTCACCGACAAGGGAAAAATCGCCTTCTTGGGTCCAGCACCTTAAAAATTTGGTTATTACCTCCAAAATCCTTAACTAGCACCATCACCATTCATAATATAGAGTCCTATCACCAATACTTCTCGAGAAACTTCTTCTTAATTCCACAGCCAGTTTCTCCCTAACTCTAGCTTTCATCGCAGTAAATTCCTGTGAAAATTTAACTTTACAGCGGCCACCAAATGTTTCACAGTCTTAAATCAATACCCATGACTTCGAACAAAGCTATAAATCGGTTATTGCTAACTTCCAATCATTTAGGCGGCAGTTCAAACAGCGTAGGTTTGACTATATCCAAATCATTCTCTACAGTTACCGAGGGATCGAAATATTCCGAAACGTTTAAACGGTACTTAGTTAAAGATGGAGAAATTAAATCATATTTCCACGACTTGCCTTTAGGTTTTAATATCCATGATGGTACAGCTAATATGGTGATAGAGATTCCTCGGTGGACCAACGGGAAGTTTGAGATTAATACAAAGTTGCCTGGAAACCCCATAGTGCAGGATGTTAAGAAAGGAAAGGTCAGATTTATCAAGAATTTATACCCCTATCATGGGTATTGCCATAACTATGGAGCTTTCCCCCAAACATGGGAGGACATGACAAACAGCAATGGTGATTTACAAGTGTTTGGAGATAACGATCCTTTGGATGTGCTTGAAATCGGGTCACAAGTCTATGATGTTGGGGAAGTGGTGAATGTCAAAATATTGGGATCTTTAGCGTTAATTGACGACGGGGAACTTGACTGGAAGGTTATAGCCATCAATTCTCAAGATCCACATGCCAGCAGGCTCAAGGATATCAGCGATATAGAGATAGTGTACCCTGGATTACTTGGAACCACCAGAGAATGGATAAGGAATTACAAGATTCCCGACGGAAAAGATGCCAATACTTTTGCTTTCGGTGGAGAATACAAAGATAAGGCCTTCACATTAAATTTGATCCAAGAAAACCATCATGCTTGGGACAACTTGATCCATGACAAGGTTGCAAAGTCTGATCAATTACCTATCACCACCAATACTACCATCAAATCTTCCCCAGGTTTCACAAAAAAATTTAATGTGAAACTCCAGAAAGAGGAGCCAGATGCCAAGTTGCCAGTAGATCTCAGCAAGTGGTATTTCGTGTAGATTTGGATTTATATCCTATAGACTATAATGTATAAAGCTATTACTTTAGATTATTCGCAAAATTTTCCGTGAGAAACAAACATCGACTTTTGATATTACCTGGTTGAATTATGCCAGAAGTCAAAGGAAAATCGAGACTGAAGGGTGTACAGCCGACGCAGTTGTGGACATTTGCCAATGCGTTAATGTTGTTGAATGACGTTGGTGACCAATCCATTTTGGAGTCGCTCGATGAGTTTTTATTATTGCATACATCATTGATTTCTGATCCCAATCCCTTTCGCCTATCGGCTACCAATCAGAAAGTCACACTCTCTAGAGATACAAAGGAGTTTGTTCTACATGGGGTGTTATATAACAACGTCACTCCCGATAATTTTGACGATTCACGTAAATTAAGTGAGATTTTGAATTTGGACCAAAGTGAGTGTTTACGAATCATCTGTCAGACGTGTAAAAGGAACCCAGAGAAGAAGACAATGGAGATGGGAAACCCGAAAATAAAGCTCCCTGATGATCGTGAAAAAGTCTTGGAAAATGACCGATTATTGTTATATGCAACCAACATACTACAAGAAAGAAGATTGGTTTTGGGATGTGCAGCCGAGCTATTGAATAAGAAGCTAGACTCTCTGGCGTCTTCCACAGTCCAGAATTTGGGAAAGGATTTGTATTTATCCAACGATTATATAAGTGGCGTAATCGATACGTTAAAACACTGTTTCCAGTCATTACATCCCGGCGATGATAACAGCGAGCCATTGGACACTTTAGTACAGAGAGAATGTTTGCTATTCATCTCGTCTCTTTTGAGAGTTCTCATTGAGGCTACATTTCGAAACTCCAACAATATAAGTGTCACTACAATGTTGCACTGGTTTCAGCTAATGAATTCCATCAACTTCACTAGCAGTTTGAGCCCCCTTATAAACGAACGGGAGACCTTGTCATTGATAGATGGGTTTGCTAACATCGTCTCGATTTCTTTATTGGACGTAGAGAACATTGATTGCCAGGTAATGTCCAATCCATCTGTATTCAAAGAAATTAACGGCATCATACTAAACCCAAAGAATGTCAATGCCATTGTTATGTATTCCTGGTTAATAATAGTGTTGCGGAAAGCCTATTTCTTGACAGATAAGCCAGATCCTAGTTTCACCAAAGCTATTTCCACAGACGATTTGAATCTCTCCATAAATTACTTGAGTAATAGATGCAAAGAACTAAATGTTTTTCATGAAATTGATGTTGTTAACAATACTTTAAAATTTGATAATTTATATCCGGCGGTTTTGTCTAGTGTCATAATAGCGTCCATGCCATTAATCACTTTAACGGCAGAGATTTCTTCCACAATTTATAACGTCATAAAAAACTGTCCTAATGTGATTATAGAAAAATTTTTTGGCAATCAAGCTACAATAAATGCCATCATAGTAGCACGGGCTAAATTTCCTTATTTGCTAATTCCATTCTTAAAGTTGGCTGCCATTAACGGGGAGTTTGCTTTTGACGAGTTCAAAGAGTTGAAGTCTTACATGTATGAGCTTCCAGAGATTGACATGAATTTACTGTCAGCGATTGATGACGGAAACACCGAGCTAGTCAAAACTACAAGATTAATAGATGTTTATCCTCCATATGAAATCAATAAGAAATTGTCATTATTAATAAATTTTGACACCAAAGCCAAACTATTACCCAGTTCAAATGACAACCAGGTTTTGGCTACATTCTTGTATAAGTACAGTGGGTTTGCTTTTTTGGGTAGAGTATTACAGAATCTATCCAATAGCTATGAAAATACCGACGAGGACAAGGTTCAATTGATTACTTCAATATTCGATTTGCTTACTGCCATTTTTAAAGATAATCCGGCAGAAGGCCATTATGTTATTGAAACTTTATCAGCTTACACTGACAATTCTGATATCATAGAGACAATTTTGAGATTGCTAGAGCAAGGATTACATTCACGAAATATCAAGGTCTCAAAGGCAGTAATAGATTTGCTCTATTTTGTGAGTCCATTGATCTCTGACAGAATCTGGGTATATTTATCCAAGTCAATCTTGTTAAGCGATGGAGGAAAAGAAGGGTTTGTGTCAATTTTGTTCAGCGCAATCGAGATGGTACAAGGAGATTACAGCTTCACAATAGCATTCATCAAACTCACTGAAATTTTGGCACACGATTGTCTTAACTTGAAACCTAAAACTCAAATTTCCACCAAATCTAAAGTTTTATCCCAATGTATTAACCATTTGATCCTAGTTTTTGAAACTTTCGTTCATTGCAGATTTAATGATTCGTGCCAAAAGATGGAATTAGGTGTTTTGATCTTGGATACTTTCTCTAACATTTTGACGATGGTATATGGCTTACAGAAAAAGGCTGGTGAAGAAAAATCCTCTGTGGCCAAAGTAAGCGAAGTTTTCATTGAATCAGCCAAAATAATAATTGATTCGTTCTTGATCGACAAATCAGACTTTTCCAGAACTTGCTATCCATTGACATTGTTGATAGATTCATTAGAATTTGATATCAACTTGTACGAATTGAAAGATAGTACATCCTACTTGTATTCGTCTTGGATAAAAAGTGTATTGGAGTATAGTGAATTGATCATTTCAATCAGAAGCTCCATTGGATATCCACCATCAACGTTTGAGACCTCCATATTCAGCAAATTACCGATTTTGGTTAAAACTTACGCCAACCACAACATGTTCAGAAAGAATGTATTGGATTTAATGACTAGTTTGACTGCCGGAGATTGGCCAACCGAGATAAGACCCTCATTGTTGTCTCATTTGGGTAACGATAGCACCCAAACGTTGTTACAATCTTTGATAACAGACCTAGACAATGAATTTGATGATTACAATATCAAAGTGGCTGTTTACGAATTTGTATCATCAGTTATGAAAGGTGACCAAGAAGGGTTGAGTGTGCTGTTATTGGGAGTTAGAGATATTGTTGATAATTTAACCAAAGAAAAGTATTCGTCTCCTGATCAATCATTAATCAAAGTATTAAAAAAGAATATCAAGAACATAACGAATTTACCCGACTCGGTATCCCTTCATTTGGTGGATGCATTGGGGCTAGTGATCAATTCTTGGAGTTCCCTTCACACTTTAACCGAAGATGAAGATTTCATCGAGGAATTAATGGAGAAAGTTACAGCCCCGATAAATTTCCAACCGAAGACCGTGAACGAGTATATCGAAAATTGTTACCACTTGAAGCTATTATCAAAAATAGCAGAAGTTTTGGCTCTTTATCTATTCTCCAGTAAGAACAAAGAGTACATCCAAAAAGTAGGTAAATTCTTGATCAAGTTCAAGAATTCAATGGAGACCTTTTTCACCATAAAATCATATCATAACCCCCTTCATTCTGACATAGAGCTGGAATTCAAGGCTTCTTTTCTGCCATTTGAGGTATCCGACTTCAAATGTTCATTGATAAAGAGAAATCGATTTGGAGTATCCACCATCTACAACTTAGCTGTTATGGAGGGGATGTTTAATTTCAATCCTCGATGGGGACAGTTGAAGGAAAAGATCGTTGCTTCGGCGGTGGAATTGCAGTACTTGAGCGTTCAGGTTGATGTAGCAAGGTCTTTGAGTGCATTAATAACGGCTGCTGTAAGAAAAGACTCCACTATTTTGACTACGGATTTTATTGATTTTGCTAACCATTTATTAAGGACTAACATCAATGAAGGATTACCTGCTGATTTCTTCCAAGAGATCTACAACACCAGAATCCAGTTATCATTCTTCATTACCTATAATATGTATAACTTGCAGATGCTACAAAAGGATACGACAAAATCTTTTGAGCTATTGAAGACATGCTCTGAATTGTTGAAGTCTGAAGGTATGGATTTCACCAACAGTTTGGCTCACAGTAGCGGATACTACCGGTCCTTACTAAGAATCATTTATTGTAGCATCACTGCAGTCAAAGACGAACAAATATTCCTCGTGGAGTATTTTAGTATCTTTAGAGGTTTGTTCGAAATTATTATTGGCAGAGGAACTAAGATACTAATTATTGAGATTCAAAACGACGTCTACCTTACTAAGACTGAGAGAAGTCATGAATCCAAAAAGATGAATGAAAAGATCGATGATATTTTGTTAATCTTATCAATTTTAAAAATATTTGTGGAATTCAAGATCTCCCCCAACAATCAATTTGAGCTTTGCCATAAAGTTGAAGAAGTTGGATTGATTAGGTCACTATTGAATCTTTTTTCGTTTTCCCATTTGATCGAAATTGACGGAGAATTCATCTTTGCTCAATTGAGTTTGATGTTTGTTCAAGAGTTGATGAAATTCGAAATCATCGCCAAGAAATTGATCGATTCAGGCTTACTTACGGTGTTAACAAGTAGCAACATTTGTGGTACTATCAAAAATGGAGACGTCAATGTGGTAACATCGCCCAAATATCATAAAATCTGGAGTAATGGCATTTTACCAATTTTTCTTTTCACGCTATCCAATTTGGGTCCCAGCATTCTACCCGAAATGTGTGTTGCTTTAAGTTACTATAAAAAGCAAATCGAAACTTGTATCGATAGTTGGTCAAAAGACTCCTCCACCATTCGTATCACGACTGCAACTATAAACGAAACCAGCCAAATCTTGATATTATTACGCCTACTCAAGTCTTATGATGTCACCAGCTATTTTGGAATCAATGTCCATGATGGAGATCCAACCAATGTCGTTGATGTCCCTGTATTACCCGGTCTTGACTCAGAAGTAAAGAGAGAAGACTTTATGGATCACATCAACAACTTGTTGAAACATCCGAAGTTTCTAACTTCAAGGATCTCCCCCAGCTCCATTGAAGAACAGAGAATAATCGATGGTGGCGGAGCTATGTTCGACACCTTCACTAGCGGTGTCATTGAGGAAATCACCTCTTTAAAAGAGTTTTTTGTGTAGAGATTATTATACAAACGACAGTATACGACTGAAAAAGTGCGACAGAAGTTGTTTAAATAGTGAAAAGTTCGAAGTGTAACGGTTGATTATGACCAGTCCATTCTTTGTAAGCGCCCCGGGAAAAGTCATTCTTTTCGGAGAGCATTCTGCTGTGTATGGGAAACCCGCAATAGCAGCTGCTTTAAGTTTGAGGGCGTATTTGTTGGTTTCACCCAGTTCTGATATAGATCTTATTAGATTGGATTTTCCTGACATAAATTTATCTATTTCCTGGAACAGGAAGGAATTGCCGTTTGATGACATCAAACAGTACATTAAGCATGACTCGGATGGTCGTATTCAGACAACGGAGGAACTAGTTCCCGAGATCATCGAGAAATTGACTGACAGTTTATGTGGTCTCGATACGACGTTCCATTACAGTGCAGGTCTTTCATTCTTATACTTATACACCCAGATGTGTAACCAACAAACCCCCGGCAATGTATTCTGCGTGAGATCGACTGTGCCGATTGGTGCTGGCCTAGGCTCATCTGCATGTACCTCAGTATGCCTAGCAGCTGCTTTGGGGTATTTGGGGGGTCATATATCTAAGCCTAAATTTGAATTAAACGACAAGGTCAACAGTTCTGACGTTAAGGAACTTGAATTTATCGACAGCTGGTCATTTATGGGAGAGAAAACTTTCCATGGGAATCCATCAGGGATTGATAATGCAGTTTCTACTCATGGAGGAGCGGTGATGTATCAAAGGATGACGCAACCTTCCAATCCTTCAATAAGAACCACTATGAGAAACTTTCCCCCATTAAAGTTATTGTT
The DNA here is from genome assembly GCA_030578535.1 of Yamadazyma tumulicola. Classification (NCBI taxonomy): domain Eukaryota; kingdom Fungi; phylum Ascomycota; class Pichiomycetes; order Serinales; family Debaryomycetaceae; genus Yamadazyma; species Yamadazyma tumulicola. The sequence goes on along the minus strand of JAJMSJ010000006.1, from coordinate 375,918 downwards.
AACCAATACCAAAATCCCAAGAAGTACTGCCACTTTAGTTGGCAATGTTTCCAAGATGAATAATGAATATTCAAATATTGTGGGCCCAATTTTGGATGCAATGGGAAACATTTCCCATGTGGCTTATCAGCATATGATAAAACCAGAGTTTGACCAAGAAAGTAAAAAGGTGTTATACGATTTAATCACGTTGAATCAAGGGTTATTGGTATCATTGGGTGTTTCTCATCCGGCATTGGAAGATATCAAAACCATAAGTGACATGAGCCAAATTGGTGTAACCAAATTAACTGGAGCTGGAGGCGGTGGATGTGCCATCACCTTAGTTAAGGATGGAGTGGAGGAAAAAGCAATTAATGATACAATAAATACCTTCGAGTCCAAAGGGTACGAATCCTATGAGACGTCGTTGGGCGGGAAAGGTGTAGGAGCAATCTTTCATAATGGTGATGATGATCTTTTCGATACCAAGAAGTTTGCTAGGTTACAGGATCGTCAGGAGATTGAAAATTTGTTGCATATCAATGAAGTTGAAGGGTGGAGATTCTGGTGATAGTGTCTACGCATAGATGTCAATTAATTATATACATGTATAGTTTTATAATAGATCTAATAATTCTAAATACCTCTATTAAATTCTAAGTATTCGATTTTGGTTCCCTTTTCGTCTTTTAAATCATGGAATTTTGGTTCCAAGCTTGACCAAGGTAAAGTTCTTCTTTGTGGAAAGACAGCCAAGGCAAAAGGTAACGCTATCAAGGACGTAACAAAGATCAAACCAATGTTTACAGCAATTCCTACTGATTTAGGTTTATTTTTCAAGAATCCCTTTTCAAGTCTAGCCAATATTAACGGAGGAATCACCATTACTGGAGTAGCGTTAATAACTCTAGAAGCAGCAGTCTCTCCTACAGCATACACCGCAGCCGTCTGAGAAGTGCCTTGGGGTTTACCCTCCTTGTCAAACACAGTTATTCCTTTTTTGATTTCTTCACTCCTCATTAAAAACACATTCACAATACCTGCGGAAACCACTGCTGCAAATGGGACCAATCTTCCCAAAATCATTCTGGTGTTGGGTTTTAGTGACTTCAACCTAGGCACTAAATTGTTTAATCCTAAAGCGACAGAACAAGAAGCAGTTACAGCCAATGTATAGTTGGTAACAATTTGTTTGGTGGTCAAAGGGTGAGACTTATTAGAGTTAGCGGTGTTAATGGCCACGTTCAACGACTGGTTAGCCACTTGCCAAAACAATGTACCGAAAGTACCTAAATTAGGAGTCAACATACCAGCTGTAACCACCAAATTAGACAACACACACGAACTCATTCTAAATGGCAAAAAAACAGTTTCTCCAGTATCAGGATGAATAGCAGAGTCCAAGACCTTCTTCGCTCTCCATAATTCAGGTGTCATCAGCGGAATGATTCCATTTTTATAATCCCAGATCAACTGCTTGGAATGTTGTATATCCTTAGAAGTGTTCAAAAGCATCGTGGGATCAGAAATTTCTGTACAATGTTTAACTCTTCCCCAGTATGTAGATAAGTCGTATTTGGAGTTGGGTAAGCTCACTGGTCCTGGAATAGCTGAAGCCATAATGAATTAAAACCGGTTAAAAGTCTTGAAAACTTTGCGAAATCTCTGTAAAACTTCATTCTAAAACATCACCAAAACATGAAAAAGATAACCACCACATTAGGTATTGGAGTGGATGTCCTAAGAATATCAAGATTTGACAGATTAGTCAATAAGCAAGGACGTGGGTTGAAATCAGGATTTGTGGACAAGTTTAGCTGTAGAATTCTTCATCCTATTCACGAGTTGCCAGTGTTTAAGTCGTTGGTGAGCTCAAACGATTCACCACAAGTAGTGCGGTATTTGGCTGGTAATTGGGCCATGAAGGAGGCTATCTATAAAACTCTTGATGAAGAAGACCAGAAAGTGTTTCAATTCAATCAGTGGTTCAAAATGTACAATGAAAGGGGAAAACCAGATATTTCAAATGAAGGCTACGACCGGCCGGAGGAGTTTCTACTTAGTTTGAGTCATGATGGCGATATATTGGTAGCTACAGTATTGCGTCAACAGGTCGATTACTATGTGCCTGAAGCTGTGAAGAAATCTGAGGAAAAGGGGCATGATTAAATAGTATGATTGGGTAAAAGGAAGGAAAAAGGAAAGAAAAAGAGCAAAATGTAAAACTATTTCTATTATGTGACTTCTAAACTATTCCCATTCAACAGTTGCTGGCGGTTTTGAAGTAATATCGTAAGTAACTCTAGCAACACCATCCACTTCATTAACGATTCTGGATGCCACTCTCTTTAAGAAACTTGCTTCGAACACGTACCAGTCTGCTGTCATGAAATCAACGGTTTCAATGGCTCTCAAGGCTATAACCTGTTCATAGGTTCTTTGATCTCCCATGACACCAACAGATTTGACGGGCAATAAGGCAGCAAAAGCCTGACTAATTTCCTCATAGATTCCAGCCTTTTTGATTTCTTCGATGAAGATGTAATCAGCTTCCCTGGCAATTTTTAATTGTTCAGGGGTGATTTCTCCTAGGACTCTAATAGCTAACCCTGGCCCGGGGAAGGGGTGTCTCCAAACTAAATCATGAGGAACACCCAATAATTCACCCAAGTGTCTAACTTCATCTTTGAAAAGTTCTCTTAAAGGTTCAATCAACTTCAATTTCATGTCCTCCAACAAACCTCCAACATTGTGATGAGTCTTGATTGTTTGGGAAGGTCCTTTGAATGAAATGGATTCAATAACATCAGGATATAAAGTACCTTGCAACAAATATTCAATTTCTTGACCATCTTTTGGAGTGATTTTAGCGGCTTCATCTTCAAACACATGGATAAATGTATTTCCAATGATCTTTCTTTTCTTTTCAGGATCAGTAACTCCCTTTAATCTACCCAAAAATTTTTCAGTAGCATCAACAACAGTCAAATTGATGCCCAAACCTTCAGTTAAAGTTTGATAAACCGTTTCAGTCTCATTCTTTCTCATCAACCCATTATCAACATAAATGGCATGGAATCGGTCACCAATAGCTTCATGGAGGATCTTAGCACCCACAGTTGAATCCACACCTCCAGAAACAGCTCCGATAACTTCAGCCGTTGGCCCCACTAATTTTTTGATTCTAGCAATTTCGGTGTCGACGAAATTCTCCATTGACCAGTTAGCATTAACCTTACAGATATCAATGGCGAAGTTCTTCAAAATGGTTTTACCTTTGACAGAATGAGTAACCTCGGGATGGAATTGGATACCAAAGATTTTATCTGCTTCGTGAGCAATGGCAGCATATGGGGAATTATCAGATGTGGCTACAACTTTATAACCAGTAGGCAAAGCATGTAATTTGTCTCCATGAGACATCCAAACTTGAGAATGATCAACATCTTTAAATAATTCACATTGAGAATCTTCAACGTTTAAGGTGGCAGGACCATATTCTCTTTTATCCCCTCTGGCAACTCCTTTACCATTAATCCAAGCCAACTCTTGCATTCCGTAACAGATACCTAAAATAGGAACACCTAGCTTGAAAATATCATGATCTACATGAGGAGAGCCTTCTTCATAAACTGAATATGGTCCACCACTCAAAATGATCCCTTTAGGGGTCCATGATAATTCAGAGATCTTCTGGGTACATGGTAACATTTCAGCATAAACGTTGAATTCTCTCAAACGTCTGGTAATTAAGTGGGAGTATTGCGAACCAAAGTCCAACACCAACACGGTGTCGAAAACCTGGGTCACTTCAACAGGTACATCTTCCAATTTACTCATGATTACGGTGGTAGAACGTCAAGATTCGTTTTCAAGATTGGGGCTCCCTTGACCAAATTTTTCTCTGCGAGATGAGTTGGATATTAATTTGACTTCTCTTGTCTAATGAGCTGGAATAGTCTCGAGAATTTGTTCACTAGAGGACACTGTTGCGGTTATATATAGAGGGAATCACCGAAAGTGGTGGTAGGTATTGGCCCGTTGGTGGAAAATTACTGGTCACCATCGTTATCTCATGGAATGTCCTTCGGAACATGCCGATCACGTGACCATACCATTATGGGATAGTGGTTACGTTCAAACCACTGGTAATGGTGTATCCATGGTGGCTCTATTGAATTCTCGTGGTGGTGGGTTTGTGCTGTGACACAAAATTAACTTGGTGTAGTTGCGATAGTTGCAACCACAAATTGATTAGCACTTATTTCCTCCATTGGGTCTCCAAATCTGGTATGAGGTCGTTGCCCCCACCGAGAGTCACAAGGAAAAGACGCTGGAGACGATTCAAACGGGCGATCAAGCGATTCTTCACCAAAGGAAAGGTTTCTGATCCCGAAAGTTACAGTAAACGCAACAAGTCTCAAAGCATTTCCAAGATAAAACAGAGCAGAATCTCTTCCAGATTGAGGAGAAGTAATAGGGCAAAATCAGACCAGTTGCTCAGAACTTCGACCAACGCTGGACTAAAAACTGCCGGATTCGTAGGAAGATTGGTAACACGATCGATGCCAGTTATGAAGCCTTTTGGATCTTCAAGTCACTTGAATGTTCTGGTGAAATTTTAGTAGCTGCCACTAGCCCCTTGACGAGTCTGACATCGCTGTTGCACAAAATGATTAATATACAATCGCTTCTCCATACATTAATTTTGCACCCAAAACCTCATCGCAAAAATCTCGTTAACAATTTTTTCAGTTATGGATAGTCAAGTGAAAATCAAATTCTTCACCAATGAAGACGACGCTTCAATTCGTGTAAGTGATACGCCGTTGTACATACCTGTCTCCTTGAAAAGATACGGGTTGTCAGAAGTTGTCAATCATTTAATCACAAGTGAAAATCCTGAACATAAAATTACACCATTCGACTTTTTGATCGATGGAAACCTACTCAGAACTTCCTTACAAGAGTATTTGACGAAACATGGATTGAGTAACGAGGCATTTTTGACGTTAGAATATACTAAGGCAGTGTTACCACCGTCATTTTTGGCTTCATACAACAATAATGACTGGATATCCTCCATTGACACAATAAAAGCTGGCGGGGAGTCTCAGATTTTGAGTGGTTCTTACGATGGCATTGTCAGAATTTATGGCATGTCAGGAAATGTGACGAAACAGTTCTCTGGTCATTCTAGTTCAGTCAAAAGCGTCAAATGGATCTCACCTACTAGATTAGTTAGCAGTGGAAACGATAGACAAATCCGCTTATGGAAAAATCAAACCAGTGATGTTCCAGTGGAAGATATTGCCGACGACGAAGATCCAGAGGAAGGTAAAACTATTGCATTATTGGAAGGTCATAAAGCTCCCGTGGTGTCTCTTGATGTCAACGTTGCGTCTAATCGGATTTTGTCAGCCTCGTCCGATAATGACATTGGATTGTGGTCCACAATTCACAAAGAAATGAACAATATCGAAGTCATGTCTCATGATGACAACGTAATATCAACATCGTCCAAAAAAAGAAGAAAAATGGCGGTCAGAGACGCTACATTAAGACGTAAATCCCCATTATCGATATTAAATGGTCATAAACAGCCTGTCGAGGATGTCATATTTGATGGCAATGATAACACCGTGTCGTACTCGGTCTCGCAAGACCATACAGTCAAAACATGGGATTTAGTGACCGGTAAGGTCATTGACACCAGAAGCACGGGATTCTCGTTGTTATCGATTTTACACAAAAGTACAAAAAATCTAATCATCACTGGGTCTTCAGCCCGTCATATTAACCTACATGATCCCCGTGTCGGCAGCGATGAATTGATAAATAGTAAATTAACTGGTCATCTGAATTTTGTGGTTAGTTTGGCCGACTGTGCCTATAATGATAACATGTTTGTATCAGGATCTCACGATGGATATGTCAAAGTCTGGGATATAAGATCGTTGAATCCATTGTATACCATTACGAGAGACGAAAATCCTAAAAATGTAAAAATATTCGATGTTGCATGGGACAAAGATATCGGAATTATCAGTGGAGGGTCAGATAAGAAGTTGCAGATCAACAAAAACATCTAAGTTGATATAATGAATAGAATATAGATAACACGTTATCCATTCGTAACTATATACATATTTACAGTATTTCAAGGTTTTTTCGACAACCAGCCAGCTAGTCCATAATAGCCTTGCCATAAACTTTGCTTATCAGTGACATATCCTACCAATTTATCTTCGGATAAACTATTGTACTGATGTATATCTTCCCAGCCCATTTTTTCCCTCACCGCCTTCAACTCTTCTACGTTCAACTCCACCTGAGGAGCAGTACCATACTTCAAGGGACCAATGTTGATCCAGTACTTGTTATCAAAATCTCTGACTAACGAGTTAATTGTGTCAAAATAGTCTATCAAGTTTTCAGCAGTATCAATGAAAAATGCCGTTATCACTACAATAGTATTTTTTTCTTTGGACACATCAAAGTAAGTAAAATCTTCCAAGTTGAGCGATAAAGTTGGAGGTTTGGCAATGCTGGGGATTAATACCGATCTCATCTGCGATTTCAAGTCGGTGAAATTGGATAAGTTATGAATGTAGGGATAAAGCTCCAAATTGGGAGCGGGAGTTTCGTAGATGAACAGATTGAATAAATGCATCAAGCCACTTATTTCAATAGCATTTACCTCATAACCTTTTACTGCCAACTCATGACTGATTCTACCTAATCCCGACCCAGGAATAACAATCAGAGTGTCTTTAACATCAACTCCTGCTTTTGTTAGACTCGCCGTTATATACTGCAAGATTGGTTGCAATTCGGGGCAATCGGTGCTCCAATCGCGATTGAAGTGACTTATACTCTCAATCACTTTAAATGAGCTATTATCTACAAAATTCTTGATGGAATCAAAATCACTGAACTTGATGTTATACTTTTTCATAGCGTAATCAACGATTGCATTCAATACCTTCTGATTTTTGCCAATTAATTGCTCAATCAAATCTAGTTTGTCCATATACCCTATTTCTATACATAGCTTTTGTTGCCTCCAACTCATCATCTTGAACAATTTACGTTTTTGATCTATGAACTTCCTGTTGTTGGCGGAGTACAATTGAAGAGATTTAATTGACGATAAAATTTCTGACCGATTAATCGTCGACAAACTGCCAAGTCGTATTGTTCCATCGGCATTCTTTGTATTTTCATAAGTTTGATCGTTGGGGCTTTCAATGGTGTTATTTCCACTCCAGGAACTAAATATTCCATTTGTCAGGGCCAATCGGTTGCGGGAAAATCGAAATTTCTGTAGATTAGCGCCAATTAGTTTCATTGTTGAGTATGATACGATTATAAGCGGAATTTTCGAGTGGGGGAACAATTTGCATAATATTACATATACTAAAAGATTAATTATCAACTGAAGTATAAAATCCATTAATACATCAGTTTTGGGAAATTGTGCGCGATCTTAGTATTAATCATTAGTATTTGGTTCCTTTTGGGTTTTGGATTTCTCCAGGAGTTGACTTGTTGTGAGTAAGACGATACTACTGCGTAATTACACAGAGGAACTGTTTGGAAGGATTCAAGTATAAATCGGCCGAAATGAATTTCAATTATGACGATATCACCCCATTGACATTGAATGAAGCGCAACCCCAATTATGCCAAATTCTTTATGACGAAGAATACAAGACGACCATGGGGATATTGTTGGCTCTAATGGCGAAGAAAGAGTTGAGCGAACGTGCGCTAGCTATTACCGAAGCGGGACTCCTAATATTAGCTTCCCACTATACCATCTGGTGTTACCGGTTTGACATTGTCAAAAGCTTGAATAAGAATTTGTATGAAGAATTAGACTGGTTGGAGTCAATTGCACTTGACAATGAAAAGAACTACCAGATATGGAACTACAGGCAATTAATTATTGGGCAAATCAAGGACTATGACCCCAACAGAGAGTTCCCTATTCTAAATTCTATGATTAGTGAAGACGCCAAAAACCATCATGTGTGGACATACAGACACTGGTTGGTGGAGAAATTTTCCTTGTTTGATGACAAGAAAGAATTGGACTTCGTGAACCAATTATTGCAAGACGACGTTTATAATAATAGTGCATGGAGTCATCGGTTCTTTTTGAAGTTCGGTCATCCCAGTAATGACGTCGATGTGGACGACGAATTGAACTATGTAGAAGGGAAAATCAAGTTGGCACCTCAAAATGAATCCAGTTGGAATTATTTGATTGGAATCTACAACAAATTCAATATTCCTTTAGCTAACCTAACTCCATTTTTGACTCAATTTGTAAACTTGGAAATGCTCGACGCTGATGATCTGGAACTAGAGTTGATCAAATCTTCCTATGCGTTGGAATTACTTGCCAAAATCTATAATAATGAAAAGTCGTTGAAAATCTATGATCTTTTGATTGCTAAATATGATCCCATTCGAGAGAATTATTGGAAGTATATGAAGTCAAAAATCCAAGTCTAACGAGTGGTCGCAAGAGCCTGCATTAGACTGTTTACCCAAAATTGAATCCACCGACGAGGCAACCTTACGTGACTTTGCCTTACGCTTTTGTAGCTTTGTAGGAAGTTTATTTTATTTACGGCATTTTTACGAAGTGGCTTATCGTTCGTTCCGCTTGTATCACCAGTACCTGTTAGCAACACCAAATCAGTAACCTTTGAGAGCAAAAAGACAGGTATCTTTCTATTTCCTCTTGCCCCATAACCGTTTGAGCATTTAAGTTTCCCACACCCACCAATGGCACTTGAAGGATACATCCTTGCGGTGACGTGGCCAAAGCAATGATACGTATCAAACGAAAACAGGTTTCCGCCAAAAACTACGACGAGTGTGTCGGTTGGCGCCGTATCAGAGTGATGTATGTCGAAGCTAATGTTAAAAGCTAAATTTTCACTAAACCCGCCAAACTCCAGAATATCGATAGAGTGGAATTGGATCGAGTTCTAGCCTATCTAACAACAGGCTACGTCGTTACATGCACGCCACAGGCTTATCATCGGGGGCATTCCGCGAACCTCGTCTACACCTGGCTTGCCATAACGGTCTGTGAACAGCCTATAGGGGTTCCGGAAGAAACTGGTTAGCAGTCATTAGGATTGCAGCCCATCAGGACGTACATGAACTAACATCATAGCGCAATATACGAGTAGTAGTGTAACGCCATAACGGAAACCCTCACAACAGCGATAACAATATCACTATTAAGCCACCGCAGAGTCCTACGAGAACTACAAGGAATAGGGGTATTATCCACAATACCAAAAAGGGCCAAAGCAGACGGAAAGATCAGCAGATTTGCACCGGCTCTATGTCATGTCCAATTAGGTATGAGAACATCCAGTTTAACACGACAATCACCCACTACCAACAGGATCATGTCGATAATCCATTGCGCTGAAAAAGATACCAAAAAAGTCAAGCAAATGAGGAAATATTTCCCAAAATTTACGATAAGCGAACTCCAAGCGAGCTCGCTAGTCAAGGTGAGCAACCATACTTTATTGTGGCGATGGTGTCTGCGTACAAGAAACTCTTGTAACCATGGTTTGCATTGAGTCTAGATCGGGTAGTTGGTTTAGTCACTATGTAACCAGAGAGCATTTGCCGTTGTCGCTCAGGATCCGTGCCGGTCCAATGCGTGTCGTACCGCTCCACCGGTGCTGTGTCGCTGGCGCGAGGTCGACGACAGAGCCACTCCTTCACCCCTAGCTCCGGTGCAACATTTAGTCGGACCAATAGGGAAGCTACAGCCAATTAGGGGCGAGGTTTAATCTTGTGCAGCCATAGCTATGCAACTCTCCGTCATTAAGCATCTCACATTCAACCCCAGTTCATTTCCATTGCTAATTTTGATTTTTTCATCTCCTGTTATCACCTTGAACCGTAGGATAACTCTAATACCACCGCTGCGGTGGCGGTGGACAAGCCGTTTGACAGTTCTAGAAATATGAGTACCTTTTCTTAATCAATGGGCGGAACGTCCTTCGCCTTAATGGTCCGACACATAGGACGTTATTCAGTTATTGACAAAGGCTTAAAGTCTTAGGCATGGAATTTGCAACAATGTCTAAATAATGTCTCTATGTCCCAACAATGTCCCCCCTAAAAACTTATAATTTGCAGTTTTTCCCTATTCTTTGCAAAATTTCTGTAGCCATTTACTTATAGTACTGAGTTATCCTATATCAATTACCTGCCCATTATTTTCGTTGGGGTCTAGCTATCGTTGGTTTCTAGAGTAAAGTTTACAGATTGCATTTGATTCAGTCTCGCTCCTTTTGGCTGATAGTGTCTCACTCATAAGAGGTCTAGAAAAGAAAATTTTTTCAAAGCGGTTATACATTCATAGGGTAAATATCTCCTGTTATTGGTATTTATTTGTCTTGTTGGCTGTTTTGATCTATCTAAACCGGTACACATTTTATCCACTTGATTGTTTCTTTGGTTTCAATCGAATATTGGCCGATTTTTTGGGGGAAATTTTAGTTTGTTGTCAGTTTTAAACTACCGATATACATCTCAAACTGACTAAATTTTACACTTGTACTCCTAAACTCCAATCTTTATAATAAGACGCCAGTTGTCACTTCTGAGTTTAATATCCTTCCTTATATTTGATATACAGATTATAGGTCACAATGAGTAGTGATTTCGATGGTTTGGGCATAGTGATCGAGGAGAGACAATCTCCTAATCCTAAAGATGACATCTTGCTTCCTCCGTTACCGACGGAAAGCAGTTTGAAATCGCTAAACACCATAATCAACTCGGAGTTCATTGCCAATATCAACTCAAGCTCGACGTCAAATTCAAATACCAATTCTCCAAAATCTTCACTCCTGGAAACGCCGTCAGTGATAGATAATCTTGATGCTAGCAATTTTCCGTCTACCACTAATTTAGATCATTCGATATCAGTTGGTACTATTGGTCATGATAGCACAATTGATGATAGTGTTAACGGTGGCAGTGGTGAAGATGTTATTTTACCGTTGGATACCAATGATCAATTGTTCATTAATGCTAATAATTCATACTCTACTTATGAATTAGATAGCCCTAGCATTAATTTGGATTCAAACCAGCTATTCCCGTCCATTTCGAAAACCTTGACCAATAACTCCACTGGATCAAACAAAGATAAGTCTAGCCCGTTGAAGAGATTGAAGAAAACCATAAGAAAATTAAGTCTAAACAAGAGCGGGAGCGGATTGAATTTGAATTTGGCTTCCTCCAATTCAACACCAACCAACAATGACATTGGAGAATTAACCACCAACTCAACCGTTATCACTAACCACATCATCCCCTCCACTTCCAACAAGGAGAGACCACAATTAAGCCCGTTACAAAACTCCCATTTCAAAACCCTTTCCCAAGATTCCAATAATTCTAAAAACTCCATTGATTCTAAACTCAAGTGTTCAACTCCATCGACACCCCCTACTACGATCTTTTCATCCCCAATTATCACCATTTCAGATAACGTTAATAGCGTGTCAACTACAATTGACAAAATCGAAAAGAATTATTTGTTGAACTCCAACATCAAGTTGGAAGACTTAGAGAATAATGACGAAAACTTGATCAATTATTATAACTATTTGATCAATGAAAAGATTCATATAAACGATAGTTATAATTTGACAAAGTCTAGATTAATGAAATCTGGATGGTGTTCATCAGAAGATTTGAATAATTTAACCGTTCAAAAGAACTTCCAGTTAAATCAGATTGATTTAAGATTGATCGAAATCAATGACAAATTGTCCAAGTAATAGAGAGGTTTAAAACTCAACTGATGTGTGTTTCCACACATAAATGTAGCATTACTACCCATGCATCTGTATAATGATTAATGAAAATGTATTATAGATAATAGAATAAACCATTACTTCTACGCTTTGTCATCATGAGAGTCACAGGAATAGACTTTCATCCTTTAGTCAGCGTATCTCATATGAAATATCATAGCAGATATACTGTCATATGAGCCTTTTTCAGCGGGATTCTAGATTTGAACATTTCTACAACTCCGACGACTTGTCGTGTCGTAGACACGACACGACATCAAACGCCTCCGACGTTGTCGGAATTTTACGACATGTGAGACATCCACGACATTCATCGCTACGGTATACCGAAACCGTTGAGTTTGCAACGACGATGGATCTATATATACGATCAATGCTGCTAACACTGGCCAGTGGTACTTCCGGTCGATGGCCGTCGGTAATTTCGATGAATGCCGTAAAAATTCCTTTTATTTTGTGCGCTTCAACTGGTTAGATGTCGGAGCAATGCGTCCTATTGTATTACCTCCTATATCTCTCCTATCTCTCCTATTTACTTAACTCCTTTATGACCGCGAGGTAAATCCCGCCTACTGTCTTGTGAAGTGTAGATATCGCTAATCCATTTTCTTGACTAAACTGTAAGTACGATTTAGATCGGCTTATTGTTCCAGTGAGCTTAAATACCAATTCTATTTGTTTCTGTCCTTTTTAGGTTTGTTTATCTTGCTTGGCTAGATTAGTATTGTTATCATTATTGTTTTGGTTTGCGTTATCTTCTTTAGACTCATGGGTTGCTTTATAGATCGACCAATTATTCAACTTTTGTCGTTTGGCTAATCCTCTTTTGTGGCGTCGGGACTGTAAATGCTCCGACCATTTGATTTCCCCTACAAACACAAGACTGTTTCCCTTTCCATCTTTACATAGTTCACAGGAATAATGCTTCCACGATTGGTTTTCAAGAAGTTTATTACTTTTATAGTCCGGTGAATTATCAAAGAATCCCTTCAAGTGCTCAGGGACCTCTAGGTCATCTACCTCGGTGGGACTTACTAAAAACTTGTCCGCTATAGCCAAACCACGATCTTTGACATTACTGTCCCACTCATTCAAATCACTGGCATCCAAAACGTACATTTTACCACCGTGAACGTAATCAAACTTGGTTTCTTTTGAAAATTCAATGGAAAGAAGTTTTTTGATCCATTTGACTTGGTATCTAGCGTATTGTCTCGTTCGTATTTTCATCCTTTCCATTCCATCGTCGAATGACTTCTTGACCTCTTTTTCGTCGTGGTCAGTGCTATCTTTGGCTTCAAGAAAGGGGAGAAATTCTTTGAACCCTATCACTTGCCACACTCCTTTAGTTAGATCTACCACCCCCTGGCATTTATAAAAGTTGTACAATTGCTGAATCTCATCCAAACCACCATTGTCCATCATCATATCCACTCGTTTGTCTAATCGCTGGCTCAAAACTTCACTATCACTGTACACCCAAAATACGAGAGTGTTATATTTCAACGACAGTTCTTGCAATTCCGCCATCTTCTGTTCTTTGTACAAATCGCTGGGTTTCTGCCCCATAGTGTACCAGATCTCCAATGCTCTGCGTAGCTTTCTTCGATCTTGGGGATGAAACTTCTCTGATATGACAGGATCGTGGGATTTCAACTCCTCAAACATCTTGTCTACTGGACCATCCAAAATCTCCTTTTCACTGTCGGTTAATGGTCGTCTGCTGGCATCATCGATCGTTTTATGTTTGAACAACAACTTCTGGAGATAGTAATGAGTACCACCAATAATTATCGGTACTTTCCCTCGTTGATGAATATCATTTATGGCCCTCGTGGCGTCATGGTCAAACCGATGAATGAAATATTCTTCATCCCATCGCACATGGTCCATTACATGATGTGCTATGGAGTTACGCTCGGCTATAGGGTGTTTATTGGTGATATTATCGAGTTTGTTGTACACCTGCATCGAATCAGCATTAATGATTTCCCCATTTACGTGGGAAGCAAGATCTATGCTGAACTGCGACTTACCCACGCCGGTGGTGCCAACTATGGCGATAACAGACGGTTTGCGGCGACTCATAGAAGTTCTTAGATGTCGAGGAAACCTGAATTGCATAAGATGTGGCCCTAAACTACGTCTCAGTCTCGCGAGGTCATCGCGGGGAATCGCTAAATGTGTTTATTACTCTACTTACGAATCCGAGTTTGATTGAAATGATTTTGTAGTTCGTTCAATTCCTTCGTCAGAGGAGTAGAATTGTCGTTGCGGTCAAGGGGAACCGGCGACGCCACGATGGGGATCGGGGTAACGATTCTAGGGCCTTCAAAACTTTGGGTATCATGATCGTTATCACTAGAGTCGTAGTCGTCTTCCCCCTCGTATCGTGGTAGTTGATTCTGGGGCTGGGAAATGGGTTCACAATTGGGCAGTAATCGAAGTTCCATGTCTCGGGCATTTCTCCGACGATTATTAACAAATTCGTCACATTCATGAATCACTTTTAGACCTTTAACCTTGAAATCATTGTAAAACTTAGCTGCTTCGTTCAAGTTGGTGATTAACTGTAAGTACCTGGAATAAGTGTTTTCCAATACTTGTAAAATGTCTTTTCTATCACTGCTAACGTCGTGGTTAGTTTCGTTGGCAACGTAACTACCGAGAAATAAGTTATTCAATTCGTTGATGTTATTCTCCAACACCATCTGTTTATTCTTCAGAAGCTCAACAAATTCCAAGTCTTCATTGAATATCTTAATGTGCTGAATGAAAAGACCTTCGAATGAATCATCTTGGATGTCAACTATTGGTTCTTTTTTATAGCATTCGATTAGTTTGGGCAAAATGTTATTGTCTTTGCTCTTGTTCTCCAATTTCTTCAAGAACTCTTTGCGGGAAGTTTCCAATTCCAGGGTGTCATCAAGAGCTTCCCTGATATCGGATAATACCGTCAATACATTGGGACTCAAATTAATCAACGTGGAGTTAGGGATGAATTTGCTTAGGGACTCGTACCCCCCGTAATATAGTTGCAAGTAACCTTTGATTTTGTGAAAATTGTTCAATATTATATCGTCAGCTTTATCAGCCTGATTGAGATATTCATCCATACTGTTAACTTTCGCCCATAGTACCCTTCCAGCCTCGTGACTGCCGAGTCTCTGCCATTGGTCGTGGTACTTATTGCGAAAGAATTCATCCTCTTCCTGTTCAATTATCAATCGGGAACTGCAACCTTCGTGGATGTCTCTACACTCAGACGACAATGTAAGTATATTATCGTACAATTCTTCGATAGACTTCACCCCACCGTAACTAATGATATCTTGACTGTGTTGAATAATCAGCTCGGGAATATTCTCTGGTTTTTGCAATGCGTCAATGGAGGCTGGGAGTTCTCTCTCAGTTAAGAAATGATTCATCATCTTATTCAACGCTTGCAAGGGCTCAAGAATCTTTTGCAAGATAAAGTTGTCCTGACGCTCCTTGTAAGCCAAAGATATCTGAATGATCTTGTAGGGCAATAAAGTAGTAAGGAATAAACGATCGCTCAGTAAAGGTATTCTCAACTCTTCGATCTTGATGGCATTGACAACGAACGCTCCCTGGGTAGGTTGGAGTTCTTCAGGAACAGGTTTATGATAAATCAAGTCGTTGTCTCGTTCGGCAGATTTTAGACTTGTGTCAACCATTTCATTCAATCCCTTCAAGTCTTCAACCACGTAGTTTTTAACGTATCGCTGATACTTGAGCCCCTTCAAACTAAGCTCGGCACTCTTGCGCAAGTACGCTACCTGCTCGCCATACTTTTGATTCTCCAACAGTATTAACGACAACCGATAATTCGATGCACTTTTAAAATGATAGTGTTTTATTGTACAATGATTAATGTACTCTAGTTTGATAAAGTTGGATTTATTACCATATTCGATACATTTGGAATACAAATTGGCGGTTTCGATGGAGAGTTTGACTATCACAGTGTTCTTCATTTCTGAATTGATGGATTTCTGCCATATTGTTTCCTGTGCTTGTGCCAACATAAGATACTTCAAAAACTGGAGACTGTCATTGGAGAACTCATCCATTACAAAATTATCCTCGTTGATGATTTCATTTAAGACCTCAAAGCACCCCGCCGACATCTGAAAATAATTACAGCTGCGCTTCAACCCTTCATCTGTGTGTCTGTTCTCCTTGATTCCTAATTGAGCAAAGAAGCTCCCTAATTGGTAAATGATATTATATTGCTCGAATTTGATAGATCGTAGCTTGTGAGGACCACTGGGTTTGTACCCTAAAGTACCGTACCATTCGAACATTATGATGTCATTACTGAACTTCTTCGTCAAGTTGACCACTTGGACGTAGTACTGGCGCAAGAATATCTCGATCGACTTATCTACCTGTTCATCCTTTAGTCCAACAACCTTCTTGCGGATTTTCGTCAATTGATTTAGATCGTTTTCAAAGATGTTTGGACTTTGAAAGAAATCCCTTTTGATCACTCGACGTAGCTCTTCGCCTATAGCGATATCCTTGGCTTTTCTAAACGGTATATAAAGGAGATTGTTCATAATAATCGTCTTTTGTTGGTCGCGAACGTACAATATGTCAAATTCTATTTTACAATCACTATGTACACTTTAAACTTTATGTGAAGTCTTTCTATGTCTTTTTAAGCAGGTCACGATGGTGTATTTATGTTCTCCTGGAACGAATAAAATCGCTGAGACGAGACTCTTGGTGGGAGATATACTCCACATGGGAGTTCAACTTTTCACTACGGTTGGTGATGGCTATTTCCTCCATTTCTTGCATATGCTGGTAAACCTTCAACTGTAGCAGCTGATCCCTGAGTTCTTCAGTTAAGTCGTTTATGGTTTTACCTAGTGTAGACGGTAATGGAGGGAACTTATCGTTGATTTCGTTAGATAATTCAGTTATTTTTGCGTTGATGTCTTTCAATGTCGCTCTGATTTGACTCTTGGGGTAGTCCAACTTCACGTCCACTGAAACCTTGCTTTCTCTGTGGTTGGGGTCGAGTCTTGCAGCGATTTCGTCATGTACCGATTTGTACAGTTCCTCGTCCAAATCTTCGACGGTTTCGGATGGGTATTGGTTGTCGATGTGCGTTTTATAATCGGACTTAATCAACTTTTGGAATTCCTCGGCGATTTGTTTGTCTAATGGTGATACTTTCAAGTTGTCAAAGGGTTTCAATCTGGACGGATGGGGAATTGATAATCCTCGTTGCACTACTTGTGACGCACGTAACTTTGCTTTTTCTGTTTCCACTTGTTTCAACAATTCTAGGGCTTCCAAACGTTGGTGTTCTTGTTCTACATCGCTGTGTTTCACCAACTTAATTTCTTCTTCCTGTTCATCAAATTTGGGCAAAACTTGAAATTCATTCTTTGGTTTGGGGAGTTGTCCGAAGGACTTTTTAAGTAGTTCACGAACGTATTTGGTTAATTGTTTGGGAGTAAACTTTACTGATTTGGTTTCTACTAGAGCTGGCTCCCCTAGCAAAGTAGATTTCTTAGCTTGCTGCAGTTTAATATCCTTCATTGCTTTGGAGATCCGTTCTTCTATGGGATCGTCACCCTCTTGGGGCTGCTGGAATACACCGGTAAGTTCATTCTCTTCAAAGTGTTCAACGTCCGCCACAGTCGGCATATTTAACTTGACCTTCTTTCGCTGTTGTTCATAGAGCTCTTCTTTGCCATCTATTGAACTGACCTGTCTCTTGTCCCTCTTTTCTCCCGATTTCTTCACAGCATCGGCTTTCTTCTCTAATTCAAGCCCTTGTCTGGAAACGGTCAGCTCAAACTTATTGATATCTAGTAGGTTTTGCTGATTTTCCTCCTCTACATCATATAATCCCGCCGTGGGAGCATGTTCATGAGGAATTTCAGCGTTATAGTCTGGCCCCTTTGACTTCTTGTTCTTACCTACCAAACTGACCTTTATCCCAGCAGCTTTCAACTCACGTCGTTTCTGTAAAAGAGAGATCCTTTTGGTTTCCTGCAACATCTTTTCTCTCTCTTTTCTTTTAGCACGTTTTCCTTTGGTATTGACCAACCGGGCTTTTGCCTCGTACAACATCTCTCGGTCATCATCGGAAATATCGTCCTCGTCAGGTTTAGCAGGACGACTTTCAGGATTTAAATTTAAATTCAAGTTTCCCACTGCACCTGAAGCTTCCATAGACTCTATTCCTGGACCACTAAACTTCATTTCGTCAGCCTCATCCCCCGACAACTCGTCTTCCAACAAGTTCTGGTATCTCTCGATACAGCTGGTAGCGGTTCGCCCCATTATCGGAGCAATACTCCTCCATTGGTTAGGTAAAAGCTTGACCAAATTCAAAAGTTTCTCATCATCTTCACTGGTCCAATCGGACTTATTTATCATGGGATTGAGCCACTCATTCCACCGTGCTTTTGCCTGTTTGGCGCTCTTCTTAGTCAAAAGCGATGACACCCTTGACCACTGATTCAAGCCATATTTAGAAACCGCCGCCTTCAAAATTTCGTCCTCAACATTCGTCCATGCTCCACCTTTAACATACACCGGTGCCATCTCTATAGACCTATTTTCCACAAGTGTTGCCTGGACTTAATGAAAAGATATTTGATTTAACCAGTTTTCATAAGATATTTCCGTGCGACCTCCACTTCTACCAACAAAATCACCGTGAAATCACTGTGAAAACACATCATTGTCAACAACTGGGAGGGAAAATTCGCTGAAAACTACCCCCAGAAGTGTATTATGCTTGGAATGTTTGTGTCTAAGCACCAAAAGTTAATCTTACAATGTTATCCTCCTGGAAAAGGAATCGATAAGAAACCTAATTCTTCAGAATTGTCTTATTTATTGTACTATGCTTCCACTCGAAGGGTGAAATTGGAGAAGGTGATGAAATTTTTGAATAAGAAAACCATTAGTGATGCCAACCGGAATAAGGTGGGAAACTTGGAGGTGACGTTGATAATTGTCTCGTCATTAATTGACAAGTGTAGGGATAACTTGAATGTATTCGCCGACCAAGTATTGTCAATTTTGGAATTATGTCTAAAAAATAATGACTTGTCGTTAGCTAAGGCGGTGTTGAATACCTATGGGATATTGTGTAAGCGGTTAAACAGCGAATTATTTGTTGGTGACAAGGAATTTGTCAAGAGTTTTTCGAAGTTTTCAAGTAAAATTTTTGATTTCGGGGTCAATAATCTGAAACTGTCCAATCCCAATAGATTGGAATGGAAAATGATTGCTTTAATAAGTTGCAGACATGTTTCTTCTTGTCTTGGGTTTCACAGCGAGTTGTGCAGGAGTAGCTTGTCTAAATCAATTCCCTTTCTAATTGAATCGTACTACGAAAATCTCCCCAATGACAGAGAATTGTCAAAAAGCAAGAATTTCATGAGTCCCCTGCACACCAATGATGGTGGCGAAGGCTTCAAACTTACCAAAGTCTCCCTGACCAAAACAGCTGCTGCCCAACTGAAAATCGACGAGGATTTTGAGAACGACATAGTAGACCAACAAGACGTTTACGAGGAAACCATAACCAGCTTGAAAGCAAGTTTCAATACCAGTTTGGTTAGCCAAATCTCCGAAGGTGTCGCACAGGTAGTCAAATACAACTATAATGCAGCACTGAGCAGGAAATCAAATAGGTCTGACGATTTCTTACAATTATGCACCATTTGGATTCCTGTGCAATTGAGGTTCATAGTGTTGACGACGTTGGTGAATAAATTAAGGAAACTTGCCAAGGACAAGTCTGAAATATGTTTCCAAAAGCACATAGCCAAATCCGTGTTAGGGCTTGTTGCTTCTAAAGTCAATATGATTGGATTGTCAGTATCGGATTTCATCCAGAATATTCTTGAATTGCAAGACTATTTGTACTTTGACCAATGTGAATTGATATCTCCAGAGGACTTCAAAGAGCTTTCGGAAATTTACTCTCAAGTGGTGATTAAGTTATCTACTCATATTTACTACTTTGATCAGGTTCCTGACTCGATCAATGAGATATTCGTCAAGATCGATTCGACTTTGCTGACTCACGACAGACCTTCATCCAAGTCCAGCAATTTGTTTGAGTTTGTCTCGACATTATTGGGCAATATCTCGGGAATTTTCCAGGATTTAAGAAGCAAACCTAGTAGTATCAATAGAAACCACGTTGGTATAGGTCACTGGGAAATAAGTTTGCCTCTTATCTCCCAAAAGAAGTTGAGCAACTTGTTTGGAAACTTGACTGTTGAACAAGTGGAGGCTATTCAATTGCGATACGTAAAACTATTCGAATTCTTCCTCGACTACGAATTGGATGAGGATGATGTCGATAGCTTTAAGGAGGCAACCAAAGGAAGTGAGAATGTCGGTTCCGCCGGCAGTGTGAATGCTAGTGTTTCAAGTTTGAACGGCGTACCGTTGGAAAAGGACGACTTTTTGACTCCTGATCATGACAACTTGATAACAAATCAATCGAATTTCTTATCAAACTTTTTGGTATACTTGGACAAGTACCTAACTAATAATGACAGTGTGAACGTGAAAATATTGTACAAACTATTGCTAATTACACGGTTATTGATCGATAAGTTCGGGATCAATTTCTTAAGTAATTTTGTCCCATTTTATTTCCATTGGTCAATTGGTGATTTTAACACAGACCCAGGTGTTTCCTTGATGTTGCGAGACACGTTTAATGATACCTGTTTGCAGAACATTTTGGAAAGCCTAGACTCCCAATACCCCAAGGACCCACCCAATTATGCCACCAACAGTGCATTATTAAAGAAGTTGTCTAGCAATATTAACTATAAGATATCACATAATTACTGGAGTAAAAACATATCTCCAATGGAGGATCTGGGACTGTCAACTTCTACCTTCGTCGCCATAGAAAAGAAGGACTTAAAAGATTTTGTCAAGGGCAATGAGTTCCTATCAACTTGGGTGAATGTAGATAAACCACTCGTATTAAGCGTATTGCCCGACGACTTGGGTAAAGAATTGGCAGAAGATTTGAATGGCAAAGGGGACTATGATACCAATGGCATAGCAAGCGGAACCAATGGTGTAGCGAATGGATCCATCAAAGGAAAGGCCAACGGAGTGTCAAACGGAACAGCTAATGGCGAATCAAATGGGTTTGCAAAGACTAGCAGACATTTTTCCAACGGCTCATCTACGTCTGCCGACGACTTTAAGCCCTCGCTAGGTCTAGGAAACACCGCTGACATAATTTCAATCCACTCCGGGTTGAAAAACACATCATTTAGCGGTGGGCAAAATAATACCTTCAATTCAATCAATAACAATTTGGCTGTTAACGGTAGCTACAATACCACCAACAGTTGGATAGACACCAACGGGTCCGCCCACACATCGGAGAAATCGAAACATTACAAAGTCAGCGATTTGAAGGAGATGTTAAGTGACTATAACTTGAAAAAGCCCCAAAGTGATGGAGAAGACAAGGAAGTAACACCTGGTTCAGTATTGTCGAAGCAAATGGTGATGCACGACGTGGGGTCCATTCTTGATGGATTACAGAGTGACGAGGAGTCAATAGTGGTGTGAAAAAGACATTATCTCCCACGGAAAAATATAACGTAATATACATTAGTATGGAATTACTATAATTGTAGTAAAGCATTGTCGTAATGCAAGTCGTATAAACAAAATGCATCTGGTTACATAGTCGTAAAAAAAAAGTAATTTGATATACCACGGCCTCCCAGCCATAGAATGTGGGACAACCACAGTAATAGAGTACTTATTCATCGGAACTGTCGTCAGCAACTCCCTCGTCATCATCACCTAACGCCTCAAAGGCATTGAACTTAACTGTCTGTTTGTCCGCCACAGTGTCTCTAGGATCAACGGCTTTGGACGACCCCAACTTCTTATTATTGGGCTTGACCTTGGCGGGTTCGGCTTTCAAAGATTCTCTAAACTTATCCTTTTCATCGGCCAATTCGTCACCAAATGATTTCTTATGCTTGGTAGTTAACGTGGCCCAACCTTCATCGTCAACAGCCACTTCGGTAGCTTTCTTCTTTATTGGCTTTTTGGCCGAATGAGACCCTCTTCTTCTGTTGAACGACGTATATGATCTTTCATTACCGTGCTCATCCAAATATGTGTCACCATTATGGGGGCCATGGAACTTTTTCTTTTCGTTTTTAGCCAATTCAATCGACACAGATTCCACTAACTTATTGAAGGCGTCTAACACTTCGGGTTGCGGGACGTATGCTTCTTGGATTCCGAATAATTCTTCTTCACTATACTTAGCCATCTTTACTGGTGAAAGTTTGAGGTTGAGTCTGAGGTGGAAGAAAAATTTATCTGGTTTAGCCACGCCGGTGGAGGTTTTTGTCGACGCGCCGCACACGACTTCAACTGCGATGAGATGAATTTGATCTTTAGGGCATTGGAGATTGAGGTATAGGATAATGCCGTTGGCCCATAGTTTGAGCAAAGTTACGAAAAAGGTGTCGAAGTCAAATGCGGCTATCCATGTGAAGGGCAGAAACTTCAAGCGTCTCAATAGAGCCAGTTTAAGGCAGAAAAAGTTGGATGAGAGGAAAGCTCAGCATTTAGAGAAGAAACTGAATGAATTGCTGATTGTACGGTATATTCAAGAAGAGGTTAAGCAGGCTCCGGAAAAGGAGGTGTTTGGATTGGAGGAAATGAAGGCCTATATCGAGAACTTTCTCACGAGATATGACGAGGAACTAGGTCAATTAAGAGCGGAGAGGAGAAAGGGTCGGCCACCAACGCCTAGACAATTATTGTTGGAGGAAAAACTAAAGTACGACCAAAGTATATACGATACTGGGGTGAAGATTCCTGACATTAGTGATAAAGATACCGTGGACAAATTGCGCCATTGGAATGGGTCAGCTGGAGGGGCCACTGTTTTCAAATATCTACATGTATCGAGGGACTCTCAGCAGCTTCCTACCAAAGAGTTGGAGATGTCATAAAATTGTGTACATTCAAACTCGATATAATTTGGTTATTTTACTTCCAGAACCATCCTGAAGCGGCTGCAGACTTTGGAGATTCAGTAGCTGTAACCTTAACTTCTGGCGTTGTTGGAAGTTGTGCTGGTTCGGGAAGTACTGTTAGTTCCTGACCAACATTACTTTCCACGAAGGCTACGTCTGCATCACCTTTAGTTGCAGTTTTAGGCAACACCACCTTCCGCTGATCTAAATCATCCAACCACCAATTAATAACAATTAACGACACGAAAGTTGCCCCGGCAATAGCAAACAATGACTTCAATTTGGTAATGAATTTACCAAAAAATCCTTTTGCTTTTGGTCTAACAAACAATAAATACCGTTCCTGGTCATTAACCCCTCCAACGATTTTCCAGTTCTTACGGTTCAACTTATTAATGTATTTAACAAATTTGCTCATATCTTCTTTAGGAAACTTGTTCAAAATGGAAATCACATCGTCAATCTTCCGATGTGGTAAGGGGTTTTCATAGCTAATAATCTGTTTACCGTCCGTAGTTAATATCAAATAATCAACGTCTTTCTTGGATGAATCAAGGGATGCCGGATTGCCCAAATTGTCAACTTGGTTATCTTTAGAAGTTTGTCTGCGTTCATGTGGCTTGGGCTGATACGTCGATCTGATCTGCTCAACCGTTATGTTGTCCATTAAGTCACCGATCTGATGACCATTCGAATGGAATATTTCATTTCTAGCAAATAATTCACTATCTTCGAAATTGGGGCAACTATCTGAAACTTTGATGGCATGAGGATCGTTGTATTTAACCTTCTCTGACCTTGCTTTCATTGGATTAGGTGGGGTCTTGAAGTCATTGATGTCAAATCTACTAACTGGTATCCCATCACTCTCACTAACCTCTTCTTCAGCTGAAAATAAATCTCTATCCTTTGCAATGTCCTCAATGAATTTGCTGATCTCATTTCTGTATTCAGCAATGGTGTCGTTGTCCCAAGACTCACCTTTACGATTCAAGCGAATCAAATCATTCAAAATGGGCAATACAAACTCGTCGTTTCTAATCATGTTCTCCAACTTCTTTACCAAGTAGACAAAATTCACATACTTGTAATTATTCTCCACCCTTACTCGCTGTAATACCTTATTGAATTTGCTGTCGAGTTTTTCTTTGTCTAAATTGTAAAAATCGATTAGCTTGTAATTGATCAAACCCGTTTTGTTGAATAAATATTCCAAATTTTCTCCATGGTCTGCAAACACTTCTCTAAATTTATCACCATCGTTGATTGCTGTCGGTTTCTTACTGGATTCAAATTCCTGGAATGCTTCACTGTTAAGCAAAACATTATCCAATACAAAGGTCTGGTTGCCATTGTGTTTGAACAATCTTACCAAGTTGCCATATAACTTAGCGAAATTGTTACGTTTAGTTAAATTGTATCTTCTGATGGAGCAACTCATGTAATCCAAAGTTTTCAAGATGGTTTCAGCATCATTATCAGCAAATTTTCCGTATAGCTCGTCCTTCAAGTGTATTAACTCAGTGTAGTAATCTTCCAATTGAAAGTCTTCAGGAATTTGTTTATACACTGAACGTGTGGCGTCTTGGTCCAGTTCACCAGGTTTCAGCGTAGCCGACATGAGTTGAGCCTCGAACTCCTTAAATTTGTTTTCACTACGGATGATCTCGTCTAAAACATTAGTTTGATTTCCGTTGACTCTGAACAACTCAACCAAACTAGAATGCAACTTGGTGTATCGTTCTTTTCCTTCTTTCAATGAATCACGATAGGCCAACACAGCATCTAAGACCTCATAAGCAGAGCAAGAACTGAATTCACCTCCAAGTTCAGATTTCCTTACAAGATACAACTCCTGAGCATATTGATGGACGGGTATCCAATCAGGTACTTGCACATAGTCCTTACGAGAGTATACAAGACTCCTGATGCTCCTGACGTTCTTGAGTATGTCATTCAAAATATTCCAATCCCCGTGGCTCTGGTAAATAATAGCAACCATATCTAATATATCTCGAAAGTGGACTCTTTCTTGAGGTGTATAGTCAGTTTCATTAAGTATCATGCACCCGACACGAATCAAAGTTTGTTCAATTGTTTCTTCGCTCTCGTGGTTACCTTTAGAAAGACGAGCTTCTAGTAAGCACAACTTGTCCAAGAATTCATAAATATCCACCGAATCAGGAATTGAATCTATCAATTTCTGGGGACTTGTGGAATTAAGTGAACGTAATTTTGCATGTTCGAATTTTTCAAATTGCAGTTGATTTGAAATTACCAAATCTAACACCTCTGTGTGTTCACCATTGATCTTGAAGAGGTATTTTAAATTGGCTTCTAATCTTTTGAAATTCAATATTTCTTGCTGTGTAAGTTGTGGGGTTTGGCTTGTATATGACTCAATGTTACTCGTGATGAACCACGGTGTCAAATTTTTGAAATCATCTTCTAACCAGTCTCTGTAAAGCTTTAACTCCTGGTAGTACTCGTGCAATTTAAAACTGTCTGGCAACTGAGTGTACTGACCCTCGGGGAAGTAAGGATATTCATCGATCTCTGACTTCAGTTCCCTGACGGTCTCCTCGTACTCGTAATTCTCGACGAGATGGTCTAAATAGGCAATATCGTCACCGTCACGAACGTACTTTTCAATTACGTCAGTTAGTTCAATGCAGTTCGAGATATTGAGGGCTAAGTGACTATTGGGATTTGTATCTGTGCTCACAGATAATGCTTCGTTAATCTTGCGACGTAACAAACCTACTAACTCCTTTTTGGAGTAATCCTGGAACCTCCCGTCTAATTCCTCGTCACGGATATATTTCAAATCCGTTTCAAATGGTATGATTTCCTCGAAATAAATGCCAGCCCTGATTTCACCATTCAAGCTTACCATATAGTCTAAAACCAAGGGGTCTTTAATCAAATCCAGAAAGTATCCAAAGTGTTGAGTCAATTCCTCCTTCGAGAACTCCTTGAACTGTTTCCCCACCGACTCCTGAATAGCCTCCAAGTCGTAGTTTAGAAAATGTTGGAATAGGCGATCAAAATCTTGTACCAATGTTCCAAGATTGTTCACATAAACGTTACCATGTGTTAATTGTAGTTGCGTCAATGATGACAAACGGAAAGTATCGTATTTGAATAAGGAAATCAAATAATCAACTGAAGTAGCTGACAAATCAATATTTGCATTTTTGACTGATAAATCCACTAACTTGCAAAAGTCAGAAGAAAGCTCAATTCCTAACTCTATTTCAGGATAGCGGTACTTGGATAAGTTAGACAAATCCACCATTTCCCTGAACGTTTTACACTCTCTATTTTCTTCACACCAGTCGTACCAGTTTTTAAAGGTAATCAACTTGTCCAAGCAATCGGTCGACCAAGTGACTTCGTTGAAGAATAATGATAACTGACGATTCAAATTGTGGAAATTCTCCATTAACACCTTATTTTCAAAATTCAACTCCTGGACTGTCGACAAGAAAGCATCCGAGGAAAGATCCAATTCCATTGATTTCAAGATTTTCAACTCGTTAACGAAGTGGTATAAATCGAACTTGTACACCATGGAGAACTCATAACTCTCCACTGGGTCCTCAGACACGACGAACTTGGTGAGTTCAGGAAGTTCTAATTTATCATAGAGGTGAATTGATCCATTACAGCAATCATTAATCAATTGATTGTGAATCTTCGTCAATTGGGGTTCTACTTTCGACATGGAATCCAAAGTCTTCAAGTGGTGGAGTCTTTCGATTATCGACAAAACCGACATCAGGGGCAAGTCGGGAATGAAGAATCCCAAGATCTCGATATTCGACCGTTGAGGCTTATTGCTTTGTAACAACAAGTTGACATCATAAAATTCCTCAATATCAGCTAGTCTTTTTAACTCTAACGGCTCAAGCCCATCGTACATGGGTTTGGACAAAATTTGTTTTATGTTTTTGTATTTTTGGATCTGAATAAATATTTTGAAAAATTCTGCATTGTAATGTAAGTTGTCGTTATTGATTAAGAATCGGTTGAACTCATCGACAATAGATTGGATAGAATCAGTGATTTCTTTGATGTCGTGTAAAGTTTTGAAATTGAACTCCTTGGTCAAAGAACGAATTTCAGGAATATAGTTACCCAAATTGTTACTCAACAACTCAACTCCACGCTGCTTCATGAACATGTAGTTGCTTAAAGCCTTGGGGAAATCCTTGGACTCCTCAAGTAACTTCAATGCCCTATCAAACATTGCATTGTACTTATCGTGAGATTTAGGGTCAATCTCTACTAACTTGTCTTTGGAGTACAAGTCTTTAAATATATATAAGCAATTCAGCAACTCCACAGCAGTCATCTCGTCATAGTTTTTGAGAGTATGACCATATGATTTTGCAATGAAGTCAAAAAACGTCGTCAATTGCTTATTATACTGGTTAACAAATCTATTCAATGATTTGTTGGTGTCGCTTGCCACCTTATTGATGGATTGTTGAATGAACTTATTATCAATCAACTCTGCATTCGACCGAAAGTCCACCGAATTGCGGTTGAAGCTAATTTTGGGGGTGAAACCAACCCTAGAGTTAACTTTAGGGGTTTTAGTCAAGGAAATAGCGTCGATTTCGTAGTCCACGTCATTACCTGAAAGACTGGCGAGCCTCCGGCTGCAACAAACAACGTTTACGCTGTTTCTAGTCGCCCCATGTCGACCAGCAATTGTCGAGGTAACTCTTAAACTAGCAAATCGTAACATATCTTATCTGAGAACAACTGCTTATCGTGACCGTTATCAAAGACAGCAATTACAGTGATAACGCTGGTCCGATCAATGAATGGAGCAGTAGTATATCACAAGATTAACTTCCCACCTTGTTGTACTTATGAATCACTAATAATGAATAACACGTTCGGTACAAAAGGGAAAGTTATAGATAAAATACCCCTTGATTTAATTTTTAGTGCGATTGCCAAACTACTTCAATCAAGGGAGATTAGAGAGAATTGGTGACCTTGAGAGAGAAAGCAACGACTACTTCATGGTTGGCGATGGTCTGTAGGATGATTTGGTACCACTAAGCATGTTTGTGATGCAGAGGGAAACGTCTAGATGGGTAATGTGTCGAGAGGATCCAGGGACGTTACGGGGACAAAAAAAGTGGAGAATGTCGTGAGCGACACGTTAGAGGTAACATCGGCGGTTATAGTCCGACGAAATGTCGCAGGGAGAGGGTTCATGAATGGATATAGATCTGACAGCGTGTCACCCAGCAGTGCAACTGACCATGGTAAGATGTGAATCAAGCAAGTTTCAGTCAATCGATGCAGGCGAACGAAACCATCAGAAACCGCATCATCAACGCCAATTAAGGCGAGTCAAAGTTGGTTGCTGGAAGATGCGATGAGAAGTGACGAGATTGACGGACTAAGGCAGACGCAGGGATCCTCGATCACGGCAACTTGCCCTAAATATTGCGCTGGTTGTGGTAGTTGTGGTCATCGAGATCTTCCATTTTACTGAGTCTGTAGCGTCGTTGCATAGTCTCATGATATTTTTGCTGGCAGCCAGCTCTGACCTAGTACCATTACATTTCTCCATTATCGCTGTCTCCTTTATCTCCAGAGCCTATCCCCACAGTTTATCTTCTAGATTGATTTGGCACCCTATATCTATCCATTATATCTTAGGTCTCCATCGCTGACTGATTTCATTGCTGGCGGCCACTTCCGTTCCCATCTCCTATTTCCTCATCGCAGGTTCTAGAAAAACCCCATTCTATTGTATTGCGCAGAACAATACCGAAGGAAGGTTTTTGCGCCAATGCAACGTTGTCACATCAGATCAAACGTGGTTTGGTATCTATTGATCTACTTCTGTTGCTGTGACGCAACGCTCATCTACGAGGGATCGTGATAAGTGTAGATATGGTATGGATGTCTAGACTCATCGCGCAGTGAAGTTTGTGTACAAATCGCCTGATTTCCCTTCCCTTTACCCTAATATGTTTTCAACACATGACCTTTTGATGGCAATGAAGATAACTTGGTTGGGGTGGTTGCGTCGTAGTATTGTACCACAGTAAGCTCTCGGTGGTTATCTTCCAGTGCTAAACCTTGGCTGCCCAACACGGGAATTTCCTTAGCTTCTAGGTTATGTTACCATGACGTCCTTAAAAAACCGCCTGCATAAGAAAAAGCAATTCAACGGTTGGGATGCGAAATTTTTTTTTTAAGCTACTGCAGGAGAATTTTTTATATAAACTTGGATCGTTCCTAGATTTTCGACTACGAGGTCAAGTATACTCTACCATTCATTATCATATTATGAGCGTATCACCTATCCCTACAAAAAAGCTACCCAACATTAACTTGTCGGGAGAATATAGGGAAACGACTGATACTAAGCCATACCATGGCGCTGTACTTGCATCTACCATTTCCATACCTAACCCAACCCCGGGTGCTAGTGCTGCAATATCAGGAACTGATACCGGCAGTGTCCATGAAGTGTCGGATTCAGCGGAGGTAAAACCACACTATCCCCTGGTAGAAGAGTTTTTAAATGATTGTTTTCTTTATTCCATAAATGAATTAAACAATTTGAATAAAATCGAACACATCAAAGCCTTTGAATTTTTCATTCAATCTCTCCATTCCCTGGAAAATTTGAAGTTTTTGATGGCGATTTTCAAGTATGAATATCACTACAACAAGATATTTGATCGTGATAACCGGTTAAATACTCCCAGTCCCTTGAGAAAACCATCAGTATCGACATTGTTAAGTGGAAAACATTCTAATAAGTCTGATTATAACGATACGTCCAATTACTTTGCATCTACCATTGACGATTTGAACACGGGAAATTGGGAAAACTTCAAAATGAGTAACATCTCCGACGATGACGACGACGACTATATGGGGTCCGAGTCCGATGATGTTAGCTCAGTCAACTCCATGATAAATATTGAGGATCAATTGATGTTGTCAAAAAAATGGAATCACATCATATCCAGTTATATTTTGCCTGACTCCAAATATCAAGTCAACTTGTCAGCAACCAACTTTATCAATTTAATCAACGAACCTCATCAATTCCCCAATCCAGTAGTGTTACTAGGGGCAAAAGAGGAGGCTTTACAGCTTTTAAATGAGAACGCATACCATCCATTCATCAAAAAGTTAGAGAAATGTGAAAAAGCAAAAAATTCAGGACAAAATGTAACTTGTGGTAACTGTGATTGCTTGACCCCATCGGTGTCACCCAAACTGTCGATGAAATTCAATTACGGGTCGCCGGTTTTGTCTCCGGCGGTATCATCGGCCAACTCCTCAAAAGCATCAACTCCAGTGAGTTCTACTGTTTCTAAAAAGAAAAAGTCCAACTTCTGGAATCACATCAAATTGTCATCTAGCATGTCAAACTCTTCATTAAGCTCCACTCCAGACGAAGAGAAGACCAAATTCAAATTGTGGAAAAAAAAATAGCATTTTATATAGGGTATAATAATACAGCATCTTGGGTTGTTCCGTCACTTCTTGATGATTTCTCTTGATTTGCAGTTTTCAACTAAGTTTGTCACAATTTGCAGGTTATGGAGCATTCTCGATAGATCAACCTCCCGTGTACCTGTGAAATAAATTGTTCTGGAACCTTATTTGAACTAATTAAGTAATAACCGCATTGAATTCCCCATTGCAGCCAAGAGAAGACTACCACGACAATAGGAAGAAATATGCAACACATTGATCTCCCAATGGTTCCCGGACATGTCAGTGATATTTCCGTTTTCTATAAACGACCACGCTGGCCACCGTGTCCCTACACAATTTGCAGTTTATGAAAGGCGACCCTTTCTTCTCACTACCAATTCTTCCCTCAATTTCTCCCCTTACACACATCATTCTGGTATAATTTAGATCTCCGGCCACTCCCTGAATAAGCCTACCTTCCTTTCCTTCGCCCAACAGTAATTTCTTCCCCCGTCCCTTTGACTCACCTCGTCCCCTGTCCCTCGTCCCTTCCCCAGACCTCGCACAAATCTCCACTGATTCTTCATCGCGGTAAACTCAGAATTACTTTAATTGGCTAATAAAATCGCAGTGAGTCAAAGGAAAATTTTTCAAATATAGATCACTTTTCAAACCCTTTATTGTATCTGTATCGATTGTTGATTACGGAAGATGATGAAGCAATGCGTTTCCGGGTTACAGGGGTTGAAGGCATTGAGACCGAAAACCTCGTCAGCGGTTGCTAGAAATTTGCTGGGCTGCAGTTATATTGGGAGTATAGGAGTATACATCTCATCCAGTGTTCAAGTCAGACGCTACGCTACCAGAAGCTACTCGACGCGGTCTACGGTGGTTCAGTTGTTGAACAACATCGGATCCAAACGAGAAGTTGAGCAGTATTTGAAATATTTCACTTCAGTTAGCCAACAACAGTTTGCAGTTATCAAAGTAGGGGGAGCGATTATAACTCAACAGTTACCAGAGTTGGCGTCTTGTTTGGCATTTTTGTACCACGTAGGGTTGTATCCCATTGTGTTGCATGGGACGGGGCCCCAGATCAATGAATTGTTGGAAAACGAAGGGGTGGAGCCCGAATATATCGACGGGATTAGAGTTACTGACAGCAAAACCATGGAAGTGGTGAGGTCGTGTTTCTTGGAACAAAACTTAAAGTTGGTTACTGCTTTGGAGAAGATGGGTGTTCATGCTAGACCCATCACTGCTGGGGTTTTCAACGCTGATTATTTGGACAAAGGGAAATACCAGCTCGTAGGAAAAATCACCAGTGTCAATAAGTCGCCTGTAGAAGCTGCTATTGAGGCAGGATATTTGCCTATTTTGACGTCGTTGGCAGAAACGGCTTCGGGGCAATTGTTGAATGTCAATGCTGACGTTGCTGCCGGTGAATTAGCCAGAGAATTTGAACCTTTAAAGATAGTGTATTTGAATGAAAAGGGTGGTATTATAAACGGAGAAACAGGAGAGAAAATCAGTGCTATCAATTTGGATGAGGAATATGAAGATTTGTTGAAGCAGAGCTGGGTCAAATACGGTACCAAGTTGAAAATCAAGGAAATCCACGATTTGTTACAGCATTTGCCCAGATCTTCTTCAGTGGCTATTATCGATGTTGATGACTTGCAAAAAGAACTTTTCACCGACTCAGGAGCCGGTACGTTGATCAGACGCGGCTACAAGTTGATTAACAGAAGTTCATTATCAGAATTTGGCAACCCTGACTTATTAAGATCAGCTTTGTTGAAGGACCCTGAAATCAAATCGGGAAAATTATCTGTGGCATCATACTTGAAGTTGTTGGAAAACAATAGCTTCAAATCTTATGGTGATGAACCTTTGGAGGTTTTAGCCATTGTCATTGAAAACAACGACGCTCCAGTTGCTCTTCCTAAGTTGGACAAGTTCTTGTCCTCCAAAAATGGTTGGTTGAATAACGTTACTGACAACATCTTTAATGCTATCAAGAAGGATTTTGACCAGTTGTACTGGGTGGTCAACGAAAATGACGCTAACCTTTCATGGTATTTTTCCAAATCTGATGGATCCTTCACTAAAAATGGTGAAATACTATTTTGGTATGGAATTAAAGATACTGAAGTCATCAGCAAATTGATCAAAGTTTTTGATCAGGGAAGTTCTTCGTCGTTATCTAATACCCAGGGATCGGGAGTTTTCTCCTCTCCCATTCAAAAACGAGGAATCCACACTGCAAATTCCCCTGTGCTCAAAGGTACTAACGAGAAGAAATCGAAGATCGCCTTGATTGGTGCTAGAGGTTACACGGGACAAAACTTGATTCAATTAATCGACAAACATCCTAAATTGGACCTAGCCTACGTATCGTCAAGAGAATTGAGCGGTCAAAAATTACAAGGTTATAACAAGGACAATATTGTCTACTCCAATTTGCAAGTAGAAGACATCAAAAGAATAGAAGAAAGTGGAGAAATCGATATGTGGGTCATGGCATTGCCTAATGGGGTTTGTAAACCATTTGTCGATGCCATTGAATCGGTCAAAAGCGCCCATTCTAAAATCATCGATTTGTCAGCCGATTACCGTTTCGATACCACCGGCGAATGGGTGTACGGTTTACCAGAGTTGAAGTCTCGTTCAGAGATCCAAAACGCTCTGAAAATATCCAACCCCGGGTGCTTCGCTACTGGAGGTGAAGTGGCGATCGAGCCAATTATCCCATATATCACCTCCACCCCTTCTATATTCAGTGTGTCTGGATACTCAGGGGCTGGAACCAAACCATCACCAAAGAATGACGTCAAGAACTTGGAGAACAACTTGTTGCCTTATTCATTAACAGACCATATTCACGAAAGAGAAATGAGTAAACACTTGGGAATCGAAGTGGCATTCATGCCTCATGTGGCCCAGTGGTTCCAGGGTATTAGTCACACCATATCTATCCCCATCAAACCCCACAGTTTGTCGTCAAGAGACATTAGAAATATTTACCAGGAACGCTACCAGGGAGAAAAGTTAATCACCATTTCAGGAGAGGCTCCGGTAGTGAAAGACATCAGTGGTAAACACGGAGTGGTTGTGGGCGCATTTGCGGTGAACTCAAAGGAAGACAGAGTGGTTATTGTGGCTACCATCGATAACTTGTTAAAGGGAGCAGCCACACAATGTTTGCAAAACATCAACTTGGCATTGGGCTATGGTGAGTATGACGGTAT
This sequence comes from Yamadazyma tumulicola, assembly GCA_030578535.1. Lineage (NCBI taxonomy): Eukaryota > Fungi > Ascomycota > Pichiomycetes > Serinales > Debaryomycetaceae > Yamadazyma > Yamadazyma tumulicola. The sequence goes on along the minus strand of JAJMSJ010000006.1, from coordinate 342,288 downwards.
TCCTACTGATGTGGTTATTAGAGGTTAGATAGAGACATTATCAACGTATTTATTATCGCAGATACACGTCGGATTTGCTTCCAGTAGTTCTGGTGCAGCTTTTAATCATTTCTCTGTCTCTAAAATGGCAATAGGTTTTCAGTTTTTTCTCGATTTCCACTCCGAGTTCACGAAAAAGCTTCTCTGGGTCTCTGTGAACCCACAGGTCGAGAGTCTAGCTCTGTTAGCCTCTTCGGTGTCTCCTAATAGTGACTATCACCTGTGACTGAAGTCTAACTCTGCGCATTTTCGCATCCTCCCCAATGTTAGTACCACCTGATAACTTTGGGCTCGTGGAGCCGGGCCTTTATCGCTGTTCCAAGCTTTCCTCGGACAACTTCCTGCACTTACAGACACTTAATTTGAAGACGATTTTGTTGCTCGAGGCAGAAAACCCTCCTCGGCCGCTAAAGAACTTCATCAATGATAATAAGATCAACTTGATCAATCTTGGAGGATTGAAAATATCCAACCATAATCACACCGGGGCCAACAATTTGGGCCAGAAAGAGGACGATGACACGAAGTCGTTGAATGACCAGGGTGTTTCCGGAGAAGAAAGTGACGGGGCGTCGCCATTATTGTCCCAGTCGTCATTTCGATCAAAGACGTCCACCTCAACAATTGTCAGTAATAATGGGACGTCTGAGGAACCGTCGAACGAACGAGTTGACGACTTAAATATACCTTTCAAGGAGTTGAATCTACAGTTGATAAATTTGAACAACACCACCAAAAAAAACGACCAATGGATGTTGATTGAAAAGAACTTGATCAAAAAGGCGTTCGAGGTTCTCCTTAACAAATCCAAATATAACATCCTAATTATAGACAGCACCTCCACCTTGGTGAGTATCTTGCGAAGAATACAAAAGTGGAACTTCAACTCCATAGTCAACGAGTTTCGAATCTATAATGGCCATAGTGCTAAAAGTAATTACTTTGCAGAAAATTTCCTAGAATTGATTGAAATAGAACTAATACCCTACGAAATCGACCAGCTAAGTCATATATTGAAGTTGTCTCAGCAATTGACTCCTCAGCAGTCGCTGTCAGACGGATATCGCCCAGATTTAAAAAGCGAACCTTTACTAACCGTCTCCCAAAATTACGATGACACCGCCAATTCGCCGGAATTGTACAAATCATTGTCCTGGCGAAAGCACTCCATCGATGACGAAAGTCTATGGGAAAAAGAAATGGTAGATGACGACGATTACGATGACGAATTACTTTCAGCATCACCCCAAATCCCTGAAAACTTACTTAAAATGGTGGAAAAGAAACGGGCAAACTCAGTCGACTCCGATGACGATAAGTTGGTCACCCCAGGATCATCTCCACGGTATATTGCCAGTGGCTATGGTCGGCCTGGCGATAGGCTGCGAGGACTGGAGTCCAAGATCATTAAACCTCCTCGCAACTTGATGTTTCGCAACTCCTTCTCCAACCCCTATCTGCCTGGTTCGGTGAATTCTAACCGATCTTCATTCGAAGCTGCCAACTACAGCGTCGCCTCAAGCTGGCGCAAAAGTCGTAAGCTGTCGCTCAGGGGCGAAGATATCACTGAAGAAGAAGTAAAACGATTGCGAGAGAAATTCGACTTTCAGTATTACAGGAATTTAAACAAGCATTCCACCAGTTTCGCCAACGTGGGAATCATCAAGCTTAAGTTGCCTCCTACCTCTAAATTGCCGGAGTGGTTTATACGAGGTAGGGATTTTTGGGAGGAAAAATACCTAAAATTGTATACCAACACACGCTAACTAATCCTGTGATACCTGCGACAGTTTATACAGTTTACAGCTGTGGAAATACTTCCTTGGAATGATAGAGACATTGAATAATCAGGAACGAAAGTTCTTGAACCAGCTTCCCCTAAAGTATCAACTATAAGATCCCCCGTTGCTGAAGAAATGGTCAAGAACATTTTGGTTGTGATTTTGTTATATATATGAACGCTGGACTTGTATACATGTATCCTTCGGGTTTTCTGTCTTTGACTGTCTTGTACAAGTTACCTAACACTCAAGCAAGCCTCTGTATCCTTATCCTTTAATCCTTGGTGTCTCACCTGTCCCAGAGCTTTACTATCTCTGCATTAGCTTTTATACGATTTCAAAAATAGAAGATCTAAACCTACAGTCGTGGTGAATTGACTGATCCCTGTGCTCCATAACTAGTTATTTATGCTCCATTTCATACTCTTTTCGTTTCTCCCAGCTACGATGGACGGCTGGATTATTCAGACATACCTGAGGAGTAGTCAGTGATCACCACAACTTGAACCTCTTAGGCATCACTCCTTTCTCAAACTCAAGCTAAAGTGATTATGGGGCCATAATGCCGTTGGGATAGGCTCGACTCATTCATAGAAGTCGTGGTCAACTAATTATTTATTACCATCTGACGAGTCGTTCTCTGTCGTACACAATAAATAAGGCACCTGCTAGTCAAATGAAACATCCTCCCTTAGCTGACTCATTTCCAGCATTTATCGCTTCCAAGTGGCACCAGCACCACTATGCCTAGACCCATTAGCCCCCCTTTGTTCGGCAGTCTCTTGATCCAATATATTACTCATTCCTGTCATACTATTGCTACTCATCATTCGTTCTCTAAGTCTACTTCCAGAGGTTCTGCTGTTAGATCGTTGGGTAGCGTTGACGGTATTCTGTCCAGCGTCAGGAATGTATTGCTGTCTTGATTTGTTGTGCATATCCTGCAACCTGCTGGCGCTCCGAGGCTTATAACTTCCACTCTGATAAGCCTCACGAGGATCTATCGATTGTTGACTTGGTTGAGGGGCATTATAGCTGGTGTATACCGGCTGGTACTGTGACCTTACAGGGTTTTTGTTAGGTTCTCCCAACCATTCGGGATACGGTTCGTTTTTGCTGTCAAAGTGCTTGACAAAAGCTTTATGGACGAGAGTTTCAGTTTCACTATTGCCATCCTTATCGCTATAACTGGAAGCTTTCTGGATCGTAGATGTGAGGGCAAAGTTGCCGAATCGCGAATGGTATCCGTCACGCAACTTCGACAAGAACGTCTTGTCTTCGTTGTAGGACATAGCGCGAAAGTTTATTCTGACGTTGATGTAATGGAGTTGAAATCCAGTACTAATTGTGCGAATCTGGAGATATTCTGGTGATGTTTTATTGGGTTCTTGAAGGAACGTCAATTGGGTTGTAAATTGTGGTGATGTACAATGTATGATGACAGTTCCCAATTCAGAGTAAAATGCGTTAGGAATGTAGTAATTACATTGTCTTCTATGCTACCTAAACCTATTCTATAAAATGCTATATGTTGTAAATGATCTCTAGTTTTCAATCATGTCTTCTTTGTCAGCTATCTCCTGTTTATCAGTTATGATGGGGTCATGGGTATAAACTTGCCATATGAGAAACATCACCGAGATGGCCAAACCTAGTCCTGAAAGTCCAATACCAAAATACATCGACGCTCTGTAACTTGTCAATTTGTCTCCTGTAGTCTCAAACACACTGGTTTCGATACTACTGGACAACCCAAGGAAAAACGACACCGAATAGTTCACCACCGTACTAACAAGAGACCCTGCGATCCCCTGGTGGGTCTTGGGCAAGTAGTCAGATAAAATGATCGATCCAGCAGCGAAACTCAAGTCCATACCCCAAGCGATGATGAATAACTGGATGAAGCTGAGTTTCCAGAAACTTTGTTCCACGGGCATCACTGCTAACATTACTGATCCCCCAAAAAACCCAATACTGGACACCACCATGATATAGCTGGGCTTGATCCGGTGGATCACCACCGCCACCAAGAACGAACCACACACTCCTAGTACCATTACAGGAATATAGGTTACCCCGGTGATAATGGCACTATAATGTCTCATCTCCATGAGGATAATCCAGTAGTAGAACTGCCAAATTCCGAACGATCCCCATCCCAAGGAAATGGCCAGAAGCACCATTCCTAAACGCAAATTGAAGATTGTAGCAGGTAGCAATGGGAACTTGGCAAAATACAATTCGGTGACAAAAAAACCAACAACCAATACCACCGAAATCACGAGAAGACTAATAATGTACCCATGACTCCATCCGACCAAAGGACCCTGATTAAGGACAAAGTTCAATAACACTAATCCTGTGATTCCAAGGAACGCACCCAAGATATCAAACCGTTCTAATTTGTCTTTTGGGATTTCGTTAATGTTATGGGGAAGAGTCAAAAATGACAAGATCCCCAACACAAGCGCCATAATGGTAATGATGAAGAAGCACCATGGCCACCACGCCTTTTCTGCAATCACAGCCGCCATGATTGCTCCCAAAGTTGCTCCAATAGGACCGGCAGAACCAACACAACAAAAGGCCAAGTTCTTTCTGGACCCGTTGGAGTAGATATTGCCCAAAATCCCCATACCACATGGCAACAACAACGAAAACCCAATACCTTGCAAAGCACGGGATATAATTAAAAACACAATGGAGTTGGAATAGATACTGACCCCACAAAGTAACGAACTAAGGGATACCCAAATCCAACCCGTGGTAAACACCAATTTTAACCCGAACAAGTCACCCAACTTCCCCGACACGAGGATGAATGTTCCTACAGTCAAGGCAAACGATCCCATGTACCACACTTTGACGGAGGACAGAGGAACAGTCATTTCAAAGCTCTCCAACACTATATCCATGGTACTAAGGGCCATCGTAATACTAGCTTGTCCAAGAATCTGTGCCATAAACACCATAAACACTACCATGAGCTCACGGCATATTGATTTTGAGTCGACTTTCATTATTACTTACCATGTAGAGGGGTTTGGCTAGTCTTTATGTACTAAGTCTATCGGGTCGACTATCTTTACTGTTAATTCCAACCGGTGGACCGGTTTCGCGATGGAGGGCAAATCGGAGGACCGGGAAAAAGTAGCTACCACGACTAGGTCTTCGGAAATCCTATGAACGGCTGAACCCCGTGTCAAGTCGGCTGTAACATGGTGTCGGAGCTTCGGTCTACCGATAAATCGGCAATGATTTCAAAAAGTCATCGGTCTGGGTGACGAAATTGACATTGTCGATGATCTCTTGGTCAAAATCGACGGGACTCAAAGGGTTCAATACGATATTGTTTCGGAAATAGTTCGAATACAATTCCCACAATACCGATTGGAGATTATCCACGAAATTATCTGAAATCAAGATGAACTTGAAGTTAGACAAAGTCTCTAAGAAATGTATTCTGTAATTCGTTGTGGAAAACGATTTCAACAGGTTAAAGGAACCGTTATCGTCACCAAGTTTTCCCGATAGGTTTTTCAAGCTATACAATACTCCAAAGAGTAGCTTGGATATATCGGAATCGTTAGCTTTGTTGAGGTCTTCGTGGGGATTGAATTGTCGATGATAAATACATTGGCAATGTCTGTCAAAAATGTAAAATGAGTAGAGCATAATAACCCTTCCTTCTCTTTAGCGGCTTGCTAATTAACCACCTGACTGATAACCACTATTCACTGATAACTACTACCTGTCACTACACCTGCTGTTGATCGTATTTAGTGACTACTATAACTATGGCACCGTAATGGTTATGGCTGAGATGACTAATATTCTCAATGTATGAAGCACCACAATCTTTTGTTACGCCTCTATTATAATAGTTGTGGTTCTGTGGTAGTTCTGTGTGTATCTTGTCCCACCTTTTGGCAATTTTACCGTTTGAGAAATCCACAGTTGTTCTCCTATTTAAACCGACTGATCTCCTCAATTCGCGGTTGCATTTTTGGGTTTTGCAACTTCTCCAATTTCCCCGTAAAATCTTTTCACTGCTACCTGTTCGACGATATATAAGTAGAGGATTCTCGGATAACTCAAAAGAAAGTTACCAGAACCTGTTGGAAGTTATACAATTTTTGTATCCTTTATAATTCCTCATCCGTTGTACTACCACGGTGTTGTTAGGTTACATATTTTAAGGTTTAGCAATTTCAAATATTTGAACGATGGAATATAATTACCGTTATTCCTTTATTGATACCGAAACTATACAAGAAATGAGCAGCTTAGATGCATTGAAAGATACTTACAAAGATATGTACAATAGAAAGGATAAACCGATGGATATGAAAGATATAGGTATAGATCAATGGGGTATGAATAATTATACCACAAATTCCGATGCCAGCGATGAAAGTTCCAAGGAGGGGGATTTTAGCCCTTTTTTACACTACAATGATGATTCGAACTTCAATATGGAAGATGTGAACTACGAGGCAATCCATGAACCCACAGAACCTCATCAACTATTATACGAATGTTCGTTCTGCAGCGCAAATCAGTATTGCTCCACTCATAGTAAAATCAATCAAAACATATTACTATTGGAGACTTTTCACGACCACTCTAATAAAACAGAGGATAATTATCTTGAATCGAATTACAAGAAATGGGTGTTTAATTTGTCCCCTATTAAATAGATTATAGAAATGAATAATGATGCATTTGATGAAATCTTCACTACTCTAATTTGTGGCTCTAAGTTTCGAAATTTTAAGATTTGAAAATGAAAGCAGTCTTTAACCTAAGTTATGCAATACTATACAGTCTATTTATAGTTGGTCTTGACTTTGAATGTCTCTATTTATACTTAGACTTAATTCTCGATGTCAAGTCCATTAGCGATTGTAGATTTTTCTGGGGTACTTTGGGTTTGATGAAGCCTGTCGTATTAATAGTTGTGTCGTTGGCTACCTCTGTGTTATCTATGGTGTTGGTCTGTGGCCGCTTGCCGGGCGAATTAAAGGGAGTGCTCTCTTCAATGATTCCATTGCCAAAATTTCCCAATACTGAGATGTTACTATCCAATATCGTGGAGTTAATACTATTAATGCTATGCATGGTGCTATTGAAAGACTTGTTTATGGTCCTATTGAACGAATGGTTGTTCAAATAAGAGTATTTCTTATCTAGTTTTGCTTTATTTATAAGTTTCATTTCATTGCGTTTGAATCTGTCGTCACTAATCGGTTTGTTTCCAATATGTGGTTCATTAACTTTGCTTCGAATCTTCTTGATTCCTCTATTTGTTAATTGGTAGTGGAACTTATTGCTTAACTCATTGAATCCATTGATAATTACTTCATTAATATTCTGTTGGGTCATGTCACAAAACACTATACTAATAACAATGTCGTTGGAGATGTTCAATAACTGCTTAACCTCAATCTCATCGATCTTCTTCTCGCTAGCATTCCAGAAAACTATCATTACTTGGATTTTGTAGTACCCAAACTTCCTCACCATAGCCAAAAGTCGGTTCAAAATTGCTCCATCACGTTGAACTTTAGCATTGATGTCTTCACCGCCTTCTAGTAAACCACATTCGAACAAAATAACTCCAGTATTATGAAAGAACTCCTTGTTCAATTGGTCTCTACCTGGCAAACTCATAATCTTCAAAGTCATGTTATCATCTTGAACAATATTCTCATAAACACCTGCTTGAGAATTGACTTTGAGTCCTAACTTATTATTCAACCACTTGGAATAATTCAATTTCCAGTTCTCTACCACCACAAGAAACTTTAGATCCAAATCACTAGCTTCTACGAACTTCACCTTGGCACTGCAGCGAGAGACAAATTCAGTCAAGTTAATCGGTTGCCACAATTTCTCTATCTCTTGTCGTTGAACCACGATATCATCGATACTTTCATTGTGCCGGCGGCGTTTTGAAGAAAATGATGTATACGACGTATTAGAAGATACCCGCTTGAGCCCAAACTTGATTCCGCTCAACTCATTTTGCTTCTTCCTTTTGAGCAATTGTTTTTTTACAAGCTCTTGACCTTTCATTTTGATCTTGTGAATAATCTTTCGTTTTATTTTGTTCAAGTAGTACGTATCACTGTGAATCTCCAAAGTGAACTTATATATGGCCTCATTGAGAAATGCCTGATACAACTCTTTGGAGAGGGATCCGATGATGCGGTTTCTTTCTCGATGTGAGTTCTCCTGCTTCACAATTTTGGGAAGTATTCTTTTCACTTCTTCATCCACCAACAGCGAGATGATGTGCACAGTAACTTCTCTGTTTGCTTGAGAGAATTTGGTGCTTTCGGTGATTTTCTTTGTTGGTGCTAGAACTTTAGATGATTCATGTTGTGTTCGGAGATTGGAAGTAGGTTCCTTGACGTTCGGGAGCTTTATTGGCTCTGGTAAAAATGCCAATTTGGAATTCATTGTAGCTTCATTAGGGGTAGGAGGTTTAAAGCTGAATAAAGGCTGTTCAACCTTCTTTTCAAGCGTAGCCCCTGGTTTATTAGACGTGGGATTAACTGGATTAGACATCGGTTGAGAAGGTCGCTCCAATGTTTGGAAAAGTCCGGTTGCTTTCTCGGAGAGTACAATCGACGGTGTCTTTTGAGCAGGACGTTCTGCTACTGGTTGAGTCTGGGATAATGGAGGTTGCTTGACGGTTTCACTTGTCGATAACGAAACCTGAGAATCAGGCTGGTTAATTGAAAACCCAGATCCCCCTGTAGCAATGTTAGGGCGTGATATAAAATCGGCAAAAGAACCAGCTTTCACTTCACTTTTGGGACGAGACAAAGTTGACACATCTATCGATTTAAGCTCGATGATCTTATCGTTTTTTGTGAATTTCAATATGTTGGGCTTACCACAATTGATGAACAGCGACAACGGTTTATCTATCTTTATATCCAACTGCGGAGAATAGCTTTGTGATAATTTTGGTTTATCGTTGATGGAAGTTAATTTATATTGCGTTTCGAGTTTCTCTTTGTTGGCCAAATCAACACATCCGTTGACAATATCTACCTCATAATACTCGATGAATCTGAACAACTTTTCCTTTGTATCAAATCCCAACATTTTCATCAAAGTAGTCCCATCATAAGCCTTATCTTTTGTATGGTAAGCTCTAGTCATCGATTTCAACGCATAAAAGCGAATTTCGTTGAATTTAGTCTCTAAAATACATGCTAGCAAAAATGGAGTTTGCTTGCTATAAACAAGTTTAAAGAATTCTGTGAACAAATTGATGCAGCCAATGGTGTTCTTATAACCTCTATCGACGATATTATTCTGAGACACCAATTTTCGAATCTCCAATGACAATTTGATTAACGGGTCTGAGATTATATTATTGGGCAATGTTTGCAATTGCCTTTCGACTTCGTTATCACGTAGATGACTGATCAAGTAGTAGCTTCGGAATTCGGCTTCATTAGGGCATTCACCTCCTCGATTCCTCACGTCTTCGTAAATCTCAATCAAAGTTTGTAATGCTTTATTGAATTGCTCTAGTTCTTGTTGTTGGGAATATTCTGCGTCACTGCCAGCCATAATATGAAGAGAAATCAAATGAATCCTTACAATTTTCTCATTGCAATCAATGGTTTCTGGTCCGAAGTAGTTCTGATAAGTAAAATCTTGTCTAATGGATCTGGTCCGGTCCCAAAGAAACGAATGGGATTCGGGCAATTTCCCCACCATATTGTCAATCAAGTAGTCCAACGTGTGAGTAAGAATATGTGGTGGCCGAACATCGGATGGTAATGGTGGTGGCTGCCCTGCAGCTGGACGAGAGAAAGCTTTGACGGCTTTTTCTCGAGAGATTTTATTAGTGGTGGGGTCTTTTTCGAAATTCTTAACATTATTCTCCAAGGCTCGACGAACTCGTTCAAAGGTGGGACACATATCAGTACAGGTCCCCTGAAATGAAATGGCGTCATTTAAGTCTTTTCTGGTGTTTTCTGCGTCAACTAACCCCAATTCCTCCATTTTTTTTCGTTCAACTTCCCTCATCTTCTGGTATTCTTCATAAAGTCCTTGATAATCGCTACCGGACATTTCCAATTGCAACATCTTCTCTTGGTTGGATTTATCCCAAGGATCTTGGTGAAACGGAATGGGTTCAATGATTCTTGACTGTATTCGTAAATATTTAGGAAGCTCTCGTTTGGCTATCGTTTTCTTATGATACCCATACTTTTCGGGGTTCGCCATGAGTCCCCCAATTACATCCCTCATGTTATCGTTAGCGTAATTATTATGTGAATTCCAGTTATTATTCAGATTAGTATTTACTTTTCTGGTAAAACTATTCAAGCCATCCGCTTTATGATCTCCGCTCCGATCTCCGTTGTCGGTCGTCTCACTGGGCCCCTGGTTCTTCTTCCGAGTATCTCGCTTCCCCCTATCGTTGTTTTTCTTCCCAGAAGGTTTGAATGCTCTCTTTCGTCCAGGATTGTTATTGACATTTCCAGTTCCATTTCCGCTGCCGTTGGAGTTACGAGAGTTCTTGTCGGAAGTTGGGGGTTTCGGTTTCCCCGATATACCATTGGAGCGCTTGTCGAGTCCAAATGGTTTCGCTATATTACCAAAGGATGACATTGATATCTCATCAGTTGAGAGCTTAACTGCGAGCAAAGAAGTTCGCGCAGAACCAGGGAACACTGCAGTTCTCAAGCGGAAGTGGTAGGAAAATTCGTGCGAGATTGGGTCGGCAGAGGTAGAGCTACAGACAACTATTATTAAATGTACAAAAGTATATTGATTATATGCTTCATTAATCCGTCTGGAGGGAAAGGGCACAACGATCTACCTAAGCTTTTTCGGCTCTGGCCTTAGCTAAGGCTTTAGCAGTACCGTGTAAAGCATATCTGTGGTTTCTTCTGAATTTGGCATCAACACCTTTTAAAGATGGGTATCTTTGAGTTTTTGGCTTTTTGATACCGTTTCTGTGGGCTTTCTTGGTTTGGTTGTGAGCAGTATGATTCTTTGATTTAGCCATCTAGAGTTGTTAGTATTTGACTGTGGGAGACGGTTAGGTGATGGTACGGCAATCAAATGAAGGGTTATCGAATTAAATCTCGCTCAGGTTCTTTGTTTCCTCTCTGGACCATTTATAGTTTAATGAACGGGGTTACGATTCTGAACTTGGAAACCGTTTGGGTTGTAGTATTTCTGAGTTCACGTCCGAGTGTAAATCGTGTAGTTTGGGTTACATTAGATTATAATACTTATACATGAAATTCTGTTCTTCTCTGAGCCCTTCAATTCACGTCTTTTACAGTGTCATATTCATCAAACGACACCTTTCTAATTCATCTATTCGCATTCAATGATACTGTTTCTCAATTCCCCCTAACAGCTACATCACACCGTATCCTTATTCTTTCATTCGACATACCTTTGTCTTGCAATACTATTTGAAAAATTCTCACTAATTTTCCAATACTCATTCTGTCTCACCGAGTCGTGCTTACGACGATTTTCGCATTTCGCAGTCACAGGGCGAAAGCCCTATTTACAAACCATCGAGTTTTTACGTCTGCTTACTAGTAGTATCAGTGTTGGCTTTAGAGTGTTAAATGGTATTCTCGTAGATATTTATTGTACAGGTCTAATCTAATTAGTAGGAACTTCGGCTGCTTTTTGAGCTTTAATCTTTTTTGCAACAGCTTTAGCACCCATAATACCACCACCCCAGTGCTTTCTGTTTTCTTCATATTTGGAAAGGTAGTTTTCATTGATGGTGGATACTAATTTGGACAATTCTGACTCGTCACCAGCAGAAACCTCAGTTAAAGCAGCTACGGCTGAGGTCTTCTGGTGAACCAAAGTACCTAATCTAGCTTTACCCTTCACAATAGCATAAGGAACACCCATTTTTCTACATAAAGTGGGTAAAAAGATAACCAATTCGATAGGATCAACGTCATTGGCAATCAAGACTAATTTGGCATTTTTGTTTTCAATTAATGAAACTACATGGTTCAAACCGTATTTCACAACAACTGGTTTAGAAGAAACAGACTTGGCGTCTTTACCTTCAGAGATAGCTGCAGCTTCTTTGGTTAATCTTTCTTTCTTTTCAGCAGCAGTTTCTGGTCTGTACTTGTTAAACAACTTGAAAACTTGAGTAGCAGTGTTCTTATCTAAAGTTTGAGAGAATTGAGCAATTGCTGGTGGTACTTTCAATCTCAAGGACAAGATTTTCTTTTGCCTTTGTAATCTAACATACTCGGGCCACTTAACGAATCTTGACAAGTTTCTCTTGGGCTGCACTGCTTGACCAATACCAAAATTCTTTGGGGTTGATTCAATCAATGGGTTAACTTTTTTGGTGGTCTTGACCGATTTTGCAGATAATGGCGCTGGAGCAACTCTCTTGGTAGGCTGGGTCATTGAGTTAGTAAGGTTCTCATCAAATCGATTTTGGTCAACAAACCCTAAAACTCTACAGTGCAATCTGCACTCAGCCTGCTCAGAGTGGCCCATTCACTTACCATTCAGATCACTCTATAGCGAGTAACTCAAATGGAAAGTGAATGGTCCTATTAGTTCGTACCGATAAAAATCCGTACATAATAGGTTCACCCATCAACCTCCACTGTAGTAAAACAAAAAATGTCAATTTGATACAGCAGAGATGACAACATGGTTACCACACCTGAGCAACTAAAATCCCAAAGGATATGTAGAATGCTAGGAGGGTCCAATGCCTATCCTCTTTCACATACCATTTTGTAAGTAATAGTAATTTGAAAAATTTTCTGCTGAAAGAGATGAAGATATTTTACCGGACCGTTATTTACTGCGGATTTGAATTTTGCGAGTTAATGTCATACCAGAATATTTTCGTACCAGAACGTCTCTACCAGTGAATTGTCTTAACAGGAAGCATTGGAAGTGTTCAGATGCTGAATACTCTCCTATTCCATTCTTTCTTGTTCTTGTTGAACTTGTTATGTAAATTTACTGCTCTATTGTATGAACAGTACTGCAAAGCTTGATCATATACCAGTTGGCCGAATATCTCTCTGGACTGGCCAATTGCCACTGTCTGGTTTATTGGGGTCAGGAGTCAACAAATGAAAGTAGTAACGGTATCGTATATACTACGCATTAGATTGTGAAGCACATACTTTTCGTATTTTTTGCAACCTACTTTTGCAACTATCACAAGACAACGAATTAAAGGGATATAACAACCTCTAGAGTTCATCGTTGGATATAAGAGCAATTTCTCGACCTCCTTTCAAAGGAGGGATTGAATTGAACCAAAAAGTAGATACAGCCAATTCTATATTATTAAAACAACTTATTAACCTACAGCTAGGATCAGAATTGATCGAACCACTCCTGGATTTTGGGAATTCCGTAATCCTTAGCCTTCAAAAACTTGGCTAAGAACGAAGGTGCACCCCAGCCAAATAAAACTACAATACCACCATCGTTACCGACTGGAGCGATTACTGTAGTTGAAATTCCGGTGAAAGGCTTAACAGTCACATTTTTACCACCAAAATGCTTCTCAACAGACTTGTCAAAAGTCTTGAATTGACCAAGAATCATCGAGGCGATGGAGTTGTTACTGGTGTGGATAATGTCACCGACACCCAAGATGTTTGGGTATTTAGGAACAGCTAAATAATCATTCACCTTAAGGTAACCTTTATCATCCAACAATTCCTTAGGAATGAATGAACTATTAGGTTTGACGCCAATAGTGCTGATGACTAAGTCGTATGGCTTGCCGTCAATCTCTGTTTCGGTGAATTCCACCACTTTGTTGTTAATAACCTTGACGCCTTTCTTGGTTAACAACGATTCAGCGTGCTTCTGCTTGCCTTCAGGTAAATCGGGAACTGGATGTTTACCCCCAGTGTACAAGTGAACCGTCTTTTCAGGGAAATACGCCTTGATATCCCCCGAAACCTCGACTCCTGTGGCACCACCCCCCACAATTCCAATGGTCTTGCTTGATTTGATTTTCTCCGAGGTGGCGGTGACTAACTTCACACTGTTTTCAACACTACCGCTGGGACTGGGTTTGAACAAATCATTGTAGTGGCTCGTACCCGTCGCAATAACCAAATACTTATAGTCTAAAGTTTCACCGTTATCTAAAGTTAATACCTGTTTATCGGCATCCAATTTAGTCACCAAGGCTTTAACATGCTTGACCTTTAACCCCTTAAATGCCCTCTCGTAGGAAACCGTCAAATCTTTCACATACTGAGGCTGAGTGAGCATTCTGGGTATGGCTGGACTAAAAAAGCTGCTATCGTCAGGCGACACAATGACCACTTCATATCCTTGTTTCGCCAACTTTTTAACAGCTACCCCTGCAGCGAAATTTCCTCCAATGACAGCAACTGTTTCTGCCATACTTAAGTTTCAAAATAATGAGTAAACAGGAAAAATCTTACGCAATGTGATGTATCTCGGAATCAGGTGGCGTATTTATACCGCAGCCCAAGGTGAATAATAACCACCCCTCCAAAGTTATCATGTTGCAGAGGTGTTCCTGCACCATTCTTACTAATGCGTTTACTAAGATTTGAAATCGTATTGGCTTTCGTTTAATACTGGAGAAAATAGGTTGGATTACTGGAACCTTACGATTCGAGGGGGAGATGAACCGATGTTGGTTGTGAAGTACAATACCAGCATCAGAGACAGTTTTCTCTATCAGAAGAACGTTACCTTCGAATAATTGGTAATGGAAGAGCCACGGAGGCTTACAATGCAATATTAACTCCACCACATCTTAACTCCACCGCGCCTCCGCCGCCTCCGTCTCTTTATCAGTCCCAAAACAGCATCGCGGTTGAAAAAATACTCGTCGCATCATGACTGCTATCTCCACCGCCATCTCTGGTATCATGGGATCGACATCGCTCGCGTGCTGGATCGTTCTCTTGGTGCCTCAGCTTATCGAGCAATGGAGACTTAAATCCAGCGATGGTATTGCTATTGGGTTTATTACCATTTGGTTCTTGGGTGATGTGTTTAATTTGATTGGCTCCATTTGGGCTGGGTTATTATTGCAGGTTGTAGCTTTGGCTATTTGGTTTTGTATTGCTGATTTCTTGATGATCTTCTCTTATGTTTACTACCAACATTTCTATGTCAAAAAGGAAGACGAAAGACCATTGATCAATAGAAGAAGAACAAATTCGACTTTGACTGATATCGCGTTGGATCCTTCGTACCATGGAGTTTTCATCAAATTCGTGTTGCCGATTGGTTTCGTCATTGCCTGTGGGGTATTGGGATTTTTCATCGCTCCACCATCATCGGGTACCCCTCCCTCAGACGACCCAACCCCCCCTGATGACGACAAAATATCTTTTGGTCCTCAGATCGTGGGTTACTTGTCGGCTTTTCTTTATTTAGGAGCTAGAATCCCTCAGATTATCCAAAACCATAGACGTAAATCCGTTCAAGGATTAAGTCTTCTTTTCTTTCTTTTTTCCACCTTGGGTAACTTAACCTATGCCGGTCAAATCATTTTCTACAGACATGACTGGAAATATATTGTCCTCAACTTGAGTTGGTTGTTAGGGTCGTTAGGGACCATTTTCGAAGATTCGATTATTTTTTTGCAGTTTTACATTTACAAGGATAATGATATTGCCATCGAACATGATGACTCCTAGGGCCTAATACATAAGACATCCTTTTCATTTATTGTATCTATAACATCTACCTATGCAGGATCAAAGTCTGCCAACTGTTTGTCGGGTTCATTATTATCTTGTAAGTTTTCACTCTCGGCCCCACTCCAATCGACGTGGATCTTTCTAAAGTTAGTTAAATCGGTATTCTTCATAAAATCATTCCGCTCTTTTGTCCAATCATTCTGAACTCCTTCGAATGCTTTGTCCCAAACTTTGTCGTAAACAGCCTTTATCTTCGCCTCTTCCTTCTGTCTGATTTCTTCCAACGCCATCCACTCCATATGCTTCAAGTCATCCGAAGATGGTTCATAAATATGCCAGATCACGTAATGGGGCAATCCGTAGACGTTATAACCCATTCGTTTGGTCAACTTGCCAAAGGCTTCGGTTTCGGCGTGTTTCTCGAACGAGAACGCAGGAAAGTGCAGTCCTGAGCGGAATACCTTGGCTTTGGTCAAAATTGACACCCCACCAATTCCGTCTAACTCCATTTCCACTTCGGGATCTCCATAAGGATCCCTCAAGTAGGCCAAATGGGGACGCCACGTTTGATACTCCACGTATCCTTCGACAATACACGCGTCCTCGCTCAAAGTATCGGCCAACTGCAAACCTCCGTCGGATTCCTGCCACGAATTCAAATCGTACGGCTGCTGATTTCCCAACCAGTCAGGCAACGGTCTCCACACATTAGGAACAATCACGTCTTTATCGTGATGCATTAAATCTTCCAAAATCGTCGGAGGAACCGTCTCTACGTCTGCATCTCTCCAGTATACGTGAGAATGATAGGGCTTAAGTGCCACTGTCCACAACCAATTTCTAGCTCTCGCCATCAATTTTCTTCGTGGTCCCTGAGCAGCAAAGCCGTGACGGTCACTAAAACTCTGGCCGATGATCTGACCGAAATCCTTCTCAAAAATCTCGATTTCCCCAAATCTCTTGGTGGTATCAGGATCACTCTGGATCTGATTGAGGTGCTTCTTCAAGTTCCCCAAAGTATTATCGCTGGAATCTGAAACTAAAAATGCCAAGTCAATCAAGTTATGGGGATAGGTCAAGTTCTTCATATGACCAAAGAACATTGGCAAGTGTGCTGAGGCGTCTCTCAACGGCACACAGAATAAAACTCGTTCTTCATACTGCCACCCGTTTTCACGTCCCTTATAATGGTCCAAATCGAAAAAACTAATCGAATCGTCGGAGAAACTCGGTGTATATAGCGCTGGTGGAGTGGTTACTACCCTCAACACTACGATGGCCGTAATAATTAGGCAGGCAACAACGGCTCTTACCTTATTTAGACCATCAAGCTTCATTGACCACCTTTTGCGATTATGCGACGACTTCAGAAAAAAAACATCTTGATTTTGAACACGTGACAGAAAATCTGGGTTGGGTTTATGTAACGAAGTGTAAGGTGGTTTATTAGCTACTGGCGAAGACTCGAGGTCAGTCCGGGACTTCTAGAGAGAATTTGATGCCAGTGGCACTTATATAGCGGTTCAGGAAGTTTTCAGATGCTAATCCTCGGGTATTATCTATTAGCTTTGATCGTCACTGATGCAACTTCAAAGGGTTATAAGGGGTAGTCGAAACAACAGATATGGTTTCTTGGTGATTTCGAGGTGTTGCACGAGAAAGTGAACATCAAGCATCGTGGAAATCGTGTTCATGGTAACCACTCCGACACGATCTCTTTTCCCTGGAACATGTACGGTATTTTCATGACTCGAGTCAGGGAGAAACATTTGGAGCCTCTATGACCTCTAGAGATATAAGAACCTCGACGGAGATAATCCACCGGAATGTACCCCCGTTTTCGTCGCCAGTCTGTTGTTGTTTCAGTTTTCTAAAACCCCATGCATGCGATCAGCTACTGCAGAGTCTGAGGCGTGGAGCCATCGGCCAGTCATAAACGCTGTAGTTTGCAAGTTATGTACTCTGATGTGCCCACGGCAAAATTATTAGGGATCATATAGAATATAAGCGAACGTGAAACTCGGTTTGATACCATTTGGCAGATTACATACCAACGACATCTGATTTGGAAGTGGTTGCCTTTGATACCGTATAAAATATAGGACGTGTAACACAAATTCAATTTGACTTACTAAAATTATTTAGTATGGATGGTGGGTTGTGTTAGATAGTTTGTTTTCGTAGCAGTGGAGCTCTGTGGATATACGTGGATCTGGAAACCAATTACAATGAGATGGTGGTTTCTGAATTCTTATCTTCATTACGGAGCCTAGAAATTAGCAGAAATTAGACGACACTTCGGAAATCCGTGGGATACTTGTCCAACTTGCATTCGTGCCACCTCCACTAGAAATCACTTGAACGGAGCTCCTTATATTAGCTTTGAACATATCATTCTATTTCATATTTAGAACTTGATGGCTAGCCTTAGATCCACATAAACACTGATCAGCCCTTCCAGTTCTCGAAAGTGGTGGATTGGCGTCTATACTATTCTTATCCGACTCAAAAGTTCTGAGCACCAACATATCTCTTACTAAAATAAGTAATTTGGACTTTCAACATCATGGTAGACATACCCGAGAACTATCAACATATTTTGTTCATTCGAAAGTCGTGGTATACAAAACAGAGATGGACTAGTAGGGGTATTATACTCTTTCTATCCTGTTTAGTACCCCGTAACCTTTTTACTTAACTATGAGAACCACCACCGGAGAAAATAGCCAGAGAGATTAAGTGTTGTCAATGACAAAAAAATTTTCTTTTCAACACAAGACTCAACAAACCTAGTGATGGGTCTCCATAGTCTCTGTGGGTTTTGGGTGTTAGGGTCAAGGTTATTGATGTCAAATGCTAGACAAAAGATTTACAGTGGGACGTTTCAATAATTGCATGCAAAGTTACAGCGTATACAGTGGGACTTACAGCCACTACTGGACCATGGACCATAGAACTAGCTATAGAATCCAAGGTAGAAGCCCCAAAAGAATTGTAGCCCCGGAAGAAATGGTGGCTAGCTTCAGAATAGAGTCTTTATTCCAGCCAGATAAGCAGAAACACACTATTACAACAGACTATCACAAAGACTATACCAAGACCACATTTAAAACATCATCAAGGATAGAATTAGTTGTAGAATCCAAGGTAGATGCCCCAAAAGAATTGTAGTCCCGGAAGAAATGGTGGCTAGCTTCAGAATAGAGTCTTTATTCCAGCCAGATAAGCAGAAACACACTATTACAACAGACTATCGCAAAGACTATACCAAGACCACACTTAAACCATCATCAAGGATAGGCTGCCAGAAACACTTTCCGTTTTCATCACCAGCACAACATCACCAACATACCATCAGCAATACACTATAAAACAAAATCATTCAAAGCTACACCGTCAATCTCCTTCCACAAATAAAGCTTAAATTTGGTTGACAATGGTTTTCTTCGCTTGACAGGTTTCACTTCACTACCAATGTTCGCCAATGGTAATTACCACCACTTACGATTATACTCCCCAAATATGCATCGCCACTTAACTAGATACACTACTAGCTTCTCCAACTGTTCTCTGCTGAGTAAACGTTAATCAAATAAACACTCCAACTCTTGTAAGGTATTAAGAGGTAATATCTTAAATATAATCTTATCTGATTTAAAGTTGGGGAGTGGGTAAGAGCATAAATTACGGAAACCTGAATAACAATCTTCAAGATAGCAATAGATACATTTCCACATAGAGAATCTAAAAAAAAAAGAGCAAGGCACACAAGGCAGGACATAACTAGGGTATAATTGCCATTGAGACTTGGGAAATTTGCCAAATTCCGAAGATGTTCAATGTCTACACCAATTATCCCTTGTAATTATTTGCGACTATTTGGGGAGGAAAGCACTTCGAACCAAAATATAGCCCTAATCTAGAACAAGAGATCGTCGTGGTTGTGCAGGAGCCACAATAATGTATAGGAAGAGTATGAACAATTAGGGGTTCGAGGTCATAATTTTAGGAGTTGGGGAAATCCCCTAAACCCTGAATTCAATAATATTTCATTGTGCGTCATGGTGCGAGAAGAATCAATGAGCCCGATTGATAGTATCGATACCTCGTGACACTCTGTCCATCTAATCTACACTAGCAATATCATAGTTCTACTCTAGCTAATTATAAATATCCTCCTTGATAGTTTTGCGGTGTTAGACTCTTCAGGGCTCGCTCCCAATCGGGAAAAGCTCCTCATTATACAGGGCCATCCACACCATTTGAGGAATTTAATCCAAATTAGCAACGAGAACATCAGATTTTTGGCCTTGCCAGTAAAGGTTGTATAAGCGCTGAACGGGAACACAATGTCCAGCTGTAGGTTTCAATGCATTATCTTCTACAACCATCTTACAATGGGATCATATGATAACGGATATATCCCGGAGTCATTCAAAGATGCCCAGGCTGGTGTGAGATCTCAACAATTTTGGGAATGATGATAACAGGAAAATACCACAATACCACCAGAAACTATTTAGAGTAGATGATGTTTGATATCGGCATTCAATATGCTCTTGGTAGGTGATGGCCTAATTTACAGCCGAATTTCCACGGAAGTACTCATTGTACAGAATCCCGTGGTTCTGCAGTATTGTCTACAACATCGTAAATTATTTTAAAACAGGCGATGAATGTCGTAGCCATATTATTTTTGAAAACTTTGTTTGTAGCTGTCGAATCGCCGAATTTATATAAATACGCCTGCTGGTTAGACCTGATCAATAATTTCAATAAGATTTCTAGCAAATCCTCCATCGTAAACTAGTTTAATATGAACTTTCAATTTCAACCCTTAAGTCCGGTAAGCGATAACGACGACTGGATGAAATACATTGACTCCGGTGCAGTTGACAATACTACTGGCGAGTCCTTTCAATCAACAAGATCCAACTCCCTTGACTACGGGTTTGATAATAATATTTTAAATGGGGCTGGTACTAATATTGGTGACGATCCTCAACTCCAATTTCCGGTGGCAGCCAGCTCATCTAGTAGTCCTGGCTCAAACTATTCCATTGACTTAAACGTGGTCAATTCGAAGTTGAGCCAGTACAACTTTAATGCCCTAAACCCCAACTTGAGCAAAACATTAACTGTCAATTCCAATGCTAGTACCAATTTAAATTCTACCTTGAACTCATCCAGCAACTCCACTATGGACTTAACATCCCTAACTAATAGATCAAGCCTGTCATCGATGTCAGTAGAGCTGTCACATTCCAGAAAGAAGAAAAGAGCCCCTAGAAAGAAATTGACTACTAGTCAAAAGGCTGCTCATAATATAATCGAAAAGAAGTACAGAATCAACATCAACACCAAAATCGAAGGATTACAACGGTTAATACCTTGGTTGACAGGTGAGGAGACAGGTTTCAAGACTATCTGCTCTAGCAAATCCCAAATTGGCGAGGACAGTAAAAAGTTGAATAAATCATTGATTTTGGATAAAGCTATTGAGTATATCCAATTCTTACAGGCCAATGAGACGAACATGTTGGAAGAGAACAACAGATTGAGAGCCCAAGTCTTAAACTTATCGAAAATGTCTAGGTAATCTTGGTCAGCCTTTAACCATCCTATGAGTTTATGTGTAATGTGATAAATATAGAATAATGACAACTTCAACTACGACGTCAACTTCTGTGAATTGAAGTGACTGAACCAAACGTCTTTTTCTGAGCCCACGTACAATTCCATGCAAGCTGGTCTAAGAGCATGTCTCTAGTTAGCCCTGGGTCATGTTTCAGGCGTTTTTTCTGACTTCGTTCTGCCCAGTTCCGCAAAGTCAAGTGATTTTTTGCCTATTCAACCGCCTGCTTCTGTTGGGTTCGCTTCTGTTGGGTTGTGTCCCCTTGTGAGCGCCCTTATGTTGAACACGTAGTACTTGGCTAGGTCAATATATAAAAACCGGCAAAGATGGCTACTTAGATGGCTACTTAGAGGACATATAATCGAAGTATGCCGTGAGAAACTTTCATCATTGGCCAATAGACTCCATCATTCCGAGCCTTGACCTTGTCGCTCGTCCTATGTTCCCTGGTACGAGACAGAATCTAGGAACAATCCGAAAAAAAAAAAAAAATCTCGTTACTGAAATCACCCAATTCCTCCGACTTTTCCGTATAGGCCCTTAAATTAGATGATTCTGAAACTTACTCTGTTTAGATGCTTAGGCGTTTGGAATTATGCTCTAAAGTGGTTCAAAAGTGGTTCAACCTTTTTGGGTAGACCGATGTCACTTTTGGGTCGCAATACAAGCCATTAGAGGGGAATATGTCTACATTGCTCGTTTCATAGAGATATGGTACTCTGGCATTACCAATTAGGGGACTGCTTGCTTTAAAGCCCTTTCTGTAATTTTATGGGGGAATTTAACTGTGAACCAAGTACCTCCTGTGTTTAGAAACTGGGCCCTACAAACCTCACGGTTGCCTCTAGGTGTCCAATCGGTTCACTCTTACTGATAGCTGTAGTTCATGTTCCCCTATTCTCGAATTGCTGTATTGATATGTTGCTGAGCTTTCAGCTGATACAGGCAAACCATAATCTTTATCAAGAGTCCATGAGTAATAGAGATGGATCTCATAACTTGATACTTTCGCTATGCCTCCTCTCTATATGTTCTCCAGTGTTCACTTCCAGGTGTACTCTTATTCAGGCATATTTAAGCTTTCACTCGACCTATTCTAAAGCATAATCCGAATTAAGAAAGCTATCATCCTGTCGACAATCGAGATTGTTTATCTAAGTGACTATGCCTTGATCTGACTCGGTACCTGCCATTGACTTCTGCACCTTCATCAACTAGCCTTGGATTTGGTGCAAATCCTCCACCATGAAATGAACTCGCCACCGTAACTTTCCCACCTAAGATAATCATCTTTGTTGTGTTCCTTCTCTTCAAGAATACTTCTAGCTTTCATTTTCACCAACCAACATCCTCGCCACATTTCCATCGTGATTGTTCTATTGTTTTCAATGACCCCGCCTCCCGAGAGATTTTTCCTTTTTTAAATGAAGGAATCTGAATAATATATTGTTTTGCCCAATTTCCATGAAGGAATTACACTTCCTTCTTCAATTAAATCTGAATTCATATATCAGTTGACCCCTTCAGTGGATGGAAACAATCTTTTGGGAGCCATGGCCCTAATCTTTACAAACTGCTGAAGAAGGTCATGATATCCCAGACTTTATGTTATTCTCTCAATTTTGAATTGGCAGTGTCTCCACCTGGGGTCCATTCATAAACACCTCAACTATTCAATACCAGACCCTTAGGTTTCCAAGACAGCTTCCTTTCAAATGATAGCTTTTGAGAAGGACATTAAATGGGAATGTTTGGATTTTGTTCTTAAACTTAGACTTAGATCCGATGGCTCCTTACTACACAGAAGTGGTCCCAATACCATCTTTACCCAATCCTAAGTTCATCCAAGACAGCGGCTTATCAGTAAGCGAATCCAAACTATTGTTATCATAAGTTTGCTGAAATCTTCATGAAAGTTGCATCTACTTTCCCAGCTACTTGTCCGGGAGAAGTCTCCTAGTTCCGGGACAATTTTTGATAAACCTTGATTCTGTTTCCAATCTCATTTCTTCAGGATTATGAATCCACATGGTAGACTCAAGAAGGAGTTTACAGGTAAGATCGAAGTTTCCAGATTGAAAAATCCGAACAACTCCTTGAACACTTTATTTGTAAGAACAAAAATTATTTCACCTGTTATTGGATTCGTTAGACTGAACACAAATACCTTGAGTACATTCATATTTGGTGCTGATGTTTCGTGCTGATTTGAATACGGAATTTGCAGCCAAGATTGTAGCAGCGAAGCTGACAGAATACTGAGACTTGAATTGTCAAACACAGTGTCGTATCCTTATCACTTGACTTGAATTCCTAGCACGATTCATAATGACAAGAATGTTTAGCGAGATGGTATCATGAAGCAAGATGCACATACTAGTTCAGGTATTGTGGACAAATGGTAAAATTTCTACCACTGAGATGTTCTCATCCGTTTATGGACTAATTGAAGGGTTATAACGTCCTAATAAACACAAGATCACACTGTCCATGAGAGTGGGTTTTCAGTTGAACTAGGGGGTTGTACCTGCAAAATTGACAGACAAGTATTACTATTTGTGTGAGGAGTTAATTTCATACCCTGTTGCGGAATTATGAATCAAATTATCTGTGGTTTTTCGGAGAAGCATTCAATCTGTAATGTACGACTTCACGAGTCACCATATATAAATTCTTTGGATTTTCAAGAATAGAAGTCAGATAAGGATTATATTAATATTATGGCTACTAAAACTATAAACGAGGCAGCAATTGTCGGTGCCACATACAGAGACTTCAAATCTGAATCAATCATACTATTAGTAGAACAGTCTTGATAGTTGCTCCATTCTCCCCTGGTAGGTTGGTCGTACGAGGGAGCTTTGGAGGCTAAGCTGTGGTTGGCGAACGTGAGACTATTCAAAGCGAAAAATCCTGGTGCAAGTTCGGCAAGTCACTGGTGGTCGAATCGACTTAGTAAAGAAACTACTTGCCTGGGTATGTTGAATAATGACATCGGCACATATCAAGGACATTCCCCCCTTTAAATTATTTTGAAAGTTTAAACTTCGACATTTGGTTGCTGAGAGGCGTACCTAAACACAGCTTTGCATCTAAATGCACATGCTATATTCTATATGGGCCCATTCTTACAGGCTGTTATCTGACCGCATGAGGAAATGACAATTCATACACCCCTGCGTATTTACCCACACAGAGCCGGTGCTGGTGAATTAATTGGTGAATTAATGTTTACGACTTGACATGAGGGAAGACGTTGAAGAGAAATTTGTCCACATCGCATACATATATACGTTGGCAGATCTTACATCTGCATGTCGGAGTTGACTTTCTCGTTAAAATTGTCGTCATAGGCGGAATGGTTGCCTTTTTAAGCAGAGATCTCTGTTCACATACATTACAATAAAGCTAAAGCACCAACAAAAGCCCCCACGAGTCCAGCAACAGGAATAACACCCCCGTTCCCTGCTTCCTCGGAAGTTTCGCTGGTACTACTTTCAGAACTACTTGAACTTGACAGAGTAGCGGTAGTTGAAGATTCTTCTACTGCAGTTCCCGACTCCGACTCAATATCCGCTTCTGTAGACTCTGAGTCGCCATCGGCGGTCTCGGCGGATTCATCGGAAGTTACAGTGACAGCATCAGTGAAACTTGCGTTGATGTCACCTAAAGCACTGGCAAATGGGTTGTCACTACCCTCACTCACTATTGCCAAGTAGTCGGAATTAGTCAATATACGAGTGAAGCTCTTGTACCACGCCTCATCGGTATACCTATTGGGACCTCTTCCATCAAAAGTACTGGGAATTAACGTCAAGAAATTTTCCTGTAAACGTGACACCCTTTGTTCCAAGTCCGAATAGTAAGTGACAAAATCGTCCCCAATGGACGAATAAGCGGCGAAATAATCAGAGTAATCCTGGGTAGGGTAGGCAAGTTCGTCCGACATAGCAAGGTATAAAGAAATGGAGGTGGAAGACTTCCATTATTTATATTCCCAGGACATAATTATTTTTTGGGTAAATTTCACGTATTTATTTGACTGACTGTTTTTGGACAGGCTTATTGTTAAACGAATGGAAATACCCAATGGAAATACCCAAACGGAAAATGAAGATTAGCGGTGAATGGTGGTTAAGGTGGTGGGCAAACATGGCAGTCAAGTATCAAGAGTCGAAGTCCCCGTAGAAGAGTATAGAACTAATTACCTGAGAAGCTGCGGATAAAGGGACTGTGGTGACAGTGGTTCAGCCTCGAGATCTACATAATGAAGTTTCGGCCTGTGAAATATTGGCCGTCATTTAAAATTGACAGAACTGCCCTGAAAAGAGCACTGTCCGTCACTCGTGGCGTCCAAGACTATTTTCTTGGTTATCGGATTCGTCAGGGGGTTTGGAAAGTTCGTATTCTGGTTATCGCAACTTCTCCACACGCTCCTTGCTGGTTCTCTTCTTTTGTTCTACTGTTCAAACTTGATCTTAGTCCTTACGTTCATGACACCTCTATTCTTAGATCATTTGCTTCACAATGCTATCGAAGTCTTTTTTTCGATCTTTACTCTACAAATCTATTTAATGAATATTTGCTTTTTCTCGTATATTCGTCAACCCCCTATTCATTGTACTTCCTGCCCTAATCTGAATCATAGTTTCAACTATATCACTTCTGTGTGTATTCATTGCTACTCATGTCTTACCTACCCATTGTTATTTTATCTGTTTCATTAAGTACATTAAATTGTCGTAATCATCTTCTGTTAACTGTCGATTTAACTCGCTCGTCAACTTCCCAATCTGCACATCCGCTGACGGGGTCAATTTCGGTCTAATTTGGCTATTCACCAACTGAAGGAAGTGCTCGACCCCCATGTCGTTGCCATACACTTTATGGTTGATGGTAAACTTCTTCAATCTGTTGACAATGTCAGGATGTCTCTTGAGCACCTGGTTCACCTCCTCATGGGAAACAATGGAGAAGAACGCCCGATGAAATTCGCTCAAGGGCTGCGTCAATATCGCTCTGCCCACTTCGGCCATTTGGGACATGCCAACTGCTTCCCAAATGGTGAAGCTATGATAAATGTCATTGAGATCGGAGATCCGGCGGTCGAAATCGTTGTTGTAGCGGAAATAATAGTGCCAAAATAATCGTTCGTAGTATCGGGGAATAGTCTTGGTGGCAATGGCGCTGTAAATGGAGTCAAAGTCATGTCTCAATGATTTGATGATCTTTAATGGGTTGTTGCACAAATTGTACTTTCGTAGCATTACAATCTTGAATTTAATTCCGTTGATTTTGTCATCAAACTGTAACAGCGGTATCTCTTTTAGGGTTAGGTTGCGGTGGAGTACTACCGCTGCCAACTTGTCGAAACTATTCTCTAGATGAAAGAAGTTGGCAAGTTCTATTAGTCGTGGTTCATCAAGGGGCTGAATGGCGTGGGAAAACTGTTTAGGGGATAATTTGGCCAACTGTTGGTGGTACTCGATGGTCTTGGGATTAGACAAATTTAACATGTCGATGAGTTCCAGGAGATCGTTGTTATATCCCAGACTAACGCTGGTTACTCGGTCAACATTCTTGTATTGCTCTTGTACTGGCCCATAAGCAACAGAGGTTATAATCGAGGGTTTATAATTTTGAAGTTTCTTGATGTTGTCAATTTGATGGTTCAGTGGGGGTTTGATTACCGACGGCGGTTTCAAAAACTTGAGGGCTCTGTCAATAAAACTTGACTTGAGACGTTTTAAGATCATGATGGTGGAAGATGAGATATTGCGATAACTGTGACACAGATGCACCAACGCGAGGGTACGGAAGAAATATGTGAGGGTGAGGATGGGGGAAATAGAAGGGGATGCCTGAAAGCAATGAGAATGAGAAAACACCATTATTTAATACAATTATCTACAATTAGAATGAAAAACTAACCACTTCCCTTTCAATTCAAGCACAGGAAGTAAAATTGATGCTGGATTGTGTCACTATGAAAGTTGTCTCTTTAGGGTTCCAAGAGGAGTGTTAAGCAACGATGATTACCGAGTTCGATGAAGAAACTTTGGAAGATAAAGAAGCTGGGAGCAGATACGAAAAAACGGGATTCTGAGGTTGTTTTAATTCGATACCTGTGTCGGAGTCTGTTTATGAAAAATGAGTTGACATGCATGCATTTAGAGGTTTTCTGACAAAGGTACTGCAAAAGTACTGCAAAAAATAGCAGTACTGACCTATTTTCCATAGATTGTTGATGTTTCATTTATTACAGTATCTCTCGTTACCATTGTCATAACTAATTTGTATTGAACCCAACTCTCGTCTACCCCCTAGATGTGGAGACAATAGGAAGGGTGTCTGCAACGGGCTGGTGCAGTCCTCTCATGCGTATTAAATGAAGCGACTTCAACTACCTGGCGACTTGGCAAATCCTCTCATCTAGAATAATGCCTTTCTCATGAGATGCATCATAAAGCAGAAGGAGAACGAAGTGTATTGACCTGACCGTAAACCACTTGAATATGAGAATTATTATTCTCTCCTGTCGTGTTTTCTCTTCCCCGTGGTAAACTCCTTCCAGATGTCTATGGTTACAGCGAAATCTCGAGGCAACATTAAATAATCAAATTTCAAGTCAAAGTCATGATTTAGACCAATAGTTTCGCCCGACAAAAACAGATGCATCAAAGACTTCCGGAAGTTCTTGAGGCGCCGAAATAGATGGGTGAAGTTGCCAAATATCTTCCTGTATGTGAGCGACTGATTAGTGAGCCGTAAGTGGCAATTGTTGATCACACTGTAATCGAGTTTTTCAAACTGGACCCCTCCCTGGAGACGATTGGAGTTCTTAAGCTTGAGCAACATGACGAAAATTGGAAGGAAGTTGGTTATAATTAGGATATTCTCAGCAAAGTTCTGAATCAAGAGAAGGCCGAATCTCACGGTAAAAAACGTAAGGTATATGGCAAACACCGTAGGGACTAGAAGCATAAGTACCATGAACATGATTGTTCCTAAAAGCAACTGATCGATTTCAAACTCCGCTGGACGGTAATTGTTGACATTATCTACCCGGTGACGCAAGACGTTGTATTTACGACCCCGGAACAATTGCCAGAGCGACATAAGAGTGGCGATCTGATGGTGATAAATCCGGGCAGCCACACGATAAAGCCAACGAACATGGGCGGTGGCCCCCTGGAGGATGTCTACAGCAGCAGCTACCACAAAGCTGAACCCCATGGCACATACCACCTGAAACACATCAAACGCCACCCCAGTGTCGACCCAATCCACCGCCGCCGTCACCACATATTGCCATCGATTAACGCTCCAGAGGAACAAGTCCCCCATAAACTGCCCCAATTCGTTATTCAACTTAAACCCAGCAGGGTGGTGGTACGCCATCCATGTCACTCCACGGCGCAACCCCGCTATGGCCACAGAGTTGAAGCCCCACAGGACCCACTGGGAGATCTCATCGCGGTGAGCTCCAACAATACGCCCCACAGTGATTCCAACAAGAACATCATTAACTATGAGCCACACCGTATTATAGAGGTTGATGTAGTTGGAATTGTGGATATTAAGACGGGAGTTGGCCGCGAGGCCGTATCGCCTTATCGCCTCCAGATATCGAGCGTCATTGTAGCAGAGAAACTGCACGGGGGTGAAGGCGATCTGTTTAAGACGGAGATCAAGTTGGCGTGCCACCTGGCTTACCAGCACGAGGGAAGCCCCGGCGACGCGAGAATTGAGAACGGACACCGCCCCAGAAACCACCATCTGGATTACAAGAATAGCCCAGGCGATGGTTCGTGTCACCACGCCTCCTACACCACCAGCTATTGTGAAGTGAGGAAAGCGTCTGCGCTGGTGACGGGGAAGAAGCGACCGTGCTCGTACCACACCATTGATGCAGTCAAGAATATGGTCAGTGATGGCGACCGATTCCTGGGGCAACGTCAGGGGCGAAGACGGAAACTCAGCTAATCTCTTCCCCAGTGATTCTATGCTCGTATCTTCTATCGCCAGGAGTAATATCGGTGTTACGCTGAAATATTCTAGGTTACGATAATTCGGAGGTGTGAATAACACCACGGTGAAGGTATCGCAACTAGTGTTGCTTATTATGGGAATGTTGTCCCAATGTTTCTTGACTTTGAAGTAGCCCTCCGGTCCGCCTATCACCGTCAATTGGGGCGGAATTAAAGAATCCCGAGCCACAAACGCTACGGCAACGAATACGTTATTACTGTGAAACCCTAGGAGGTGAAATTGGGGGTTTATGGAGTTGACCAAATCTTGAGGGAAGTAAACGAAATAGGACATGGGCTGTTTGAGTCTCTTTAAGAACTCTTTTGAAATATCTCTGTGCTACTTCTTTGGTACTCTTCTTCACAACTATAGAGCCGTTCTTCTTACTGGCTGAAGCTGTCTCGGCGAAGGTATTGAGAACTGTTGTTCAAACTGTGATAAAACTCCTTCAATGGCGGCAAGTGATCGTTCAGAAAATCTGTTTTCGACTCCACTGGCGGTAGCTCCTGAAACTCCTTTACTGGGACGTAGTCTCGTGTGACAACAGCAGTGGCACCACAGATCAAGCCAAAGAGAATGGTCGTACCAATTAATGAGCCCAAGAGTCTGGCTGCTGTTTCCATCGCGAAAGTATTAATCTTCGGGCCCTCTGTTATTATGTCTTTATTTTCCACCCTCCTGAGTTGAATATGTCTTAGATAGTCACCTAGTTCCCGAGAACGGAGCCATAGGGTGGATTTGATTTGTCTGAGGGCAAAATTGACTAGATTAATTGTTTATATCTATTACTTTATGTAATCAATGGCGTGGAAGGGAACGACTCGAGAGATAATATTTCTATGAAGTTTAGAGGTTTAATGTGGTAAAAGATGAAATTTTAGGTCAATATGAAATGCTACACATCTCTAGATCAACAATGATTACTGCTATCACAATTGAAAGCCAATTCCTTCACTGATTGCCTATATTAACTAAACTTTCTAACCTTTACCTATTAATTATCTCTTCGAAACGATGCACCCTAAAGAATGTAACAAAAGCTAAGAACTGAAAGGGTCGCGGGAGATGCTGTTCTTACGATGGGACTCCCCAGAAGACTGTTCATACGACGCCATTGAATCTTGACGACGAAGGCCAAACGGTCTTTGTCCATCAGTGCCACTACCAATACTTGCAAACGAACTGGTACGGGTCAACACCTCGGGCTGGGAAGTTCCTGTCAACTGAAGCAAATACTTGACAGTAATGACCAAACCAACACACACTGCCATCGCAGCCGATAACACCACGAACACCAACTGAGGAAAATGGAGTCGGAGCGAGTGCTTATAAATTGTAAGACAAACCGCTGGGATCACCAAATTAAACAAGTTTTTTACCAACGAAATGGCTCCGAAAAGCTCCCCCGTCTTCGAGTCGGGGTAATACTTGACGATAGCGCTATTTAAACTGGGACTCACCAAACTCGATAAGCTGCCCAATCCCAAACACACAAAGAAAAAACCGGTGGTATTTGACAATGCAAAACCAGCAGTGGCCACCGTCTCTATCGCCAATCCCATCAAACAATTGCTATAGTCAATCATATCAAAATGACGCTTCATTAACCGGAACCCCAAAAGTCGGTGATAGACATGATGGTTCAATATTGGGGCTACCCCAATTAAAACTATAGCCCGACATGCACACGATACAGCCATGAAGTAGCCTAGCACTGTCGATCCCCAGTTAAATTGCAAAATCCCATAAAGCACAACAACTTCTCCCATTCCCATGGCACAACCAGTTAAAAAACAGTCGACTACCGTCATGAGAATTAGCGCTACCCGTTCTCGCTGAAACTTCTGCATGCTATAGTGGGGTGGTTTGAACTCTAGAGGAATATAAAGCACACGCATTGGTCGAAGTAACCCAGCCACCGGGGTGAAAATCGCCGTCACTTTTGTACGACACCAACTGAAAGCTCCCACTGACTGTGGTTCCTCTGCCACAGGAGCTGGACCGCTACTGGTTGACATGGAGCGTGACTTTCGCCGGGCTTTATGAGACCGTGACTCTGGCAACACCACACCGACAAATAAAAGAAGGATTACTAGCATCGCCAACTCAAACCGCAAAGGATTGTATTCAAAGTCCTCGATTGTGGGTGCTGATGATCTGGTAAGCTTATACTTATGGGATACTTCCAAAATGATGTTCCCAGCTATTGGCCCTACGCTAATTCCTGTGAAAAAGAACGCCATATTAACACCAATGAAGTAGCTTCGCTGGTGGATCTCCGCAATGTCGCTCACGTAACAGTTTACCAACGTCATAAACGCCATTAGGCCTCCACAGCAGGAGGCAAACACATCAGTGGCCACAATCCAGTTGAATCGCAAATAATCAAATTGGGCCATGAAGTAGAATTTGGCTATACGGGCTATGACGAAGTTGGCAAATAATAAGAAAATGAACGGCTTTCTGCCGTATTTGTCACTCAACTCTCCAATCTTAGAAATAGTCAAAATCGCCACAAAACTGGCAGAAAAGTTAGATATCAACTGCAAGTTCGAGATCAAGATCTCCGTTTCTGACGGATCACAATACGAGTTCAAGCCCTCTCGAATAATCGAGTTACAACCCAACTTAAACAAGATTATTTTACGGGTAGCTTCACTGGAACTGTAAGCAAAAGAAAAAAGGAAGCTCGCCATGCCAATCATCCATAAGGATGGCCGTTTTATCCAGTGCAACTGCTTGTTCAATGTTCGTTGTTCCCTGAGCCACAATGCATCTTCGTCCATATCACTTTCGTCTACTTCGTCGTTTAATGCGTCGTACAAGTCGGTGGCTGCATGTTCTAGATTACCTTCGTAGTTGTTGTTGATGGTGTTGAAACGAATGCTGTTCTTTCTGCCAAGTAATGGCGATGCTTCTGCCATATTGTTCCTCGTTAGCTAACAAGTCCTATCTATCAAAATCTTGGTTCCTTTGGTATCTAAGAGTCCTTGCTAGTATCTATACCAAACCTTCTATAATTTCTGCTCCCCCGCCACTTTTATCAATCAGTTACCCACTAATCTCTATAATCTAGTTTAATAATCCTTGATATAATTTCAACCTTTACTCGCCAACAGAATCCCCTGGAAAATCCCGGTTTCCAGCAATATCTGTCAACTATATACTCACTGCTGTTTGGAGCAGTTTGCGGCAGCAATCTCTATGGGAGCAGGAGGGAAAAAATTGTGGACGGGCTTATCAGCGGTGCCGCTCGTTGTTGATGATTGCGCTTTACGTGCGTTGTAAGGCCCGGATCTTTTCCCACACTGCTGAGGTCGATTACGCCACTTATTTGCCGGTCCATTATCTGTCTAGAGTCGGTACGGAGTTTTCTAGAGTTTGCTAGAGCCACCATCGAAGTTTCCGTGATCTACTCCCAAAAACAATAAATGAAAGGTTGACGGAGTTTAACGGACCCTCTATTTTGGCCAGAGTGTCACTTTTCCGAAATTGGTTTCCCCGTCTTAGCCTATCCTTCCATACATTGGAAATCCTAACAGGGGCTTGTTGTAGCTGCCATGGTCACCAACAGAGTGAAAATTGCATGCAAAAAAAAAATCTCCCGGGGGCGAGTCGAACGCCCGATCTCAAGATTACTGAGGTGATACTTTACAGTCTCGCGCTTTAAACCAACTAAGCTACCAGGAGATATTCGTAGAAATTCGCTAAATTTTCGGATATATTGATAACAATCGAATTTCACCTACAAACAGTGTAATGAAGCGATAAACCTGCCGCTTTTACCTCACGTTCACTTGAGGTATACTACGTGATGAGTCCCTCGTTGTAGTGGTGATGAAGCTGCTGCTTCCGAGAATATTCCTATTCCTTCTCACTTATTATCAACGAGAAGATTGAGAATTCTCACTGATGGCCCCCTACAACGAAGTGACTCCTACCTTGAAACCCCTATCTTCACTGTCTGGAAATGGAGAAAATACCAAAAGGCCGTCCCACACGTCAGACCAAGGTACCGGAAAAAACTGGCCAGAATCGCTAGAACAGTTCGTGAACACTAGTTTTGCCCGATCCAAGGACTTGAGTGATGATGATAAGATAATCTTCCAACAACAAATGCAGCATCTTCTCACCAAAGCAGAGAAGGAGGGAAAGTTATGGATTAATGATTGGTCCCGTCAGAAAGTCCCTGTGCTTGACAACAGGACAATGCTCCATTTGTTCTGTGATATTCTCGACCATAAACGAACGCTGCAGAAACTGAATAAAAGACAATCCTCCCCTGTTGGTTCGGACTACGACTCCGATGTAAAAAAGAGGCAACGCCTGAGTCGATTCGTTAACGACAACTCGTCTTATAGCCCCCCGCCGGTAGAGATAGACGATCCCACGAGACCTATTGTAGGAAGAAGCGAACAGCTCGAAAAAAAATATTACCGATTGACTTCAGCTCCTGACCCTAACTTGGTTCGTCCTCAAGTGATACTCCAAAAGTCCATACAATTCATTTTAAGCCAGTTGGAGTCGAAACCCTACTCCTACATCAAAGATCAATTCAAATCAATCAGACAAGACATGACAGTACAGCACATAAAAAATGATTTCACCATGTACGTTTATGAAACGAATAGTAGAATTGCAATCGAAAATAACGATTTGGGTGAGTTCAATCAGTGTGTCACCCAATTGGAGTATTTCTTCGATGAGAAAAAGAAACGTAGTCACCATTGGAACAAAATCGAACTTGAGTTTATCTGCTACAGAATCATATACCTTTTGATTGTGGAAAATCACTCAGAAATCTTCAAATGGAAACTAAAATTACTCCTGAGAGAGTACTCTACTTCGGAAGAACTCGAAAACCACCAATACGTCGAAAAGGCATTACAATTGCAACAATGCGTTATTTCAGGCAATTACTACAAGTTTTTTCGAACAATCCCTGAATTTGACGGCTTGAACCATGCTTGTCTTCTCATAACCAACTTTCTTGTGAAAAAGCAGAGACTAAAGCTGTTTTTCATTATGTGCAAAAGTTACCGAATCCTCCCTATAGAGTTCGTCATATCTCAGTTGAGATTTGAAGCAGTACATGATTTCCTTATATTCCTACGAGAGTATAAGTTGAGTAAGTTCATAAAGGACAATAGCTTCGATTGTGTACAATCAAGGCAGACATTTAATGACATCATAGCCAACACGAACTTCAAGAAAATAGATATAAAGGGACAGGTGTAAATAACGAATAATACATGATGAGGCTCTAATCGGTTGTAGGACCAATGGCGATCAGAGCGAAGTTATGCCTATTCTCTTCATTGGTATTTTCAATGTAGAATTGGATCTTTTCACTCAATTTTTCATCTTGTAAGATGTTCGAGCTGTAAGTAGATTCCCCAAGATCTATGGGACCCTTGCGTCTGCCATCTAATTCATATAAGTGGTTATCTTTGCCCTTGATGAATGCAATAAAATGGAAATCGGTTTGTACATCACTGGAAGGTGGCTCCGTTTGCCCTTGAATGCCATGATTGTCGTCCAATCGAATGACTTGTTCCAATTTCTCCACCAATCTTGCAGTTTCTGCAACAGAGATCCCTGGTTTCAACTCAGAGAATAAAAACTTGTTAACAATCAGGTTGTCAATGATTAGATCCGGCGATAAATTGGCCAATATGTGTAATAATCCATAAAACCCGCACCCATTACCAATAGTCTGCTTGAACCACTGGATATTAGCGTTATCGTTCTGATATATCACAGTGCTGTCTGTTTGTTGTCTGTAAGCTTCATATTCTGGGGTCAAAGGGAATAATAAGATGATCCCATATATTGGCTGAGGTAAAAACGCTAACAACTCCAGGTCTGTCAAGGATAATACATCGTGAAATCCTAGCACGGGAACGAGACCGAGCTTGTAGGCAATATCGTTAAATATATCAGGATTACTCTCTAAAGGAATAACTCTTTTACTGTCAGTCATGGTGAATTCGCACAATTTCTAAGGTTCGAAGGTGATTGATGATGACAGCTTCTCGGTGGCGAAGAGTTGAGATGGGGGCTTAGGTTAGCGTAGGTTGGCGTATGATAGTTCTTCTCTGGTTTCACTCAATTATTGTATTTTGAGTCACCATTTCAGGGCAATTGAGTAGTTTTGCTAATTGAAGAGATAATGTGTGATTTTGCAACCATAATTAGTTCATTTGATTTCTGAATTTATTGTCCACAAAACAGACCTCGGTGTAATCTACGACTTATATAGCCCATATGGAGCTATTTTGGAAGTTTTTGGTTTCCACATCACTTTTCTTTAGTTCAAATCCGTAATTTTTACGTTTTATTGACAACCCAATGATTTAGCACTAATTATTTTTAATTCTTTCAAAAAATCTACTTTAGTCCAATAAAACGTAGAAATCTCGTTAGCCTTACACAGTCAAGTTGGGTTTGAGTTTTAGTCAGAAATTTTAACAGGAACTCTACGTCTTTTATACATCTCTATCTTTAAATGCGAAATTACTCGAGAATGAGTGGGATTGTGAGAGCTCTCAATTGGGATGATGGCTATGAACAACAATTTATAGCGGTCAGTCCCATTGGCGACGAAGTATTACTATATCAGACGAGCCACGAAGACCCTCACATCGAAACTAACGATCTTATAAAGTTGCAGAGCCGTGGAGGATTCGATAGTATTCAGTGTCTGTCATACTCTTACTACAACAAAGGCTTAATTAGTGTTGGGCAATTGAATGGTAACGTATGCATTTTCGATATAAATACACCCCATTCGCTGATATTGAAGTTGCGTCCAAAACAGAGTCGGCCATGTAATGCCGTTAGCTTCAACAACAACGATTTGGTTGTTGGTGGTTTCGATAAGGGTCGTCAAGATAATAGTTTACAGATATGGAATATCGAACATTATAGCAAGACTAGCACCAATGATCATATAAAACGTCCTACCTTCTCCTACATTCCCAACGAGGCGATATTATCAACGATTTTTCACCCAAATAAGGAACACAACTTACTATGCGGGTCCTATAAGTATTTACGGGAGATAGATTTACGAGTTGAACAGCCAGTGTTTCAGATGGCGACGAAGTGCACATCGGGCTTACAAATAGATCCCTTCCAGACCCAGTACTTTTCATCGTTTAGCGAAGATGGGTCGCTAGCAATATGGGATAGAAGAAAGCTAGTTAATGCTAAACATAACATTTTGAGTGAATCTCCCGTGTTACAGTTCAACAAGTTGCTCGATACTTCCCGCAAGAACTCCGCCCCATGTTTCCGGTTTTCCACAATTAGGAAGGGTGAATTTTCTTCAATATTCAATGGAGAGATAATTCGAAGATGGCAAACAGGGGTGGTGCCGTCCAACGATTTGAGTCCCCCAGCTGACCATAAACGATCTAACACAGACAATCCTGTAATGCAATCACTCAAGGGTCAGGCGCATCAGTTGTACAAACCCAGTGAAAGCAGTTTATTTGTGTCGTTGGTATTGGACGTGAAGCCAGATTTCTCTCGGATCATTTCCTTCGACTACTCATCAGACTTGATTTCCCCGACTTCCAATAACTTTGTGTGTATGAGGCAAAGTGGTAATGTGTTTCGAATGCCAGTGGTGGAGTGCCTCGAAGCCATTGACTTCAACTCCTATAATGAGTTTGTTATTGCCGGTCCTGAAGGGTCGGCAACTAAATTCGCCAACGAAAGCAGCAACTACAAGCTGTTGAAGCAAACCGATTTGTTGAATCGTATCAATGATTTCTCTTTGTCTAATAACGACTTGAATAAGCTAGCCAAGAACGATTACGAGTTACAATCTTTGATTGAAAATAGAACCAGCACGAGAAAGTTGCCAGAATATGACGATTTGCATTACAATGGCGAGGATGGGTACTCTGAGTCAGGAGATAGAACTCCCGATACCGTTAGAATGGACGAGGATGATGAAGACGAAAACGACGAGGACGAAGCCCTAGCTTTGAAGAACTACTTGGACGTGTCCCAGGTGATGGAATACGATATCTGCTCGACGATAAGAAAGAGAGCAAACCTTGGTTACGGCCATGATTGTGAGAAGAACATCAGAGTGCTAGAGTCGATAGATAACATGGACAACCAATTATCGTTAAGAAACACATGGAAGTGGCTCAGTTTGGCAAAAAAGTCCCTTGATAAAGGAACTATGATATCCAACGGCATTGATTTGGGGTTCTTGGGAGTTCTAGGAATCTGGAATGGGATTGAGAAAATCACCAATACCAATAGATTCAGTCAGGACATCGAAACTCTAAGTGATTCGTTTTTCTCCAACACCATCAAATCAATCGTTTCATCGAAGGGCAAAAAGGCAGCAGCCATTAACATTCCTAGTAACAGTGAGCGGAAAGCCCAAAGAAAGCTATGCCTTATAGTTTCAGGATGGTATTTCAGCGATGAAGAATTTGATGAGAGACTCAACATATTGATTAATTTGGGATTCATCGAAAAGGCTGCTGGTTGGGCAGTATTCCATGGAAACGTCAATAAAGCTATCGATATTCTCGGGTCATCGAAAAAGGGCAGATTGAGATTAATGGCCACCGCTGTGGCAGGGTACCTAGCGTACAAGAATTCCAACGTCAATAGCCCGTGGAAGGATCAGTGTAGAAAAATGGCCAGTGAATTGGATGATCCTTATTTGAGAGCCATTTTTGCCTTCATTGCCGATAATGACTGGTGGGACGTGTTGGATGAACACAGTTTGCCCCTAAGGGAACGTCTCGGAGTAGCATTGAGGTTTTTATCAGACAAAGACTTGACGATTTACTTGAATCGAATCGGCGACACTGTGGTGGCCAGAGGAGAGCTAGAAGGGTTGATTTTGACGGGCATAACGTCCAGAGGCATTGATTTGATCCAAAGCTACGTTGATCGAACCAGCGATGTGCAAACAGCGGCGTTGATTGCAAGCTTTGGGTCTCCCCGGTATCTAGTAGACAACAGAGTCGACCACTGGATTGAATGCTATCGGAATTTGTTGAACAGCTGGGCAGCGTTCAATATCAGGGCCAAATTCGACGTCAACCGAACGAAACTATCGAAAAATAAAACCGGAATCGTTACGTTGAAATCAGTGCCTAAACAAGTCTACTTACACTGTCCCAAATGCAACAAAAGTATTCTGAAAAGCCGTCCCAGCCTAAACAACAGCAAAACCACCAACAACGCCCTGGTTCTTATCAAACAGTTCAACAAGATGTCGTCGTCGATGAAGAACCAGGATCTACGCAACTGCACCAACTGTGGAGCTCCCTTGCCTCGATGCTCGGTGTGTCTTCTATCACTAGGAACCCCCGTGCCATTGGACGAGAGCCTACCTGTTAACGACAACTCGCATCTCCACGGCAGTAACGCCGCCAACACCAGTGCGGTGATCGAAAATCGATTCAAAGAGTGGTTTAGTTTCTGCCTAAACTGTAATCATGGCTGCCACGCCTTCCACGCCGAAGAGTGGTTCTCCAAACATTACGTTTGTCCTGTTCCCGACTGCAATTGCAGATGTAATAGTTTATAGTGTATACATACACAGCAATCCCTTTTTCCCTCTTCTTAATTGCCAAACCTTCCCTCAACCCAAAATTCTACTTTGGGAAAATTATCAACAGTTTCTTTTGGGAACAAACACAAATTCTCAAAAACTTGCGTTGAGTTCTCACAGAGGGTAATTTTGTTGTTGATTCGAGTGTATTGTCGCTTTATTTGTCAATTTACGTGTCGATAAAGAACCATCGCCTAGTGTGTTAAGTCAACAATCGCCCTACCAATTTCTGGGAGTTTTGTGCTACGTTGAAGTGAGTTATAAGGAGATAACTGAAGAAGGTGGTGAATCATTGAGCGCCTATCTCCAGATCCTAAGCGTGTCTAATACTACGGATTTGTGCAGCAGTTTCGAGGATTAACTGTGGATAATTTTATCATAACGCCATGTCTAAACCTCCAGTATCACAGGGGTCTTCGGCCAACGGGTTTCATAGTAGCTCGGATAAGAATAACCAGATCTTGAATGACATCAAAGGCAAAATCGATAGAGAACTAAAATTGATCCAAGGATTCCAGTCGTTGAAGAAGAACACCAACAACGTCGAAGTGATTCAAAGATGTAACAATCAGATCAGAGAGACTCAATCTAATATCGATTACTTGCAAGAAACCTTGAACAGATTATCCATCCAGCAAGACAATTCCAGCGAAAGTGATGGCCTGCAATCTGTTGGTAGGAATAGACCCATTTATACCCGTTTCGATTTGATCAAGTATGACGGTCCTTCTCTAGGTCACCGAATTCAGTATATGTTGCAACAATTGCAGTTCAAATTGCAGGTGGAAAACCAGTACAAACAAGCAAACGAGAAGATCTCTCAGTTGTACTTGCTAGATGGGGACAAACTGAGTAGTATCGCTGCTGAAGGAGGAAAATTAGAGAGTGATCAAAGAATTCAGTTATTGAATAAAGCTTTGAAACGGTACCAAGACATGCACATTGATGTTGAGGAAGTCACCAAAGACACAGAGATCATGAATACTCCCAAGTATTCCAGAAAACCGTTGTCAGGAAAGTTATATGTCACTATAACCTGTGTCAAAGATATCGACCATATAGCTTCCCCGATGTTTTCGAAGAAGCCCGAATCGGTGGTTTCGATCAAAGTAGACGATGTAGAGAAAGTGAAGACCAAAGGGTCAAGAACGGGTAAATGGAACGAAGAGTTTGTCATTGATATCGATAAGGGTAATGAAATTGAGTTTTCTGTATATGATAAATCCGGAACCAATTTAGTACCTGTAGCTGTTACTTGGGCCCTATTATCCGATATCATCGAAGAGATACGTAAAAAGAAGGTTGCTAACGAGATTGGCAACGAAGGATGGGTTTCTGCTTCAAATTTATCTGGAAATAACACTGGTTTTTCTGGCAATGGTACCGGAAATAGCTTTCAATCTAACGCTGCCACCGATGGTAATTTTCCCATTCCTAATGATGCCCCGTTTGCAAATTCGGCAGCCACAGACTCTACTACTGATAACAAAAATGTGCAGATCAATTGCTGGTTGAATTTGGAGCCGGTAGGTCAAATTTTAGTCAGCTTGAGTTTCGACAAGTCCCAGTCGGGAAGAAAACAGTTCATGGGTGGGTTGGGGCGTCAAGGAGCCATTCGTCAGAAGAAAGAGGAAGTATTTGACCAACATGGCCATCAATTTGTTCAAAAGCAGTTTTACAATATTATGTGCTGTTCACTATGTGGGGAGTTCTTGCGATACACCGGATTTCAATGTCAAGATTGTAAGTTGTTGTGCCATAAGAAATGTTATCAAAAAGTGGTTACAAAGTGTATTTCCAAATCTACCACTGATTTGGATGACGATGCAGCGAAATTGAACCATCGTATCCCTCATAGATTTGAACCCACGCTGAATAGAGGTACTAAATGGTGTTGCCATTGTGGTTATATATTACCTTGGGGAAGAAAGAACGTCAGAAAATGTACCGAATGTGGTGTAATGTGTCATACTCATTGTACTCACCTTGTGCCTGATTTCTGTGGTATGTCGATGGACATGGCAAACAAAATCTTGGCTACCATCAAATCGACACCAAAGCCTGTCTCCAAACCAGCAATTAATTTATCGAAGGCCAATAACAGTAGCACTAGTTGGAGCACACCTAGTGGTTCAACATTGACCAACCCTATGGCCTCCACTCCCATCAGAGTGGGATTCCCTAGTTCTGCTAATGGGAATTTGCCTAAAATTCCCCCATCGCATATTGATAATCATCCAGGTACCAGAGATTTCTCCGACGATGAAAGTGAAACAACCAATAAGTTGCCCACCACCATCTCAAATCAATACCAAAGTCCACTTAAGGACCACCCCTATAAACAAAATGTTCACAGAAGACCACCTCCGCCACCGGCTAAGCCAGATTACCCTGTTGGGTATAACCAACAGTATGACGAGCAGAATCATCAGCAGCCTTATCAAGATATTAATCGTCAATCAATGATGGCGGACGCTGGAGACTATACCTTTGCATCAACCAAATCAGAAGAAATGTTGCCACCCCAAGGTAATCAATATGAAAGCAATCCTTTTGAAGGGTCAAATACACACCTTCAAAATTTTGATTATAATGACCAACGTACCATGCCATTAATCAATGAACCCATAGAACAACATCCACCAGAACCACCAGTACCGGTATCAACAAACCATCATATTTCTCAACCCTCAGAATCGTCTATCAGGTCACAATCACCTCGAATCAAAGATAAGTCTCCCCATAAGAACAGAAGAAGGAGAAGAAAAGTTGGATTGGATGATTTCCAGTTTTTGGCTGTGTTAGGAAAGGGTAATTTCGGTAAAGTCATGTTAGCTGAGTCGAGACATACATCGAAATTATGTGCTATCAAAGTGTTGAAGAAGGACTTCATTGTTGAAAACGACGAAGCAGAGAGTGTCAAGAGCGAAAAAAGAGTTTTCTTAACAGCCAATAAGGAAATGCATCCATTCTTGTTGAACTTGCATTGTTGTTTTCAAACAGAGAATAGAATATATTTTGTGATGGAGTACATATCTGGAGGAGATTTGATGTGGCATATTCAAAAGAGCAGATTCTCGGCCAAACGAGCTAAGTTTTACGCTTGTGAAGTTTTATTGGCATTGAAACATTTTCACGACAATGGGATCGTCTACCGTGATTTGAAATTAGATAACATCTTGTTAACATCAAAGGGTCATATCAAGATTGCTGATTACGGATTATGTAAGGAGAATATGTGGTTCAGGAACACCACAGGTACATTCTGTGGCACACCGGAGTTCATGGCGCCGGAAATCATCAGCGGTAAGCAATATGACCGTAGTGTTGATTGGTGGGCATTTGGAGTGTTGCTATTCCAAATGTTATTGTGTCAATCACCATTCAAAGGAGATGACGAAGATGAAATTTTCAATGCTATTGAACATGATGACGTTAAGTATCCCATCAGTATGCCAAGGCAGACGGTTTTGGTATTGCAGGCATTATTGACTAAGGATCCAGTAGCAAGATTGGGTTCCAATGAAAGAGATGCGTTGGATATCATGGAACATCCATATTTCCAAGATGTTAATTTCGACGATGTGTTGAATTGTAGAATCCAACCGCCATATTTGCCAGAATTGACCAGCGATCATGACTATTCTAACTTCGATAAAGAATTCACCTCAGAAACCCCTAGATTGACCCCGGTGGAAACCGTGTTAACTTCAGAAATGCAAGAACAATTCAGAGGGTTTTCTCATATTTCCGAAGATGCAGTTATATAGTGGATTCAATCTGTAAAATAAGGTTACTTGTATTTTATATTAATATAACAAATGATTTCTAAAATGCGTAGAAATAGCAAGGACAAACAAATGCAAAGAAAGATTATGCAATTAAACAACAGCCGGTAGCAGGCTTTTCATTTGGGGGTTTCGGATTTGGCGCTTTTGAGGAGTTAGGCGACATTTGTTTTGATTTTCGTGATTTTATAGCTTTCGTTGTGGATTCCGGAGGAACAACTTCCAGCTGTAGTTCATTGGACACTGGCCCAGCGAACGAATTGCTCTCAAATCGAGGAATTTGGATGTTAATGTCTTCAAACGCTTTTGGAGAAAATGAATTGTCTAGTGAGGCAACAGGACTTAAATGATTTTGATCGGGGTGTGTCACAGCATCAGGCAGGTTTTCATCCAAACTAGGGGAATGGGTGGCTAATGCTTCTCGTAACGACTGTATGGAAGATGTGTCATGGTGTCTCAAGGTAGAGGACAACTTCCTAATGTTGAGTTTCTGTTTTACGATCAATTCCGTTAATTGCTCATAAGTCTCGTTAATGTTGATTCCGGCCCTTGCACTGGCTTCATTGAATGACAACGCTCGAATGGAGTTGGCAAATTCCTTTCCTTCCTCATAGCTAACTTGCCGATGTTCCTCCAAATCACACTTTAATCCCACCAAAGACGTTGGAGGTAACTCTTGCCTAATTTCTCTTATTCTTCCGTACAATTCCATCATCTCCAAGAAGGAGTATCGGTCATCGATAGCATACACCAAGATGATACCACAGTTATTGAGTAGCTGCATCTTGCGTGACGTATTGTAACTGTCGACATTAGAACTTGTATCTAAAATGGTGATTTCGGTGTAATTTCCATCTCTTCTGATGACTTTGGTGTGTAACTCTTCCACATCAGAATCTATATCTTCAAAAAACCTGTTGTGAATGTAACTGAAGATTAGTGATGATTTTCCAGAGCTTTTACTCCCCAACACACAAATGTCATACTGCTGATTGACCGTCCCCAAGGTGTCTTTCAAATGATTCATTAAATACTTGCTAACGGTGCCAATCTAACTATGTGACACAAGAGATGAAAATATTTCAATTTATTTCCCTCCAGCTCGTCGGTATTTATCAGCATCGGG
This sequence comes from Yamadazyma tumulicola, assembly GCA_030578535.1. NCBI lineage: Eukaryota > Fungi > Ascomycota > Pichiomycetes > Serinales > Debaryomycetaceae > Yamadazyma > Yamadazyma tumulicola. Next base: position 298,590 of record JAJMSJ010000006.1, on the reverse strand, counting down.
TAGATAAATCACACCGTTGTCGTACATGTCGTGGCCGTTGTCGTGTGATAAAATCTGAAACTTTAGCCGGAACGGATTTTTCCACGATCGTCGGTCATAAAGGTTCTATTTGGAAATGGAATAATTCATGGAAAATTAGCCCTTTATGGTCGAAGACTTCCTTTTTAGCCCCGATGTTCTGCTACAGGATTTTCCATTCCAGTGGGTCCATATAAGAATAACGTACATAGTCGTTGATTACTACCGAGACACTTGCAATCTTAATAAATGCAGCTAGTCGATTATGGTTCGGATAAACTACTGCCAGACGTCATTTCTTCTTTCGATAGTGCTTGTTAAGCTCATAAGAGTATTGACATACAACATATCTTATACGAGAGAGATACTAAGGTGTGCATCTAATAAAATTCACGAGTTGCCAAGAACAGGATGGTAGAGCAAATGACAATGTTAGATCAAAAAGATTGCTAAATTCGAAATGCCCGAAAAGAGATTATATGAAATCCAATTGCATACGGTATATTGAGTATAGCCTCTTTTACTACTTGATGAAAAGTGGATGGACATTGCACCATGAATATAGAGATCAAGCTATACAACCCAATTGTTTTTAAAAATCCATTATAGCTCATAACGGTGTAGTAGTTTCCTTGTGAGTCAAAGATTTCCCACAGTTAATCTTAATCTATCGAACTTTGATGTATTTCAGTCTCAAACCTAAATATCACTTATCGGTGGCTCTGTTATTCGTCTTGGAGAGTAACATGTTGCTCAAAATCGGGTTCTAAATTCTATTCATTCAAATTTAATTCATGCTTCTAAACAGTTAAGGCGGGTTCCGAAGATTGGTGTTTATCGTGCAGTAAAAAACAATTACATCCGTATGGATTTTTTCAATAAATCACAACTCACGTTGGTCAGATGACAAGATAATTAAGATGGGTCTAAAAGGGGGATTTCCGCATGTCTATATGCTCATTTATGTACTGTAATATAACTTACCTATGAACTCAACTGTAGTCCTCATCATCGGAGTTTAAGTATTGGGAATAATCATCAGCAGAAGCAAATATTGGCAAATCTTTGACTTTAGCTTTCTTGTTTTTAGATTTTTGTTCTTCTGCTTTACGTTTGTTGGTGGGTTTTGATTCAGACTCAGACTCAGACTCAAACTCAGGTAATTCGAATTCGTCGCTGTTGTATTCATCCTCGTTGTTTATAAATGCTTCTCCATCGCTTTCTTCTCCCAAGGTGTCGCTTTTAACTGCGAGGTCTACGTCGGAGCTTTCTTGTGCCTCCTCCTCTTCTGAGACTTCAACTTCCTCATCTTCATTATCTACATCGGAGAAATCTTCTTCGTCAAACCCGATTGACTCATCATCTGAATCATCTTCCACATCAGGACGCGATTTAACTAAAGCACTCCACACCTCATCATCCTCCAAATCGGAATGATCTCCTTCCGCTTTTGTTGCACCTTTACTCTTGACTTTAGAAACTTTGGTTGTGAAATATTGATGAAAAAATTGCTCATCAGATTTGATATCTTGAGTCTTCTTAATCAACCAGTTCTCAGTATTCACAGGGATATCGTGACTAAGAACATTAGTGGCTTTAACCAATAGCGACCCCGTATGAGCACCTCCCAAAGGTTGCATAATGGATGAACCTTTAGTAACAGCCTTTTGCTTGAAGTTTTTATAGACAAATCTATCCAAGAAATGACTTAATGTATACAAACCTAAATCAGGTTTTGCTTGAGCTTCGCCGTCCAATAAAGACTGGGCGTAGATAGCTACAGTTGGATGATAATGACTCAAAAATTGATTGATTTCCCACAAGGATGATTTGTCAGCATTGGAAAATTTTGGGTCTCTCTTCTTACTGTCATATTCACAATCTCTGGGAGTTTCACTGTTTCCGGTCTCATTCGACTCTTTGTCCGGACGAGAGTTGAAATCAATCATTAAATCTTGAATTTGAGGAAAGTCTTTGGATAATTGCAGCAACAAGAATAACATTCCTGTTACAGTGCCAACGTTGAGCCAATGATTGCAAATCTGTAAGATTCTCTTGACAAATGCCAAAACTCTATTAGGATTCTCTGTGTCATTTTTCAATGATTTGAATAGCAAATTAAGATAAATACCTTGTTTAGAAGAGTTCAATAGTCTCTGATCTAATAAGGATTCGTACAACGTACGGTAGTATCTGTCAGAATCTAATTTCTGCTTAGTGATAATATGGTTCACCAATACCAATGCTTGCACCGAAGTGTTAAAATTGGAAGAATGAGTAATCCTGAACAACGTATTTAAATGCTTTTCATAAGTTTCATTCAGTAATGAAGCAAAAGGGAAAGCTCGATTTAATCCTGTCAATAAAGCTGAGAATAGCTTTGAGTTCTTTTCTTCAACTAATTCACTTTCAGTTTTTTCTGTTCGTTTAACCGATTTACCACCCTTTTTACCCTTTTTGAAGTTCTTACGATTATTTTTTCTTCCTCTGTCAGACTTTCCCAAGACCTTATCTCCAGAGGTAACATCTTTGGTTTTGGGGTCACTTTCAATCAAAACTTTGGAAAAGAGCGAGAAATAACTATTAACTAAGGTATTAGCCAATTCATCCTCTTTTCTAGTCAAGATCGTTTGGTTCAAGGTTAAGATTCCATAATATTGAGCATTGTGTTCAACATTGGTTTTAAATATCGTATCGATAACGGCATTACAAATGATCTTTTTCATTGCCGGATGAGCTTGTTCTAGCTGTAGTATTTGGAATGAAGTTTTACCAGCAACTTTGTTTTCTATATCTCCCAACTTATCTACCCCCAAACGCAATAAATTAGCCTCTTGCTCGGGCTTGGCTTTTAATAAGTCGAATAAATGGGTCAAAATGTTCATTTTAACATGAACAATTGGATCATGACACAAGTGTCCTAAGATTTCGATGAATTTGAAATACGATTTCTTCAAATAATCCTCGAAATAGTAGATTGCTAAATGAGTAGATGATAAGGAATTTGATAATGGTCGTTTGCTGAATGGTAATAGTTTTCTATCTGGTAGTAAACCGTTAACAAACAAATCTTTATAGGCATTAATGGCTTGTAATGCAGCAGTTCTGGATTTTTTTTCACAGAAATTCAATAAAGTGTCCATGGCCTTTATGTTGTGCAACGGACTTTCTTGAATCAACAAAGTCAAAGCGCTGATTTTATCATTCAAAGTACCGTCTTTTAAGATTTGGGACAAAAACTTCTTCTGACTGTTATTGGAGGAGAATTCTTTAAGATAGGTTTCGTTTTCCTCATTGATTGCTGTGGTGGCTCTTTCATATAATCTATCAACGGCGAATCTGTCAGTTTTTTCTGCTTCAAATGAAGCTAAGGGAGTATTATACCAGTCTAGACGTCCAGGAATTTTGAGCTTCGAATTATCAACAGCAGAAAAATCGGTGATTTTTGAATTGTCGGATGCTGGATTTGTGGAAGCATCAGGTTCTTCTTTTGAAGTTTGACTGTGTTCTTGATCAACACTGTCTTCTTCGATTTCTTCTTCGATTTCTTCGCTTTCTTCCTCATTCTCAATTAATTCATTCCCTTCCGCTTCATTGTCTTCGTCTTCGTCTTCGTCTTCGATGTCAAAATCGACTTCTTCTTCTTCTTCTTCTTCTTCTTCTTCTTCTTCTTCTTCTTCTTCTTCTTCTTCTTCTTCTTCTTCTTCTTCTTCTTCTTCTTCCTCATTGTCTTCTCCGTCTTCTTCTCCATCTTCATCGTCATCTCCTTCAATCAACTCAGGTATATCATCAACAATTTCTAGTTCTCCTTTCAACCCAATGTTCTTGATAAATGCACTCAAGTCCAGATGGATGTCATCATTATCATCTTTATCATCGAATTCTTGTTCACTACCGCTATCATCAAGTCCCTCAAGTAACGCTATATCTTCTTCAGTGGCTCCCAATGATAATGCTTCTCGACGTAATACATCATCCTCATCTGATATGGCTTTTGATTTAGTTGTGGATTTTTTTTCTGTCTTGACATCTTTTGAACGAGCTTGTTTCTTCGATTGTTTCTTATTACCAGAACCTAGTTTACTAGCTATTCTGTCCTTCAAAGAAGACAAATTAATTCTAGGATCCATATCACAATAATCTCATCTCGTTTTTCAATTTTTCATCTCATCTTAAAGTTTGGTCACGTGAGCAGGAAGGAAGGATGAAGACAGCGTTGACAGGGTTTTAGAAAGTCAGAATGATAGGAACGTATGGAATCTTAGAGTGAGTGATAAAAAGCTTCAAATTTGAAAAGTTAGAATTTTGAATATGTAAAGTATCTATGGTTGTGCATGTGGGGACTGAAAGATAAATATATTGCAACTGCCTCAGAAGGTTGCCAAACACTACAGAGGATTGTTTCTTTACGGCTTGAACAGAGAGTTACTGATGCAATCTTTTTGACTGGAGATTTAGAAAGGAGTAGCCCACCCAGGAGGTCAATCATAAAGTCAGAAATCTTGAGCCATGTTACAATTTGGAAAAACTAAGCACTTGAGAGGACTGAACATTGCACAACAACTCCGGCGCTCTATTCAAATCATTGAATTCATGCAATTAGATTTTACGTGAAACACATCATCCATTATTATGACGTCAACTGATAATGGGGATCTCTCACTAAACTTGACCGTCTCCTGTCTTTAGGCATCCTAAAGGGAAAGCTTCAAAAAATTCAACTTACAACTTGGCCATAAAGTTCCTTATAGGGCCATCGATGTAGCATCTTAGGCACACACTATAAAACTTTTATGGCATACTCTGGGGACGGAAATTCTAAAACTCATAAGTCGTGGCACACCCAAATAATCACCAGACTGGAAAATCATTTTTCCGTTAAAACACTCCGGATTGTTCCATTTTCTCCATTTTTCTCCATATCCATTAAACTCATTTCAGTTCACTCCAAGATTTTGAAATCCGCTATGGACGAACAGATATGGCCGCCGACGTCATCCACTAGTTTGAAACGAAACCAAAAAACGAAATTTGATTTACCTAATAACTATACCATTTGCAAGAAACCTATTGGCCAAGGTTCATATAGTGTTGTATTTGAATGCAAGAGCAATATCACAGCTAAGCACTATGCCGGCAAACGATACTTAAAGAAACTAATGTTCGGAATGGAACCAATGCTACAAAATGAATTCGAAGTGTTGAAAACAATTAGTATGAATAACACTCACTTACTTACATTGATAGACTACTTTGAAACGGAGAAATATCTCTTTTTGATCACAGATTTGGCAAAAGGAGGTGAATTGTACCACAAGGTAGTAAACAAGATGTGCTTGAAAGAGTTTGAAGCAGCTGACATCACCAGCCAAATATTGGATACTTTATGTTACTTACGGGACAATCATATTGTTCACCGGGATTTGAAGGGAGAAAATGTGTTATTCCAGAACAACCATTCTAACGAGATAGTAATTGCCGACTTTGGTCTTTCTAAGATCCTAAAATTCAACGAAAAGTTGAAAGGGAATTGCGGGACCTTAAGTTATGTCGCCCCAGAGATGTTCCACGACCATTACGACTACCAGATAGACATGTGGTCACTAGGAGTCCTCGTGTACTTCATGCTATGTGGATATTTCCCTTTTGACTGTGAAACCGACGGCGAAACCATCGACGCCATCGCCTCTGGTGATTTCCGGTTCGAGCCTCCGGAATACTGGGACCATATTACCAACGAAGCAAAGGATTTCTTACTGCAATGTTTCCAAATAAATCCTCAGGATAGAATAACTTGTTATGACGCACTAAACCACCCTTTCTTGCACTCCATGAATCGGTCTGCTTCCAGTGTCAGCCTATTAAATAAACTCAGAGAGTCGCTACAATCAATCAAATCATCATCTGACTTGAATCACCTCAGAAACCCCAGCTATGGCAACATAGCCAGTATGAGTTCAATGAGAAAAACCCCTTCTCTAATGTCCTTGTCAGGCACAAAGGCAATGAGCATCGACGTCTCCTACTCACGTTCAGGCGTTACTTCAGGAACGCTATCAGGAGCTCCCTGCCAGTCCCCGGACATGATATCACGATTTACCACTCCATTAACGTCAGCCAATGTTTCACGAGTTCAAAGTACAGAGAAAATGGCCATGGCAAAACCTTTATCCACCGCCATCCAACAGCATGAAGCGACTTTTCACATATAAACTGGAGTTTTACCTCTCATATAGAAATATTAAATATGTTCCGCGTAAAGAAGAAAATAAACAGTGTGATTTGAAGTCAAGAGTAACTATGGGGTACGAGACAAAACCCCGGGAGGAGAGACATTTTAAGGAGATCTATCCCGATATAGACGAGCGAAAGGCGTTGTCTGTTTTCATTGTTAATAAGCATCATGAGTCAATCTCTCAATACCAGGGGAAATTGGCGATGAATCAGCCTATCGTAGGGCCATTAAATGAGGTGAAATTTAGACAACTACCGACCCCTGTAACGGAAGACGTCATGCTTGACCGACTGTTGACTGACCATGGGTTCCAGGACCCTCGTAAGCGCCATAGAGTTGGAATAACTAATCATTATCATCGTCCTTATGAGAGTGATCATAGCGACACAATATTGAATATAGTGACAAAAAAGAGGAAATTGGTGGAATATGACATGGACGAGCAGGATTTCGTGTACTTGAATCATCTCAATAGTAATCTAGTAGCGATTAAGCTTCCTCCAGGGTACTTTGAGATTCTCATCACCATACTAGAGAACGAATGGCTGAAACTAGAGACGGAAATGAACGCTAATGACGAAGAAGCGTTGGTCACGGCCACGGTGGATTATCAGGGGATAATTAATGACGAGGAGTATGGGAATGACGATGGAATTGTCGGGGGGCTTCCTGACGATCAGAAATGTGCTATTTGCAATGATTCAGACTGTGACAACAGCAATGCCATTGTGTTCTGTGACGGGTGTAATATCGCCGTACACCAGGAATGTTACGGGGTAGCATTCATTCCTGAGGGCCAGTGGTTGTGTCGTAAGTGCATGATCAACAAACACAAGAAGTTTGACTGTATATTTTGTCCTTCCAAGACAGGAGCATTTAAGCAATTGGACAACAGTTTGTGGAGTCATGTCGTATGTGGCTTATGGATTAATGAGTTATACTTCGCCAATCCGATATATATGGAACCAATAGAAGGGATCGATTTGATTCCTCGGAGCCGGTGGAAGTTAAATTGTTATATTTGCAAATTGAAAGGTGGTGCATGTATCCAGTGTGTCAATAAGAATTGCTTCCTTGCTTATCATGTCACATGCGCCAAAAGAGCCAAATTGTGTATGCAAATGACAAAAGGAATCCAGGGAGCAGTCCACAATAAACTCACATTGAAGTCTTATTGTAATAAACATACGCCTAGTAATTATTACTTGAGTCAGAATGAAATCATTGAAGGGATTAATAAAACGAGAAAATATTATAGAGATTTAAAACTAATCAATTTACAGAATGATCAATTGAATAAGACGAAGAAGTTGAATAACAAATTGAACATATTTAAATGGAAAACTGAGTTGAATACTCCCATTGCACCTAAATTATTTAGTGTAATATTATTGAACAAACTCATCTCATTTAAGTTGGACGAGTTGACAGAAAAGAGAAGTCAAGTTAGAGGATTGGGTAACAGAGTATTGTTAACCAAAGAGGAGTTTTATAAGCAATTGGAAAAGTTGAGTAATGATATTTGCAAGTACTGGTGCTTGAAACGAGAGTCAAAGAATGGGGCACCATTAATACGGAAGAACAATAATTTGATTGATAATATTGTTTATGGAGGCAATGAATCAGTGGACGAGAAACTTCGGTTCTCTCAAGTGTTGAAGGATGACTTGACTAAACTAATAACAATCGGTGACCTCAACTTGGCTCGTCAACTAGCCATCAAAGATAAATTGCACAATGACCTTAACATCATAAACTACACCAGGTTCCCTGTAAATAAGTTGATTGACGAGATAATAAAGAAATTGATACACATCGACAGCAAACGGTACATAAGAAATTATCATCCCCAAGAAATTGATGGCTTGCAAGACATTATCAATAAAAACCATCATTTGAAGTATAGCGAATTGCAGCAATTTATTGAGGATATCGAGCAGCTTCATACGGCCGTTACAAAGGAGAACAAACCTGGGACAAACATAACTAGAACATCAAAGAATATGGTAGAGTATGTGAAAAGTTTCAACCATCACCAGTTTGACTTTAGTTTTACTGATTTGAACACCCTAGAGGCAGAAATCGCTAAGGCGAAGTCTGAAACACCCCCAAGCGACCATCCACAATTGCCCTCCGGGACTAAAAGAGGCGCAAAAAGCAAAAGACCGTCAACCAAGGAAGTAAAACTAAGGCAACTACGACCCAGACGTCAAAACCCGACGAAAATCCCGGATAGCCTAAGTGATTTAAGCGACTTAAGCGACGTAGAGCCTCTAGATAACGACCAGGCGCTCGAATTATCTAACTTTCTCCAGCATTAGAGTGTATAGTAAAAACACGGTAATTCTTTCCTTAAAACTTCCTCGTTAACAGGAAAGCCGACAGTCTAGCTACCGACGGACAGAGGCATTATCTCACTGTAGCTCTTCGAGGCGATATCTTCCCCTACCTCCCTCCCGGAATAGGAAAGACTTAATCCGGCATAATCGAATTATCACCTTCCTAAAAAGGGAGTGTACTTAAGCGAAAGTTTCCCTTTGTGATTAAGGTTAGCCCCTCCACCCGTGACTCTACCACATGAGGTACCTGAGAAGAAACAACAATAGGAGCTATGTTGCATAAACTGTAACCCGAACGACGGATAACCGGGTTTTAACCATAGATAACAACAGCCTGGAGAAGCAACGGGGAGGTTCGGCTCAGAGCCAACAATAGACACATGGATTTATGGCGGGGAATGGTTATAGTAGGGCTTAGAACATGAAGTGAACGGCATTTAAGCTTGACGAGGGTTTGAACAATAAGAGAAGTCCCCAAAAGAACAAAAAAGAACAAATGGTGGACAGGTTCGTTGGAACAATAGAGAAATAGTTCCCTTGGGCCATTTCATCACTGGAAATAAAGTTTATGGGGTCCTAGGGATAAGGACTACGAGGCTTGATGAGGGTTTGAGGCGTAACATCTACATAGTGATAGCAAGTTTTTCTTCGGAAAACCGTGATGTAACATCAGTGAACAGGAAGGGATCAAGGGTGAATTTTGCCCATTACGATAATTTATACCGATTAGTATATCGTCGAAGGCTCGTCAAGACATTACGACTTTCCCCTTAATCTCTCCACAGATTGTAGCCACTAATGTAGGACGAAAATGAGTAAATCCTGGCTGAGACATAAATTAGGTAAACTGTGAAGCATTCCTTATTGCTTCAACACCCCATGCATAGACCTACTGTTCATCTTCCCTGCGCTATCGAGATGTCGGGGGGCTGCATTACCATTAACCTAATGTTGGCCATAAGCCTCCGATACTGGGGTTCAATGCCCGACATCCTATGATGTAACTACATGCCTAAAGGTTGATCAATGGCAAAACAATGTTGTCTGATAAATTCAAACCTCAAACATTGATACGCGTCCACAAGCCAACTACATAAGCCAACTACCCAACGACAATACTCGGTTGTAGGTAAAACCACCAGAGACTGCCAACAACTCACCGGAGACTGTTGACGATTACACCATCAAACCTAATTCTAAGTATCGGATATCGGTGTTATCTCGAAGTAAACTTGGGAAATAGGTTAAAATTCGTACCAGTGACAAAAATTCTGTGTTCTTACATTTGATTTTCGTCAATATTCCTATTACGGTAGGTTTTGCAATTTCTGGAACTAGATCCCTTAGGCAACTTCTCCTTTGGTTTCTTAGCGGTGGCTGATTGACAATCTCCCCCAGAGAACCGTTCCCGAGAGTGTTGGGTAAGACAGTCGTCAACAGACCACTCTTCACCAGGAGCATTACTGACGGGACGTAATTGACGAGACCATAATCACGCGAGGAAAATCATTGGACAGAATTAATACACCAGCCACAAAGATCCCTAGAGAAAGTCTTTTCCCTCCACCACAAACCTCTGCAGCTGTAATGGGCTGTCTCTGTCCCCGTACACCCACGGTAAACCCCTTTAAACTGTTTTACTGGTTTGGTGGTTAAGCACCAATTGAGATTCTGACGCATCGCGTGTTAAATTCGAAACAACAACTTCTCGATGAAAACTCTTTAAAAGGAGTACGAAAGCGAATAAACACCAAAAGATTTTCAGACGTTGGTTACTATTCTACGGCGTGACATCGGAACTGTCGTATTGAACCTTGATTTTGCAATTGTTGTTTCGTTGTTGCCTTTTCATTTCGTTGTTTGTTGAGTTGTTCGTCGTGACGGATTATAACTTTGTCACTCCTTTACCCTTCCACTGGGTTTCGCCTCCAGCTATTATTGCTCCCCTGCATTACCAAAGCTAACGCTGGTATTTGCCCACTTGACATTCCTTGATAGTTTTTTTTCTTGCATCGTTTGTTAATTCACGTTTAGTCTAATTTAATTTAACTTGGTATACACCACAGATTTTAGGTTACCACCGTGGTTTTAAACTTTTCACATTGCCAACTCATCTGTGGTTACCATCGGTTATTGTTGTTGGTGACCATCATCGATTTAACTTCTTATCAATACTCGATTAGTGTTTCTCATCAAACACCTGTTATATCAGTATTATTATATTGCACATTTGTGTTACATTTGTCACATTTATCACATTCATCGTCTTCATCACATTTACATATTTAGATACCTTGCATCATGTCCCTTACTCCTAAAACACCCATGACTAAAAACAAAAAACTTCCCATGATTGTCGATATCGCTTTGGATGATAATGGTAAACAGTTGTACCAAATTCACGAATCTTCTAAATTTGTAAGGAAGGAGATGCCTAAATCTACCAAATTCTACCAAACCGCCAGTCAAGACTTGGTTGATGAGAAGTTTCAAGACAAAACTCCCATTAGAAAGATTTTGGGCACCATCAGTCCCAGTACGTTAAATAAAAAATCCAGTAGTGATGATGAAGATGACCAGTTTGAACCCTTTGACAATTTCCAAAATCCTAAACCCGAGGTTAAGGATGAATTCTTAAATTACCAATTTGATTCTGGCCCATTACCAGGAGAATTACCCCAGTCGTTACCAGGGTCTCTATCGGCGCCTGGGGCCATGCACTATCCCCAAGACCATCACGAGCCAGAGTTCAGACAACGAGCGACCTCTCAAATTATCTTGAAGGATGACACTGGTAAACCCAATGATATTTGGAGCGACGAAGTGGAAAAAGCCTTTGAAGAGGTGTTGTCTATTATCCCTAAAAACGGGTTGAACAAGATCAAAATCAGCGGCAGATCCTGTGGACGTAATGAATTAATATCTGATTTCATTTTAACAAAAACAGGGAAGTTCAGAACAAGGAAACAAGTTTCAAGTCATATTCAGGTGATCAAGAATTTGGGACAAAAACACCACATCATTAAATTGATCAATGAAGGTCCCACATTCGAGACTGAAGCTGAGCAGCTAGAGAACTCCAAGAAATTTGAAGAAATCTTCTCCAAAATCAATTTAGACAAAAGTTTGGGGTTGAATAAAAAACGCCACTTTGATGATTTGTCTCAAACAAAGAAGCCCAAGAAGGCTGTACGTCACCATAGTCTCGCTTCCACCGCTAATTCCACTCTGTTGAAGTCTTCTACCACTAACGTGTTATCTATCGAAAACTTTTACATGTCGATATATGACAATTCGTTGACAAATCCGATAATACTATCATTGCAGAACAATCAGGAAATCCGAAGCTTGAAATTGAAGCCCAATGCTAACATCGCCAATCGATTCCCTGACTTGTCTGAATTCAAGCAATTTTCTATCATTCACAATCTAGTAAAAATCAACTTGCCTAATTTGCCAATAAACTACACTATTGAGAATGGTTTAAAGACTAACTTCTCCATCAAACCCCTTACTGAATCGGCTGCTACAGAAGTTTCGATCTTCACCATTGTCTACAATTACGGTAAAGAGTTTTACAAGATTAACGAAGATAACATCAAATTGAATGAAAACAGCAACTTTTTGATCAAATTTTGGAAATACTTCCTCAACAACGAGATAATCAACAATAGTGACAGCTTGAACCATTTGACAATCAAGCAGATAATCTACGAGAGCTCTGTCAACAGCGGACCCTCCAATAGTTTGAAATTGCCCAAACTGAAAATCAAATCTGTATTTTTATGGGAGTTTTTGAAGGTTGAAACTCTCAAGGACGCTATCACCACCACCTCCAAGCTTTTGTTGCCAGATGAAATCGTGCCCCAAGAAGTGAATTACGGTTACGACAGATATCCCGATACGCAATCTGGATTACCCATGAGTCTCGACTCGGGCAACGTCGCCGCTAATGTCAACTCGGCCCCTCCATCATTGCCTACATCCTCAATCTCCCATGCCCCCACCTCCACCACCACCGTCCATAGCGGAATGAATTACTTGCCCGGGGAAGTGGATGACCAGTTCTACGACAAAGAGAAGCTAACAAAGCCTCAGCTCATCCAGAGAAAATTCCAAGCCCTACAAACTGAGTACGATTACTATTCCAACCCCAACGCCTCCAATTCCTACTACTATCCCAACCAACAACTTCCCCATGGAACCCTACCACTGGAAAACCAATCAGCGGCTCCATCTTCTTCTCAGCCTTTACCCCATTCCCACTACCCCCAGCAACATGCTGGCCAAGCTGCTGGCTCAGGAATGCCCGATTACGACTACCAGTTGTTCTATGACTCCAACTATTTAGAATACTAATTTGACTCTTTCGCGCTAATATATTTCCTCAAAATCATCACCAATAATTTCTGAAGAGTACAAAGATGGACAGCCAAGTAGTGGGAATTTTGGGGGGTGGCCAGTTAGGAAGGATGTTGGTTGAAGCTGCTAGTCGACTCAATATCACCACGAAGATTTTGGATGTGGGGATGACGCCAGCTAAACAAATAAATGCTGCTGCTGAACATGTAGATGGCTCATTTAAAGATTTAGCCAGTATCAGGAAATTGGCCAAACAATGTGACATTTTGACCGTAGAGATTGAACATGTTGACGTTGATGCGTTGAAGACGGTCCAGAAGGAAACAGGGGTCAAGATTTACCCCGTTCCTGAAACAATCAGGTTGATTCAGGATAAGTACTTGCAGAAAACTCACTTGAGTGACCACGGAATCAACGTGGTAGAGTCGGTGGCGTTGAAGAATAACACCAGAGAGGAGTTGGTGGCAATTGGCGCCAAATTTGGATTTCCTTTGATGCTCAAGTCCAGAACATTAGCCTACGATGGAAGAGGCAACTATGTCATAAAAACCGAAGAGGATATTGATGCAGGATTGCGATTCTTGAACGACAGGCCATTGTACGTGGAGAAATGGTGTCCATTCACCAACGAGTTGGCGATAATGGTGGTGAGATCCATTGAAGGTGAGGTATTCTCGTATCCAGTTGTTGAGACCATCCACAAGAACAACATCTGTCATACCGTGTACGTGCCAGCTCCCGTACTGGACTCCCTTATAGGTAAAGCTGAGTTGTTGGCCCGTAATGCCATCAAGACGTTCCCTGGGTGTGGGATTTTTGGCGTGGAAATGTTTTTATTGCCGTCAGGTGAAATATTGATCAATGAAATTGCTCCCAGACCCCATAACTCCGGCCATTACACCATTGACGCCTGTATCACATCACAATTTGAAGCTCACATTCGTGCCATAACTAACTTGCCGTTGCCGTCGCAATTCACCTCGTTGACCAATCCTTCAGTTCACGCTATCATGCTAAACGTACTTGGAGACGACCACGACAAGGATAAGGAGTTGGAAATTTGCAAACGAGCCATCAGCACCGCTAACGCCACAGTATACTTGTACGGGAAAACCTCCAGACCTCAGAGGAAAATGGGGCACATCAATATCATCGATACCTCGTTATCCAATTGTAAAGAAAAACTTGAGTATATCTACTCCGGAACCGAGTTTACGAAGCAGGAGTCAACCCCCACTAGTCCTTTGGTCTCCATCATCATGGGGTCGGACTCTGACCTTCCGGTGATGTCAGTAGGAGCTAACATCTTGAAACAGTTCGGGGTCCCCTTCGAACTCACGATTGTCTCTGCCCACAGAACCCCCATTCGCATGCAGCGATTTGCATTCGAGGCCCAGTCTCGAGGCATAAAGTGCATCATTGCGGGGGCCGGTGGGGCAGCCCACCTACCCGGAATGGTGGCAGCGATGACGGCGTTACCTGTCATCGGGGTTCCGGTGAAAGGGTCGAGTTTGGACGGAGTGGACTCCTTGCATTCCATCGTACAGATGCCCCGTGGAATTCCAGTGGCAACCGTGGCCATCAATAACGCCACCAACGCGGCATTGTTGGCAGTACGGATCTTGGGGGCTGCCGACGAGACGTGGTTGAATAAAATGAACCGCTACATGATGGACATGGAGGGAGAAGTGTTGGGAAAGGCAGAAAAACTAGAAGCCATTGGCTACGAGGAGTACCTCCAGAAGAAATAGAGTGGTCCAGACACTAACTGTCATCCACAATTCGGGTAATACTCAATTAATATACAAGTTGTAACGAGCTCTTATTGCTCCCCGGCCAGTTTGGGTATGGCATCGGTCCCTAACTATGTCAAATTTCCCTTTTTCGCGGAGGACCTGGCTATGGCGATTCAACGTGTACCAGGTGGATTCGGCTTAGGTTATTTCGAGGGATTTCTCAGCGAACAGCAGTAGACGGCGATGGTCAGAGTGACACGAAGGCTGGTGATGACCACGGGCGTCGCCTGCAGTTTTCTCTTGGGATTTGTGTATTTAGCCATGGGCTTTTGGAGGTCTCTGGGGGAATTTAACGAGGAAAAGTATTTCCGTAACGATCAGTATATAAGAAGATTGGTGAATGAAAGAAACTATAAATACACCTATTACGATGAATTCATGGCGCTGGTGGAAACCGGGTTTTCCTCGAAAGATAAGTACGAACGCTGCCAGGAGTTTTTGAAATATGTCCTGGACAAAATGCCAGAATGGAGATTTCCTATGGGGAGCAGTTATAATAAGGACATCGACAAAATGACGAATTACATGAAGCGAGAGTTGGGAAGATCGCAGGAGAACCGCAGTAGGAAGGGTGTTGAAGGCGAGGTGCCGTATTCGGAAATGAAGAAACTCAAAGAAAAGTTCTTCCAGGAAATCGAACGGACGTTGTCTAAAGATCAGGAGATGGTTGATGCCGTTCAAGTGATGAGAGTGTATAACCAGTGTTTTCTTCGAGATCCCCAAGATACCGATGCCTCCGCTTATCCTGTGGACCAGAATTTGTGGAACCAATGGTCGGGTAAGCTTTTTCACTATTTGACGTTTCTGCCCCCCACATTCGAAATATATGATCCGGAGTTGGGAGTGGACCAGGAATCGGTGACGGTTGACAAAGGTCTTCCGGACTACACTACGGGCCAGTTTGACGGCCACATTCGTCCCCCTGACGTCAACGAAAACGGGAGCAAGACACAAAATCTCATTCAGTACTATCACGACAGTATAAATGGCCGAGGAATCGTCATAACCACATCCTCTCGCCACGCAAAGGACATCGCTAAGCTCATAAGGGTGTTGCGTGCTCTAAACAACCAGTTGCCTATCCAAATAGTGTATCGTGGCCATATAAGTGACAGGTCTCGAAAATTGATAGTTAATGCTGCTTTAGAGGACTTTAGTCACTTGGTCAATTCCTCGTCGTTTGCGTCAATTCTCCCGGAGGTGGATATTATGGACTCGTCGAAATTTGCCGTAGTATATCCTTCCCAAAAACTCAGCTTCATGAATGCTAAGTCTGTAGTTAGAGATAATCGGATGTTCCAAAACTACAATAATAAGCTTATCAGTTTGATTTTTCTGTCTTTCAAAGAAGTTTTGTTGATGGACGCTGATACAGTACCGTTAGTCGATCCGGTCAAATTCTTTGACAGTGAAGAGTACACCTCAACATCAACGATGTTCTTTAAAGACCGCAGTCTTCGAGATACCAACGACTATTTGGAAACCAATTTTTTCAAACGGTTGATGCCATTGAATGATCGGAAGCAGTCCATTGACCGAGTATTGGGATTGCCCGAGGTAAATCCCGAAATCCTCAAAGATAACAACTTTATGAACGGTTGGCGTCATTTCCAGGAGGCCGGTGTCGTGGCTATTGATAAGCAAAAGCATTTTGGTGGAATGCTAATGATGTTGCCGTTGGGAATCTGGAAAGAGCCAGTCAAAACCTCTGTTTGGGGAGATAAAGAGTTTTACTGGCTCGGGCCGTTGATGAATGGCGATGATCGAATTGCCTTCAATAAACATGAAGTAGCTTCTGTAGGCGTTGCCCTGCCCACGCTGCTTAAGGTATACTCGACTGGAAGTAACGAAGTGTGTTCGACCCACCCTGGTCACGTCGATCGACACGGAACATTGTTATGGATAAATTCTGGGTTTAGTTTCTGCAAGAAAAATAACCATTATCGAGATAAAGACAAGTACCCTTTCAGCAAAGTATCATCACCCGATTTGTACCACATGTATGAGAATCCATTGAAGATTACCCATGCCTTGGTACCCCCCCTGCTACCACCACTTCGAAAACACCATGAACACGACTGGGATATTACTCCCGAAATCAAATTCATCAAGTCATGGAAAAAGAGATTGCCAGATAATGATGAAATCAAGGACTTTGGTTCTCTAAAAGAGTTTACGAAGAAACTAGATTACCTCCCACAAAAGGGATGGGTCAAGAACGGTATTTGTGCAGGCTACTACTACTGTGCCTACGATGAGATTCAAAGCTATAACCGGGGAGAATCCAATAAGGGTCATTTTTTCACCTTCGATCTGGCTACAGTAGATAAATATGAATATTTGGGAAAGCTATGGATAACAGCTAATCCACGAGTGTAAATATATTATAAATAAAATGAATCATAAAAGTAATTTGGTAGGACATTCATGTCATGACGAAGAAGTTTGACGGATATAGAGGATGAATTCTCAATCAGTAACAACACAATGACTTCCCATAACTCTCTGAAGATATTCAACTCCTTCTATATCGATTATATCGTCATCGTCAACAAAATGACTCAAAATCACCTCTACTTTAGACTTTGCTCTTCGTTTTTCCACTTCTGGCAAACTGGTGATATAAGATCTCGTTAACCAATAATCCCAGACGTGTCTCTGTTCAATAGGCAAATTATAATAGTAAAAGGTTTCATGTCCAGGTGTAAAGTATGGGTTATTGTCCCACACCTTTCGCCATGCTCCGTGTCTGTATTGAGGAACTTTGACGTCAAAATTGTAGACAAACTCTGTAACTTTGGGATACCACAAGTGTTTCAGCATCACCTGTTTGCCTATTTCTACGGGGTCCAGATGAGGGTTCAATTCAAACTCTAACGAAGAATCCATCAAATAATCAAAGGGATTCGAGGTTTCCTGAGCCGGGGAAACTCCGTCAAAATTCCAAATACATCCCAACTTTCCCGTTGGTTTCAACACTCTTCTTATTTCCTTCAACGACTCCTCGTCAGCAAACCAATGGAACCCTTGGGCTACAATCACCGCATCAAAAGTACCAGATTCCACAGGAATATCATAGCTGGAGCCCTGAAGAGCAGTGATTTGGGGGAAATTCTTCCTAAAACTCGTCAACATTCCTTCACTGGGCTCAACAGTCACCAAAGTTTCCTTCCATCCAAAGTCTACCAATTCTTTGGTGAATTTTCCCGTCCCTGCTGCAATCTCAAGAATCTTCTTATCAGTTAGTGGTGTGGCTCCAAGGAGTTTCAAGTCTTTTAAGAATTTGTCCACCATTGGTTTTTGGAAAGACGGGCGGAAGGTATCGTATTCTGAATGATTGAGATTGAATGAAGTCACCGCGGTGGCGTGAGCTTGGGTGGTATCAGACATTGGCAGAGTTTCTGATAAGGTGAGACGTAATTCAATGATGCGATAAAAATATATTCTGACGAAATGGAGCCACGACTGTTCCGGAGTTACCCTCGAGGGTTTCAGTATTAGAGTTATTCTATACTGTGTTTATTCATTACTCATTATTTACAGGGTTGGCATCGGTCCTGACGCCGTGGTGTTAACAGCGATATCAATTTTAACCAAATTGATCTCACAATTTAACGTGGTAAAGCTTGCTCTAAACTTGTTCAAAAGGCTAGATATCTCTTTGCCTTTGACAAGGATTTCTAATCCATCATACTTGATTAAGCCACCTTGGCCTCTGAGATTTATCAATTTTTGTAACAACACCGATAACGCTTCTCGTTGTTTGATGGTGGTCAATAGTTCGATAAATTTCATGAAGTTGTCCATACTAAAGTAGTTCAATTTAATTGCTTCTAACGAACGAATCAATTTATTGACACTTACAGTTCCCAAAGTTACCAATTTGGTCAACAAGTCCCCAATAAGTTTTTGTTGGTTGATTAACTTACAACGCTGTTTATAATATTCAACAAGCCTCTGCTTGTTCCCAAGGTTTTTAATTAAGCCACTAGAAACATCAGACTGTAGGAATTCCTGGGCAGCAGATTTGATTTGAGGATGTTGAGAAAGAAACACACCCAATCCTTTGAAATCATTGAATTTTATCAAGATCTGGGCGAATTTTACCAATTGTGATTCATTCAATTGATAATCAATCGATTTGAATCTTTCAAACAAATACACGTTGTCAGAATTGACAACAGAATTCAAAAGGCTGCTGTAGATTGAATCCGTCATCGGGACTCTACCAATGACTTTAACAGTGACGTTATCAACACCTTGTGCTATCAAATTATTGACTAAATCTTCATTGTGTGCAATATAGCAAATAAATTTATCCCAGTTTAATTCTTGTAACAAAAACTTTTTGTTAATCATCATAGCCAAGGTTAAATCGTTGAAAGGAAAGCCTTTCTTGAACAATTCAATGAACTTGATACTGCCTAGCTCACTATTTATATTGAGTAGCAAACTCAAATCAACGATAGGAGTGGCAGACATCTTATTCATTGGTACATCAAGCTGGTATAACCTAGCGATATTTTGAATGGCCACAGTAGAACCTTGTAATTGCAGCAGAAATTGGGTAAAATGGTCAATAAGTGCAGCTTTGAATTTAGACAAATCTTCATCCAAAGTAACATAACTAAGTTCCGGATCCTCGAATTCTCCAAGTAGAATAGCCTGCAAATTCATCACCTTTACTAAATCGGAAGGAGAAACTTCATTATTGCTAACGTAATCAACAAATAATTTAGAAATTTGAATAATACCATAAATCTTATCCTTGACCAAATCAACAGATGTGAAGGCATCACGAATCATGAAAGAATTAACCAAGTAATTGAACAGTTCTTTGCTATTAATAAAGTGAACGATATCAGACAAGTAATCATTCAATTTGCCAAAATCCGAATAGTACTTAGCTTGGTGTTCAATGAGATTAGTTAAAACAACTTGGTTATTTTTGTAGTAATCCAATAAATACTTTAAGGAAATGGGATCGATCAAGTCATCGTTTAAAATGATAATCTTGGTGAGTTTAAAGATATTATCATGATCACATAAGCTGATGGTGAAAGGGATTAATGATGATTCAAGTTTGAAGTCCTTACGGATAATATTATAATCAACATAACCCCAAATTGTCTTATAAATGGTGTATAATTCTTCCTTATCAGATGACTGGTAGTAGTTATTAATCAACAATTTGATCATATGATTATAGTAATTGACAGAAAGCTCGGGGACATAATTGATCTTAGTGAATGCGTTAGTTAAGTCGATAGCCTTGTTAACATCTTGAACGCTGACTTCAGTCAAGTAGTTCGATAATATTGACGAGATTTTACTCTTAACTTCAGACTCCGTGGTAACGTAATTTGCAGAATAATCATTCAATATTTCATTTAAGAATTTGGAAGCAACAGTCATATTGTCAGTTTTGCATAACTCAACAACCATGGTGTCATAAATATCATAGCTTCTTGAGCTCGAAGACGTTGGGATCAACTCACTGTTGTCTTTGAATTGATTATAAACATGCAAGATGAAGTCATAACATTGTTTGTTGTTGGACAAGATTTTGAAATGATGGAAATATTTGGCCAACTTGATCAATTCATTATAATAATCAAATTCAGTAGAATTCTTTATTAAATTGTTGAATATTAAGCTTAAAATGTCTGCGTTTATCAAATTAGGATAAGTAGTCAACATCTTAAAGAATTTGGGGTAAACTAAATTCAAGTCAACTTTCTTGATATCAACAGAAAACATCAACTCTGTCGAAATCAACAAAAACTCTTGGGCTTTGACAAAGGCATCATTGTAAACCAAATTTGGTAGATTGTCAGTGTCTCTGATTCTTAAAGTCTTCAAACTACCATCAATCAAAGCATTTATCACTAAATTAAATGTTTCAGAATTGGGTTTCAAATCCGGTTGTGCAACTTTCAACAAATCTTGATAAACTGTTAACAAGTTTGTCAATTTGATTTCAATGTCTTGTAAGTTATTTCCTGAGTCTACGCTTCTATTGATTATGGACTTCAATACCTGATTGTACAACTCAACAGACGTTAAACATAATCCATTCCTTGTAATGGATTGGTATACAGGAAAAATCAATTCCAAATCTCCATTAGCATAGCTTCTCTCAATTAATGAGATTTGGGTATCAAGGAAGCTACTGAATTTACCGTCATCTTGTTCAAGTTCGTCGACTTCAGCAAACTTTGATAGCTGTTGATCGAGAGCTTCTGGATGGTCTTTATAAGAAGGGTTTTTTTCCACCAAGTCGGCAAACTGTTCGATGGTCTTGCCCTTCTTTGGTTTGCTGCTGTAGTGCCGTTTTATAACGGAGAAAGACCTGGCGGAGAATCTAGATTTTAAATTTTCAATATCATTTAAAAACCTCGAAGTCAAATTATTAATGAAAAAGTACTCAAACCATTTCAACTCCAAGGAGTTTATCTGAATGGGATTGAACTGTAAAATATTGATGGTTTCTGGTCTACAATTTTTACCATCTCTATTAAAAATCGAAAAATATAATCCATAATGGCCAAAATCCAAGACGAAGAACTTGGAATTATGATTTTGAGGGCCATTGGTGAACCTGAACTGTCTAGTATAGAATGAAAAATGATACTTGATCAACGATCTGCCAAAGTGATGGTGATAAATGGAGGATTTTTGGAAAAAGTTGAGATGCAACAAAGGACAGACCTTCCGCATAAAACTATAGGGTTCCGTCATGATCTCCAGTTATCTGAACCTTCAATAGCAATGAAAACGAACCAAGGAGATCAAAAGTAAATACTACCTACAACCATAGAATTGAGCAAAACCCGGTGGAATGATACTGTCACTTTCTGTCCTTGTGTTTAGCCAAAGCACAAATGGATATGAATATACGTCTTCGCTGTCCGAGGTAAAACTGAGGAGCTGAGCGGTATTAAACTGTAGATATGGTAACCTGGGGGGTGAGATTAATGAGAAGTTTTCTATTATGAGTCTTCCAGAAAATTGAGTTCCGTCAAAATTTTCCGTGAACGAGGATCCGTCTCCGTCCGCTGTTTCGAACCAGGAGTTACGAAAGGGGCGAAGGGATGTGGCAGTTTAGAGAAAGGGAGGTATTGGAGGAGGTAGTGACGATTGTAGTTAACTAAGGCCACATCTACTGTATCTGCTGATACATCGTAAATCATGGAAGTTCATATCTTCACCGCTTAAGTCGTCGCTTCATGGCCGCTCCCGAAGGAGAAATTAGGAATGCGGTGGAACCGGGAGTAAATAATCGCATCGTTATTGGTGGATACAGAAATGATTACGGGGGATTGTTACAGCCTCCAATGTCATGGGGGATCCGTAGCTGCCGTTTGTGTAGCCGTTCCTGTATCTCTGTAGGTTTTTAGATCTTTGATTGGATGTGAATGAGGGAGATTACATATGATATTTTCAGTGTATTGCTGTGATTTGCTGAGACAGATAACGGAGATTAAGATCCTGAATTGACATAAAGGAGATAAACGTAATGGATGACCTTTTAGTGTTTTGGTGCCGCAGTCTAATGGAGTTGCCTTGTAATCAGTAATGATGTGATGAGTGGTTTTATACATTTCTTTAATCATGAAGATACCACTGCACTTAGACACTAATGGTGCTGCCTTCTAATCGATCAGTAATGATCTAATGAGTGGTTTTATAGACATTTCTCTAATAATGAAGATACCACTACACTTAGAGACTAATGAAGATACCACTACACTTAGAGAACCATTGCAGTTAGAGAATGAAGGTAACCACTGACTAATGAAGGTAACCACTGCACTTGAAGACTAATGAAGTTGCCTTGTAATCAGTAATGATCTAATGAGTGGTTCTATACATTTCTTTAATAATGAAGATACCACTGCATTTAGAGAACCACTGCAATTAGAGACTAATGAAGATACCTCTACACTTAAACACTAATGAAGTTGCCTTCTAATCGATCAGTAATGATCTGATGAGTGGTTTTATAGACATTTCTCTAATAATGAAGATAACCACTGCAGTTAGAGAATGAAGGTAACCACTGACTAATGAAGATACCTACACTTAGAAACTAATCGTCTTGCCTAGAAGACAACACCCTACTATGTCCTATACTGTTATCTATTGTCTACTGGTCTAATAAAGACAACTCCAACACCTTTCGTAACTGCTCTTCCTCGTCCTCTTCTCCTAACTCCGGAGATAGCTCTATATCCTTGCTACTTCCAGGTACCAATTGATGGGGTGTCAAGTCCATCGAATTGTCCAACTTGGAAAGCTCAATTGCTTGCTTGAGTGCCTCGCTTTCGTCGTCATCATCAATGCTGTCTTGTACCGTGCTTCTACTTAAGGCGATGGCCAAGTTGATGTCGTCCTCTTCGTCACCCCGCTCTTCATCATGTCCAGCAGTGAAATTGTCCTTTTGTGAAACATAGTACTCGTTAGATTCGTATTCCTCCAATTGATCTTTGATTATTTTATTCTTGTTCTTGAAATCGTTCTCGGTAAGAAACTTCTTCTTCTTGCTATTACCGTTTGTTTGGAAGTTATTACTGTCTCCTCCAAATTGGAAATATTGAATCAAGTCCCCACAGACGATAATTCCATTACTATTATTTCCATTGACTCTAATCTCCCGTACGGGTACACGATTTATATACATGTGCTTATATTTCTTGGGAAGCATAATCGAACATTCTCGTAGCTGCTTCCCAGTGAATAGATCGTGAACATTGGCCCATCCGTTATACCCTCCGACAATTACCACCCCAGCATTCAACTCCACACTACAAACTTCATGAGGATTTCCAAGATCAAGTTTGTACTTGAATTCAGTACCAAACCTGGTGATGATTCTCGGCGGGGTCGACCGGACGCTCCACACGACTATGGTATTGTCCATTAGTACAGTAACATAAAATAACCCATCTTTTCCCACAAGCAGGCGATTTCTTTTCTCTTTCGAAACTTGCAACCTACCCAACTTGACTTCCTGGCCAAATTCTACCACCGAACGATACTTAGTTTGGTAATTTAAAACCGTAGCCAGTGTAAGTTGGTGAATAATCACTATGTCATCGTTGTAGTCATAATCGATTGCCTGAACGTTTTCGGTATCAATTTCAAGAGGTATTTCGTTGATTGCGGTGAAACCGTCCATTTCTACCACCACGACTCGGTCGTGACAAACTACCACAAGCAGCTTGAAGTCAGTGCCCACATCAAGCACGCCGCCGAACTCCAGCTGCCAGAGAATGTCCCCCGACAAATTAAGTACCATGACCTTTTCAGAGGTACATGCAACAACATCAGCCAAGGCTCTATGTTTATCGGCAATGGCTCGTAGTCTGACTCGTAATATGCCCCTTATCTGGAGTAATTCCTTCGTGGATTGTCGACTGGAGCTTACAGTAGCCCCAGCCAAATTCCTCACCATTAATGCCTCTCGAGTAGAGAAAACAAGATATTGCCAATTAATGTCTGCCGTATCCACATGGTTGTTGTCGCCAGGAACAAATGTCTGGTTCTTCCCCGACCGTATTCCGCAGATATTGACACTGTTCCCAATCCGTGAATACATCATGACTTTATCACCAACGAAATTGGTTAAAATGATGTTGTCAGCAAACTCATTCAATATTTGATATGTAATATGTTCTCCTTGGCCCTTTTTCCACTTCTTCAACCCCGTGCTTCTGGCAAGGTACTCCACCATCCACCTACTGCTACCGGACCATGACGGAAACACCTCAGCAGCATTGAACTTGGCCATAAACAGGTGTTCCCAGATACCTGAATCCAGTATTATCGATGCCCACAGCTTACAAACTAGCTGTATTTGGGGAAGCTGAGTTAGCTCGAGGTGGGAGAAAACCTCAGCAAGAATTTCCCGGGGCAAGTCATTAAGACTACCTCGCGACGGCGGCGGAACTGTCGTTGATACCGTGTTACCAAGGTTGTCAGTCATGATGACGTTCGCACCCATATGTTACGACTCAACACGGTTAATACTATGAATTATGTCCGGACGGAAAATTTGAAAGCGGCTTTCAGGCTGTTTTAAACACCGGTGTCGGTGGTTGGCGATATACTGGAGTGATAGGGGCGATGAGGCTGGCGGACGTGGGAAATTGCTCGTAGAGATGTAGGATTACCTCTAAGATTATGGGGATTTGGTCGCAGAAAATTTTTCATCATGAAGCTTACATTGGATATCAAGTTACCGTCCTCTTCTATTACCGAGAAGGTCAAAAAGGGCAAGAAGGGTAAGAAGAAGAGCGAAAGCCCTGAGCCCCCTGCTCGTGTAGTTGTCAGCGAGAATAGTGTCGAAGTTGTTGTTAATTTGGAAGAAACGTTGACGCAGTTAAAAGAAGCTTTAAGCGTTATTCCCAGTAGTGAAAATTTCACCCATTACTCTATCTTCTATAAGGAGGAGAATCTCAGTGGATTCGACGAGTTTTCTACTTTTGGCGAGATTTTTGACCAGTTGGGGGTGGATTTGGACCGTCCAATCAAGTTGGCTCTTCGTCCACAAGGATATAACTTGTCTGCAGTATACGACCATGTTATTAAGTTCAGACAAGTCATTGGGTTGCATTTCTTGGACAAGGGCAATGATTTGTTAGGTGTCAATGCTGGTGTGTCAAAGTTTGACGATTTGAAGTTGGGACAGACGGTAGATATCTCCCATAGTGTGGATTTACTCACCCAATCTGCTGATATTGGCTTCCACGGGAATTTAAATAACCCGTATTCCCACTATATTGCTCCAGTGAAGATAAGCTTGTCCCCTTGGAACCCTGTTCCCTTGCCCCGCAAAACCGTCGGCGATTTGCTCTATCTTTCTGTCACCACCTTGGAACACGAAACCTTCACTGTGACTTGTCATACGACAGGGTTCTTCGTAAACTCCTCGTCAACCGTCAAATTCAATCCCGGGCCTAAGTCTGGGGTCCATCATTTGTTATTCGACTTGATCCGTGAATTAAGTCCGGTGTTTGAAGCTGCTATTGCTAAGAATACTGCCGTATTTCCCAGTGTTTACGACCATCCCGAGAGTTATCTTCTTCCCACAGTTGCGGCCAATCCCTGGATTACCAACGAACCCACGAAGGTTCCTGAACCTAGCCACCCTTCGTTAAAGATCTTACAGAATGGAGTCGACGGGGGTGATTTCGTCAAGGACTGGAACGAGGAATTCCAAACTATCAAGGAATTACCTAAACTGAACGTCAATGAACGTATCCTCCGAGAGAAGTTACTCGTGAAAATCATCCAGGATTTCAATTCCGTGGCTACCAGGACCGCTGTCGACATTGTCAGCGGGGCCATTCCTCCCATGAACTACTCCAGTGATCCCAAACAGTTGACGTACTTGCGGAATGGAATCTTCTACTACTATGCTTGCGATAACGGAACCTTTGCCGAAACCGGCGGTGACGAAGCTGCACGGTATACGGTCTCGAAAGATTTGAATGCTGTTAGAGTCGTAAATCGTCTAGACTTGGATATTGGGTGTTTGGTCACTTGTGTGGTTGATTATATGGGGAAGAGGATCGTGTGTCAGGCCCCTATCCCCGGGATCTTCAACAACTCCCTTCCGGTGCCTGAATCTGTAGAGGGTGCTGAGGTTGAAGATGTAAACGAAAAGGTTGCTTACGGTATTAACACTGCTGGTACGAAAGTCAACACTGACAAGGAGTTCGTGGCGCCATTAACTAACCTTGGGGAGGCTTTTCACCTCAAACCTCACGATGTTACTGTGGGTGGTGAGACTGTTGAGTTGGTGACTGCTAAAGATATCAAAGGAATCAGAGGCACTGACGGACGGAAATATGTCATCGAACTATATCGTACTACTGCTACTGATGTGAATTTCTTGAATGATGACTATGTTCACAAAGAGCCGTTGTTCAGGCATGAAGCAGTGGAAGAATGGTGGAAACGGAAAATCGCCAATTATTTGAAACTCGAAGCAGACAACTTGGAAGCAGACAAGCTGCAAGAGGAGTACAAATCCGGCACCAAGGAACAAATTTTAATCCAATCTAATGTGGTAAGTATCAATCCCGACACTTTTACGGGATTCAGCGAGTCTGCAGAGGATAAGAAGGAGGTTGAAGAATTGAGCGATTTCATCAAACTCTTGATTGATGAATTCTTGATAGAGACGAGTAAGAACCTTGCTCCATTTGATGGAAAACATTTGAGTCATTTATTGCATCGGCAAGGTATTAATATGAGGTATTTGGGACACATTGCTCAGCGTACTTTAGAATTGAAGAACGAAGAGTTAAACAAAGTAGCCCAAACTATTAAAGATAATGAGGAGTTGGCTAAACATATGGCCAAAGAGCAGGAGTCTAAAGATTCCAAGGACTCTGGGGAATCTCAAGAGCCCGAGGAACCAAGCAAAGGCTCTTTTCTCCCTATTATTGCTAATTACCAAACTATCCACAACATTTCCGTCAATGAAATGATTTCCAGGGGTGCTAAACATACTTTACGGAAATTGTCTGATTCTGTGGACCCGATTTTAATGCCTTACTTTGTTGCTCTCGTGTTTAACGCCTTACTTAATTCCGATATCACCCAAACTCCAACTGTCGACATTCCTGACAGCTTGAAATCTTTGTTCCCCACTGAATTCGAGAAATTAGCTGCTGGTGATATTATCAAAGCGGTCAAGTCAGAAGTCAAAAGTAGATTCAATTATGAGTTGAGTTCTTGGGAAAATGTTGATAAAATGGTCCTTATGAGAGAAATCTCGTTGAAATTCGGGATTCAATGGAAGTCTAAGAAATACGACAGTTTGTTCGTTGGAGAAGACATTCTTAACTTTGTTCCAATAGTAAAGGATTCTACACACAAGGCATCCATTTTGGATGAAATCTTAAGCACTGCTCAAAGAGAATTAGCGGCTGAAGATGACGGGAAATCCGAAGACCAGCCTGAAAAAGCTCCTAAGGTCAAATCTGAAGAAAATTCAGAAGTCGTTGCTAACCCTGAAACCGGCGAAACCAATGAACTGCCTACTAAAGAAGAGAAAAAGTCTGAAGCACTCGTGTTATTCAATGAGCTTCTCTCTTTCCATGAACAGATTTATGGTCGTATCCATCCTGAAACTACCTCGTACTGTGGATTCTTGGCTCAGCTATATTCTGAACTCGACGTTGAATCCACTCTTTCACAAACGGCATGTATTCTCAGCGAAAGATCATTTGGTATTGACTCCTATAATACCGTTATCTACTACATCAATGCTGGGTATTTCGAGACTAAGGACTTGAGTAAATCTATTAGATTGTATAACCATGCGGTGAAGATATGGTCGCTAGTATATGGTCCAGATCATCCATCATTCATTAATACCTTTGCTAACTTAGCTGAAACGTTAAGCATGCAAAAACACTTCACTGACAGTTATAAGTTGTTTGAAAAATCCATCGAATTGGCGGAAAAAGTCAATGGTATGTCAGAAATCACCGGATTAATTTATTTCCGATACGGATCATCATTGATCAACAACAGTAAATTCAAGTTGGCCAAAGAGAAGTTCGAAAAGGCATACGATATCTTCTTGAAAGTCTTGGGCCCATCTGATCAGTTCACTAAGAAGTCGATGAACTTTAAGACTAATTTGGCAACTTATTTGGAATACCAAAAATCCGAGAAAGCACCTGTAAATAAACCTGTAAATAAACCACCGGTGAATTCGAAAAATAGTAAGAAGAAGCTGGGAAAAAAGATCAAGATCAATGAAGATATAGCTAGTCAATCGGTCGATGATATATTAGCATTTATTGAGGGTAAATAGATTGACTATATACATGTAGATAGAATATATCAAATACATTTATCATTACTGAATGTACTCCTTCATATGTTTACTTTGCCCAATTCCTGTTGTCTCCCTTACTGTTCCGTTCTCACTTGTCTGTCGTGAGCTCAATTGTTACTCTAGATCTCTATATTGATATTGTCATCATTTAACTTAGCATACTGGTGTTCGTTGATTTGTTTAAACTGAACAAACACGTTTCGAATGAACTTGTCATCACTTTTGATAATCTCAATTAGCTTACTCTCCAAGTCATTCAAGTACGTCAAATTCTGGTTGTCTCTACTGACCAAAGTTATGAAGATATTCGAGTTTGCCCCACTGGTTAATAATGAGAATTTTGATACCTTAAACCCTTCGCCGATATTGTCTCTCACCACGTCCAAATACTTCTGAGATGCTTCACTGGTTTTCTGTTCACCTCTATCGATAAGTTCCCAAGTGGCCGATTTGAAACTGCCCCAACCAGCTCTGATGATTAAAGCTGAAACTAATAATCCTCCAATTGAGTCTAACCATGCGAGATTAAACATCACTCCTCCGGTCACAGTGACCACCGCCACCAATGCCGTCAATGAGTCGACTCGATGATGCCATGCATTGGCCACAAGGACTTTGGAGTTCATTTGTTTAGCCACTTTCATCGTTCTTTGGTATAAAAGCTCCTTGATCACGATGCTTCCTCCAGCCAACCACGCTGCGTTGATGTCAGGCACTTGCACCTGAGTGGATGTAGTGTCTGCCAATCCACTACCATGTGAATGGTGTGAACCCTCTTGAGCATTGGCTCCATGACTATGAGAATGGCCAATTTGGATCTGGGAAATAGTATGGAAAATATCGCTAGGCAACACAAATTCAAACACCAGTAGAAGCGAAGACCATCCCACCGACAACCCAGCAAACAACAAGATCCCACTCACGAGCAACGATCCCACAGACTCGATTTTGCCGTATCCCAATGGATACAAGTTGGGAGTCCCAACCTTGGAAGCCACATTCACCGTAGCCAACGTCAAGATATCAGCCACCATATCGCTAGCGGAGTGAATGGCATCAGCAATCAACGACTGGGAGTGGAAATATATGCCCCCTACCCCCTTGGATATCGCCATACCGATATTAACAATCAACCCAATCCAGGTGATTCTTACCGCAGGGTTGGAAAAGCTCAAGGTCAACAACTCGTTTGACTGAGACGTATGGGTGTGGGTGTGTGAGAGCAAGCCGAGACCCGATTCACGGTGGTGGTGGTCATGGGATTCGTGGGAATGATTATGTTGATGTTGATGGTGATTGGTGATTTGCTCCTGAGGGTCTGGAACTGGTTTCGGCAGCAGACTATTCAGTTTTATAGGCGATTGGGAGTAATTCATAAGCCGAGGATTAGTGGGTCTGATTGTGGGTCTAAAGGAACTGGCGTATTTAAATAGCGACGTCTTAACAAAACTCATAATCTCAGTTAAAACTAGCGAGCATTCACCGTTATCTGATCCGATATCTCGGTTGCACAAGATGATTTGCCGTGATTGGAAGACGGGAGGCAGAAGGAGGGAGGTGGGAAAAAGCGGAATTTTCTACGACATTAGAAGTTGATGGCATTTGTTTGAGGGTGATACTTGGCAGGTGCCGGCCGGCCGTTACCACTTACAAGAGACCTGTCAAACGCTCTAACAATGGAAATTGACGTTTATGGTAGTATCTCGTTTTAACCATAATGAGGGACGGCTCGTTTGACTGTACACCAAAATACAGAACAGAAACGAGGTGAACGATGAAATCACCCGTCGGTAATGGTTGCCATAGAATGACTCCTCTGGTTCTCAAGTAAATAGATTGGTGGTTTTTAAATTGAATAAAGAGCTTGGGCAGGTAAATGGCAACTGGTATCATCTTATCGTCACACGATGATTTTGAAACAATAACACAATAGATGTGATTTCATATATTGTCATAAAGCCTTATCGACGCCCTTATCGACGCCCTTATCGACGCCATATATCAAATGGTTTCCAAGTGTGCTCGCTTCATATAGAAGAATAAGTGGAAACTAGGTTGTCCCTTGGCCTAGATTCATTTCGAGAAAGTGGTGATGGAAACTAGAGTACTGTCATCTCCGACGATGAACGTCGGTGGTTTAGGAAAGAGAAGAGCAGTAGTCTTCGATGTGTCAATACAGATGAGACTTATATCGATAGATCTAAAAATACTGAAAGGAATCCACATTAGTACGCAACCTTCGGATATATCATGAACTTGTTAACTTGTCTTGTCAGAATTCACCGTGACGATGTCTTCAAACGCTGAATTCGTCTGTTGGTGTTTCAGACACATTATCTGAGATAACGATCGGTAAAGAACTCTACGCATCTCAGAGATACATAAACAGGACAATGTTCAGAGTTCAGTTTCACACCTCTAGATCTTCTCTGCCCCTAAGCTACCGCCGCCTCTCATTTTCCGCCCCACCAACTACCACTAACTCCCTCCTCTCATTCCTTCCTACTTAATGGAGAAAATCGCATCGCATAAATTTTTCAATGTCCTTTATAGATTACTACCCCATAATAACCCTTCCTCGAGTCAGCGACCTCCCGTTGCTGGCAAAAGTGGTGTTGCCCACTATATCTTCCGTTAATGATACTATTATCGATATTGGGATCTCCAAATCTAATATTTCCAGCTATATTATCAAGCCTACTCCTAGAGTGATTTGGTCGCATCCCATCTCACCATCTTGTGTGATTGAATGCATGGACTCAAAACACCACCAGGAGTATATCGTGGGTGTGACAGATAGAAAGGTCCATAAAGTGATATATTTGACCAAAGATGGTGGGGCTGTACGAGAAATAAAGGTTTTGAAGCCGGTGAAAGCCTTAAGGTACCTCGAGAGTGGAATCCTCGTAGTGTTTGCTGATGGAGAGTTTGTCTTTGTCGCCGATATCGAGCAGTTGGAGAGTACCAGTGGAAAGATACTGACAAGATCAAAGTCGAAATCCCAATTGGTGTACGTTAGCGTTACTGATATTCTTATTATCATAACTAAAGTTGACGAGCAGTTCCACTACAAGATTTTCACTTTGGACCGCAAGTTGATCAATGAACATTCGGAACAGGCACATAACGACAGTATCTTCAACTACACAGACAATCATATTTACAGGTACAGCCAGCAGACATTGACCAAGTCAAATCTAAAATTCAAAATCGTCAACCAATGGAATATCGGCATCGATATCGACTCGATGTCTGTGGCTAACGAAGACCGGTTAATTATTGCCCATAATAAGAAGTTGATGTTGGTCAATCTCAAATACGAAACATTATTGGATACATTGGACATCCAAGACGACGTTTACATCAATTCCACAGTTGAAGTTACAGGAACCAATACATTTGCATTAGTTCTGAAACTCAACCCCAAGAAGAACAAGTCGACGTTGAATATCATCAATGTGAATGTGGGATTGAATAACTTGGTCAGCAATTTGGGAAAGAAGTTTCACAAACCCTCCCGTCAGGTTGTGGAATTGGACGATATAAGACACATAAAGGATTCTAAGAAACAGCCCCATACACTTATTGAAGTTGCAAACGGTAAATCCGACTTTGAACTACAATGGTTGAAATATTTCAAAGGGAAAAGTGAGTTGGACTATTATCTGTTTGAAGATAGTGATACCGTTGTCGATATCGATTTGATTGGACAGCTCTTGGATCTCATCGACGACAAGAAACAGAAATCACCATTCTTGATGTACTACTTACTTTCTCATCCTTTGTTTCCTCCTTCAAAAACTTCAGGTCTTTTGGATTCACTAAAGGATGAGAAACTAATCAAACAGTGTATCACATCATGTCCAAACATCCCAGTGGATGATCTTTTACCGAAACTACTTGGTGATGACAGGTATTTAGCTGAAACCGTCAATCGGATCTGTAAGCATAATTTATTTGAAATCACCACCAATTTCCAAACTTTCATACAATCGTCCACCATCGATATAGAAGAGATAGTGAATAAGTTAATACTGTTGGATACCAACAACGGATGGTCATTAGTTAAGTTGATTATCGATGTCAATGGGCTATTCAACTTATCTAATGACTTTATCGACAAATTGGTGGCATTAATCAATGACAAGCTTTACATTTTAGAGTTGAACAATTTGAACTTGACGTTATTAACCTCCAGTACCATAGTCAATACCAATTCAATCCCCAATTATTCGGTGGAGAAGTTGGTTATTTAGAAACTTATATACATGAACCACAAACCTTCATACTCCCAGAAGACGTTTCCATCTCGGTTGAAACAGCTTTGATTATGTTAAACCACTCTCATTTGCTGCATTTTATCTCAAATTTGACAGAAAATTCTCAACCTTCTCCATGTCCACCTCTGGAATAAAAGCATATAGAACAGCCTTAAGAGCTACACGTATAGCGTTCCGCAATGATATACCTGTACTAGAGGCAGCCAGAGCTAAGATAAAGCAAGGAATGATCGAAAACAAAGGGTTATCTGGCGATAAACTCACCGATGAGGTAGAGAAATTGAATGAAGTTAGTAAGTTCTTGATCAAAAATATAGTTCAAGGAACAAACGTTGAAGGAAAGTACTTTTTGAACTTTCATGAACAAACCGAGTTAGGAGATAATGAAACAATCAAACAGGGGAAGAAACACGATGAAATGGGGTCGTTGTCTGGAAAGCAAGGTAGCAGTATAAAGAAATGCTCCTGAAGCTGACGAGACCACTCCTATGTGGAGAAACACACAGCAGTGTATGAATAGAAGGAAACTGTTTCTCGTGTATATCCTTTTTTACATGTATATATAAATAATAGTTCTGAACTGTTCGCAAGTAATCATCAAGAATCGCATGAGTCAGGAACAACGATGGATTAAAATATCCAAATCTTTGAGTTATCTTTTACGGCACGGGGCCATTAAGGAGAACCTTCCCATAGATAAAGATGGTTATATACCTGTAAGCAAGATTTTAAATCATCAACGGTTAAAATCATTCAAAACTACTTTGGAGGACATTAATCATGTAGTAGAAACCAATAATAAGAAACGATTCAGCATGAAGATAATCAATGATGTGTTGTGTATTTGCGCAAATCAAGGGCATTCAATTACTAGTGTGAGTAACGATAATTTAGTACCGCTTAGCTCTATTGAAGAAATTCCTGCTATATTCCATGGGACGTACAAGAGTAAGCTACCGATGATTGTGGAAAACGGTTTGAGTAAGATGAATCGAAATCACATTCATTTGACAGACAATTTCGATTATCTCCGAAAATCTTGCAATGTAGTGATATATATTGATGTTGAAAAGTGTTTACAAGATGGGATTGAGTTTTATCAGAGTGAAAATAATGTTTATTTGACCAGTGGTGTTGGAGGAGTTCTAGACAAGAAGTACTTTTCTCGAATTGATCAGTTGCCGAAGGTTCTAGGGAAAGGTACAGAGGAACTGAAGCTATCAAATAAATGAACAAACCGATGGTTTAGTACCAAAGTGTAATTGCCAATAATTGAATACTAAAGTGTTAGCTTAAGCACTATGCATGATGTAAGAATATACGAATATTGCATTACGAATTAGGTAGTAGAATACTACACGAGTAGAAAAAATAGCAAGCCTTATGAGACCTATTCTAAAGTGCATTCAACCGGACATGTCATATTTTACAGCATAAACCCACAAATGCTGAGGAGTAAAGAATAACATACAGAATACTGATAGAGAAGCCAACAAAACGCAACAAAGTTAAATAGGAGCACAAAATGATGAACACAGATTCCCGGGCACCAAGAATTTATGGACAAGGTTCCGGGAATGAACAAATAAAGTCCTGATTAACTGTGAATGAATACAGTACCAAGACCAAAGAAACGCAATACCAAGAATAAACATAAATCCACACCATATACGCAGCAATGAATACGTAGCAGAAGATCAAAAACCCTGACGCAGAGAAAATCCCAAAGAGATATTTGGAACCAGTTCCAGACATCAACTATGGTCTAGTCCCAATAGCCCCAGCGGGGGCAACGTCGGATAGAAGTCGCAGGATCAAGAGTTGAGACATAACGTCAATGCATGTCATTGCATTAAAATGGTTGCGAACCATCCCCAGTCCGGAAGTAGGTATCCGTTTGGAACAAACCACGTTCCAATACCCTGTCAACACCGTAGCAAAGGAACGTTTGTAGAAGGGTGTGTAGAGGCAAGCATCTATGAAATCTCTGCAAATGGTATCGTTTACGGTCACTGTCATCTCAAACCTTCAGAACAATTGTGTTTAACATGCAAACTCGGCCAAAAAGCCTTAAAAACTTTAATCTAGAACCAAGGCAACAAAATAATATGACTTTAAATCCCTTTGATCCCTCTCGCAAACTTATCCTTCTAGTAAATAGTCGTTTGACAACATTTGCCAGGCAATATGGAGGATGAAAAGATCTGTCAGTGGTACTGCTGTGATTGTGGCCAAAGCTACGGCACAGTGATATACAAGGACAAGTTTGCTAAGAACGATTCGCAAGTATCATCGGTGAAATATTATTCCTCAATACTATATAACAATAATATTATAATCGACTATAGAGACTTGCTAAGCCCGTCGATAGCCCAGCACGAAGACGATTATTTCGCCATTCCTGCTGTTTGCTTGAATCACAACCTCAAACCGACGGCCAAGGCAAATGGCAGCAATACTTACGATGATGCCGGAGCTAATCAAGTGAACAGAATAAAAGACAATCAACTGCTACAGCAACAACAACAACACCACGATGGGCTACAGCGGACAAGCTTGTCCAGTGACTCCAGTGACAATAGTGGATTCGACGAGTTGCTAATAAATCGCCCTATGAGATTTAGTTGTCATCGTTGCCAACATATGATGTGCCCTTATTGCCCCAAACTAAGGTATAAGGACTTATAGTATTTGCTGATATACTTATTTTGAGAATGGTGTGATCCAATGACGTGTAACTTAATATATGATGTGGAAGGTATTGTATCCTGTTGTTACCATCTAATCTTTAGTCTGGGTTGTATGGTCGTGGTTGCAGATGTTCGTCTGCTATCCCTATTCCGTATCGTATTCTCATCTGGTAGTCCATCACTGTTTTCGTATCGTATTCTTCTGGTATTTAGGTCTAGTATATCCTGTAGTATCCGTCGTTTATCTGTATACGCTGTGCCGACTTCATACTCATCTCATCTACTAAGCCTTCCAACATTCTATTTTTGGTTCGATTTAAACTACGAGGCGTCACCGTGAAACCTTCTGCATTTCGTGTAAAGTTGATCCATCGCCATGTAGTATTTCACACTTGCGGCCGTATCTTTTCAGCCAGTTGGCCATATCCTTGATGGGTTCTAGTTGGGTATCGCTTGTAGATGGCTGTTCCCCAGTAAATAGCTGTAGATTTAAAAGGAACATTTAATTTACGAGAATTAATGTCCCGTCATTTTCTCGTCTATGGGTATACTCACAGCAAACTTTAGACAAACTTGTAAAATGTCACCTCAAACGTTAGTCAACTCCCATGCATGTCGCCTCTTGGTCGCTGAAATCAAGGTGGTTTAGCTTAAATCTAGGTATTTTCACTCTTCGTTACATTATCTTTGGTTCTCCTTCTTCCTGTCGTTTTATATGCCCTAGCCAAAAACTCTCTTTTATAAAAACATCTTTATTCCTATATCCTACTAGTTCTCTGTATCACCCCACGCAATATCACAATTTGGTTACCGTCACTACCACCATATTTACTGACAGAATCTCTGGGGCCCATCGCGACGCGTATGAATGAAGACCTAATTAACGACAAATTACATTTGAGCAAGCTTTACTTCAAGAGTAACGACTTCCCCAATGCTTTAAAGACCTATAATGAACTAGTGTCGTTGGTCACCAGCTATAGTCGAGAAGAACTTGAAAAAATTAATGAATTGTACAATTATCACCACCCTTTATCGGTGTTCCATCCCAAGATAATATCAATCCTAGATCAACGGTCCGCTACGTTTGAGAAATTAGGTCAGTGGAAGAATGCCATAAGTGATGCCGAGGCCATCCTTAAATGGAACCCACTGGAAGTGAAAGGATACTTGCGGTTAGGAAGAATCTACCAGAAACAGCAGAATGATCTAAAATGTTTCAGAATCTACCAACGAGGTGTATACATCATTAGAAGGTTCAAAGAGAAATACCCCGAATATAGCATCAATCGAGATCTTTGGAAACGATTGTTGGCCCACTACAACGACATTAACTCCTTTTTGAAGGAAAAAACCAGTTCTTCTAATTCCTTCACATCTTCCACCTCCTCCAGATCCAATTCTCTCGATGACGCTTCGACTTTGAGACCCACAAAGAAGCAGAGAAAGCTGTTAGACCCCATGTTGTTCTTGAGTTACGATGTTATCGAGCTCATCTTTTTTCATCTTCCCCAAATTTACAGATACCATTTGGTTTGTAAATCGTGGTACCGTACTCTCAAACTGTTGAGAGTCAACCAGTTAATCCAACTACGGCCCAGAGTCACGGCCAAAGACTTCAACAACGGCTTACCATTCTTCAAAGGATTGAAATCGATGGATTTATCCATTTATCCCACTGCTGATAGTGAATTCTATAGGATTTTTGATATCATCATATCTCACAAACTACCGTTATCCAAGTTAGAAATCCTCAACATCGTCTCCATCACCGGGCTTGTTGGTCGTATGGATAAGTTCAATTTCAACCACAACTTTAGCAGTATCCGCCATTTCAAAAGCTTTATCGTCGAACCCAACAGCATGATTCTTCATTTGTTCCCCAACCTACGTCACTTAGAACTAATCGTGAAAGGCGATAATAAAGACAAGTCTATAATATTCAAGAATAAGCTGTGGATC
Source organism: Yamadazyma tumulicola (assembly GCA_030578535.1). NCBI lineage: Eukaryota > Fungi > Ascomycota > Pichiomycetes > Serinales > Debaryomycetaceae > Yamadazyma > Yamadazyma tumulicola. The sequence continues at coordinate 261,047 of JAJMSJ010000006.1, read as the reverse complement.
AACAAGTTGCGGCAAAAATCAGTTCCCCCACTCGAAACCTTGGTTTTAGTCGGGACCAATAAACTACCGCCCCCCTTTTTGTCATACAGCTTCAACTTGACTAGCCTCGTTATCGCCAATTTCAATTTAGAGAACATCCAGCATAAATTAGGGTTGTTCTTGCAGAATTGTCACCAGTTGACAAAATTGGTATTGGAGAATAATATAGGGTTATCATTCAAGTTTTTCATCAACAACTTGATTAATTATCCTGTGGAATTCAAGCTTCACTACCTCATGTTTCGGGAATACTCCCTTGACGTTACCAACCTATCAGAGTTTGAAGTGTCTGATCTCGTCAATTTTTCCGAGTTGACCCACTTAGACCTCTATTCGTCGTCATTATCCAACACAGGACTACTAAAGCTCCTCGCCGTTACCACCAATCTCCAAACATTGGTTTTAGGATCATCAAACTATCTTTTTTTCCATAATGACTTCTTCAATCGTCATCACAAAATGTCTATCACAGATATTCTCCTGAAATGCACCCGACTCACTTCATTATCCCTCATCGACTTGAACCTTGACAACTCCAGTTGCTCTAAATTCAACAGGGACCTCCTTTCGATGCCATCCCGCTCATTCACGCTAGACCTTAGTTTCAACATGAATATCGATGGAACTGGTCTCTTCAGTCTTTTTGATAAGGTCAGGCTCAATTTGGTGATTGACGGAGTGTCAATAAACCCCAATTCGATAAAGACTATCGAGGAGAAGTATCAGGTATCAATAAAGAACGACCCGTTGTTGGTACGATGGAGAAGATACGGCGTAAACTCCTACATTCTGGATTGAGTTCAATTTTGCAGCCGCGAGAAATTTTCAGATGAGATGGTGAAGATAAAATTTGATGATAATGAAGAGTTTCCTCCTTCCCTCCCTGAAAAGACGGAAGCCGTCACGGTAGCGTCAGATAATGAATCGAACTCTGATGACGAAGCTCCTGAAGAAGAATCGGTTCGTGAATCGAAAACCAAGATTCTTTCAAAACAACGACAGGTCCAGGAGGTATCGAAAAAACAAGCAGAAATTGAGCGAGAAAAACGAAGGTTCCAGCATCTACACAACAAGCAACAGCAGGCATTAAAATCAGACAAGAGCCAGCTGCGAGCAGACCTTGAAATCCCCGATGTGTTACCAGACGAAATCATAAATGCTGCGACTACTACCACTTCTCCTGCTCCTGGCAAGCCCCAGCATAAACGACTCGATGTAGACGACTGGGAGATAAGGAAGCACATCAAGTTGGAAAAATTGAAAAACTCAAAGAAATCCCAAGTCAAACGGGGCCCCGTGCACGTTGTGATTCATAAAGCAATCAGAGGAGTTCCCAAATCAGAAAACATCACTTCCAGCAGGGATAAATGGTTAAAGAGAAAGTCTTTAGGGAAAAAATAATGCATGTACATGACTATATCTTACTATATCTTATTCATAGCTGCGTAGATCTAATCCCGGTTCTGGGGCCGCTGAACCACCCCGATCCTTTCGTTACGATCCTTGTAGTTTGTCATGGAGTTGTCAGGCTCCTGTTCTTGTAGCTGCTCGTCTTTGAGATACAGTTGGGCAGAATTGATGACTTTTTGATCGTATTCAGATATATCTTCAGGGGTCAACTTGATCGTGGTTGCGGCTCTTCTAAGCATCTTATTCGATCAACAAACTATACCAAACTATATCCAACTGCGACGTGTTGATTGATCTTGTGCGAAAGTTGACAGGAGATGGAAGAATCCTGGATCAATGTTTTACTTATTAGCGTATCTATGGCAATGTTGAGCTATGGTGTGGGCATGGTACCCCTTTTGCTTGAATCGACTCACCAGAACTCTTATATAATTCAGATATCCAACGGTTTATTGCTCGGGTCGTTGTTTTTTCTAGCGATTCCAGAGACCCTAGAGATATTCTTAGAGTCTAAGAAAACCTTGCAATGGGTTGGGATAGTAGTAATAGTGGGATATATGGTGATGTCCCAGGTAGAAGACTATAATCACCATTCTTCTCAAGACCAGATAATCATGAGTCAGGATATTATTCCTCGAGAGACTTACGACCAGTTGACGTTAGTGCAAGTCATCAAGTCAATTTTCAGAAATACCTTAGTATTTGCCTTGATTATACATTCGATAGCTGACGGTGTGGCTATCGGGTCGGCGTTCCATAATAAAGATATTAGCTTATTGTTTTCATTGGTGATAATAATTCATAAATTACCAACATGCTTTAGTTTGAGCGGACTACTACTCGATAGTAAAGTTGATTTACAGTTGATTAGAGTCTATATTGGGGTGTTTGCCATGACCACTCCTGTTATATCGCTCGTGTCATGGGGAATTTTGTATTTAGTGAATACTAGTGATTTTATCATCAGCTTATTGTTGTTGTTCAGTATAGGCAACTTTTTGTACTTGCTATCAGTGATTCATAAGCCTGAAACCAATCACGACAAAATGGTGTTCTTTGTTGGATTTTTGGTGCCGTTGCTACTTAGTTTTTTGACCGAGTAAGTTCGGGGCAACACATCGGTTGTAAGCACAAGGTGATTGCCTTAGGTACCTTGAGAATCTGAAGGGTTTAAGTACCCTAATCGTGCTAGTGCCTCACTCTTCTTTTGGTACACTTCCCATAATTCATTCAAGAACTACATGACTTTGACGAGTACATGGACATTCTGAAACTCATAAACACTAGCATCCCCATTACATATGAAAACCCCTTTAAAGTTCACGAGTGTTCTCAGGAGCAGGAATAACTATAAATATACATGCAACATCTTCTAGACCAAAAAGTCATAACCAAGATTTATACAAGGTTTACAAGTTTAATCCACCCATAAATATACATCACTGATACTCTAATTTTACAGAGCCATTAACTCTAACTTACAAAAGAACCTTTGAAATTACCTTTAAATAGATATTTTCCCTAAAAATCAGACGTGAAAGAATCTTCTAAGTCTGCTCTTTGAATGTTTAGACCTCGATTGTCTCATAGTTTTAAACTTATGGGCGATGGCATCGGCGTAGGTCACATTATGAGGTGTTTCGGGTAGAGGTTCAAGCAGGGTAGTGATTATTTGTGATTCGCTTAATATAGCGATTTGCTTACAGCCTATTGGCTCGTCTTCCACACTGATAAGTTGGACAGTTGGGAATTTATCAATTTTTAAATCTGACAATAACGATTTCTGACTCCTCAACTCACAGATCGATTCAATCTTGTACATTTTGCCCAAATGACAAAGTTTCAAAAAGGAAATTCCCACTTCTAGTTGATTTGCAAGGTAGATGATCAAATGATTTATGGTCAAATCAGCAATGGAGGTGATTTTCTTAGGATGGGATTTATTTATAAACTCTAGAAGCGATAACATGTTTATGGTCAAATGATCTTCACTAGCAACAAATATGACTTTTATTATTATTGAATCCACTACAGTTGCCGTCAGGTTAGAACGGAAACCACCATTGTCCTTGCTATCAAGTTCCGTAGTTGACTTAGAAGTCTCGCTTATTGGCAATGGATGGTGAATTTGGAACTTTTCGATAAACCCGTCATCGATTAGAGTTCCTGTCTTGATCAAATCGTTCCTAACCAGAAGCAAGTTGTTAAACTCTACAGGATTGAAATCCAACGGACTATAATCCACGGGATCATCCTCACAACTGGTGGTTTTATTAGACGAACAAGGAGTTAAATTAGCCATAAACTCTTGATACACTAAGTAATCATCATCATTACTGTCGATATCTTTCATATCTTCGATGTTGGCCATTTCAGTGTTCCTTTCATTCCAAAGAGACTCGTCCATGATAGTAGAAACCTCCCTTTATATAAATCTCAGCGTAGACCAACGGAGAAACTCAATGTGGGGCACGTCGTAAACCAGTAATATCTCCGCGACAGAAAACAATATAGCCCCACTCTGATCCAAATGTCAATCACACCAAAACACACTAACACTAAGGTGATTTGTCGATAAGCTCTGTTTGATAGGCTTCCAGTAACAAAAATCTCAGGTAGTGTGATTATTTTATTCAAAAACAATTATGCCTGACGGTTTCTTTTGCTTCCCCTAGCCCCACTTTAAGCTTTTTTCTGGGGAAGATAGCGGAATTTTGATCATGCCACGATTATATTTTATCATCAGATGATAGATCAACCATTAAGAAGGATATTTTATAGGGAATGTCTTTCCTGGTTACTCTGATTCATCGTGTTTGGGTCCTGTATCTGGGGCACTGCAGGATTCTGGGTTGCTACGATTCATCACATGTAAATTATCGACATAGTAGCCAACGAACTGATTGACGTGGGTGTCAATAATAAAACAATCTAGAGACTTCAATATCATGAGAATCTCTATGATGAGATAGTTTAACTCTGTATAAGCAATATTACTTGAATTGACGATTTGGTTGAATCCTTCGATAATTGCGTATTGCTGTTGTCGATGAGGATCTTCGGACAGCTGAAGCTTGACTAAGTAGTCATATAATTCTTTAATATCACCACATTTCAAGTACGTGAATTTTGCAATTAATTGGTCATTCTGACTAAAGTTGAATTTTTCATTGTCAATGATCTGAAATAGTTTATCGGGTAAGGTGTTGTTTATGTAAGACACCAGTCGAAATTCCTCATCTACTTGAGTCAACACCCTCACAATTCCGTTGGTTATTATATCAGAGATTATGTAGTTTATCATAATTACATCTCAATCAAATTTCTCAAAAGCGAAAATTGACACACACGGTCGAACCTGAGAGGAATATAGAAATTACAATTATTATGTATGTAAATATACATGAGAATACTCTATTTAGAACATTTCTTCATACCCTATGTCAATTTTCTTTAGTAACCAAATTCAGATAATTTCTTAGAAACTTCGGAGGAAGCAACTGATTCCTTAGCAGCTTCGATCTTCTTAGTCAAAGCCTTCTTTTTAGCGTAATATTCAGCACTTTGTAATTTTCTCTTTTCTTCCAATTTTTCAACAATTGATTCGTATTTCCAGCCAACTGATGAGGATAATTTGCCCACAGTGGTGTATTTTCTGCCTGGTTTCAATCTTAAAACTCTTAAGGCTTGAGGAACCACCACTCTCTTCTTCTTGTCGTATGGTGGAGGAACACCTTCGAAAACCTTCAATCTTTCCAAAGCAGCTTTACCTCTTGCAGTTTTGTGAGGAACCATACCTTTGATAGCTTTGTAGAAGATTCTGGATGGAGCTCTGAAATGGAAAGGACCATGGGTCTTGTTGAATCTAGTTCCCTTTCTTAAGTAGTCATGGTATTTCAATTTGTTTCTGAAGAATTCACCAGAAATGTTTAATGCTTCAGCTCTAACAACAACGACTTTTTGACCGTTTAATAATTGTTTGGCAACAGTAGAAGCTAATCTACCTAATAAGTGACCTTTACCGTCAATAACAACCACTGGTTCAAAACTTGACATCTCTAATTCTTTACTAAAGTTTTAGTTTTAGTTTGAGTTCTACAAAAAACTTTTCACTGAGACAGTTTAGAATGCGATTTTGCAATTGGTCGTGGCCATTAGGACAATTTGGAGATGTGCGGAAAGAGTTTACCAGTCACAGCAAATTGGGCGCGAGCCCTATTGAATCACATGATATTGGGAAATGGCTTGACTTCCTAAAGAGGTTCTCTCGAACAGACGTGCATTACTAAGTGATGGTTCCTAAATGATAATTTCTTTAGATTCAATCAATGAATTGACCACGGAGATAATGGCTTGAATTGAAGCTTGGGAAACATCGGAATTGACTCCCACTCCCCATTTGGAGACTTTGGCACCATTGGAGTTCAAGTAACTCAATTGGATATAAGTGGCAGCTTTACCTTCGGTTCCTGAGCCAATATTGTGTTCAGAGTAATGGAGCACCTCGAAGAATGTTCCAAATCTCGAAGTTATAGCATCAATAAATGATGAAATTGGTCCGTTACCTTTACCGGTAACGTTGATTGAATTGTTATTGACAATCAAAACAGCATTGATTTCTCTTTCGTCGCTATTGGTTTTGTTTCTGAAGATGTCGTACTCTTTCAACTTGAGTGGGGCATTGTCAGCAGACATGAATTGATTCTGGAACAATGATACAATCTCTTCGCTCTTCAATTCTTTTCCTAAGGAGTCAGCAGTGTGTTGAACAATGTTGGAGAATTCCACTTGCAAATGTCTAGGCAAGTCCAAACCTAAAGCTTTCAAGATTATCCATGCAGCTCCTCCTTTGCCACTTTGGGAATTAACTCTGATAACGGCTTCGTAAGTTCTACCAATATCTTTAGGATCTAATGGCAAATAAGGAATTGCCCATTGTTGTTGTTGTCTCTGTTCAGCTTTGGTGAAACCTTTCTTGATGGCATCCTGGTGAGAACCACTAAAGGCACAGACAACTAATGAACCTCCATAAGGAGCTCTTGGATTAACGGCGATTTTGTTACATTTTTCCACCACATCTACAATTTCGTCCAAGTTTGAAAAGTCCAAGTCCGGTGAAACCCCCTGGGTATACATATTCAAAGCTACTGTGACCAAGTCAACATTACCGGTTCTTTCTCCGCTTCCAAAAAGACATCCTTCTACTCTGTCAGCTCCAGCCATTAACCCTAATTCAGTGGCGGCCACCCCACAACCACGGTCATTATGTGGATGAACACTCACACAGATTTTCTCTCTTTCAGTGATATTTCTGCAGAAATACTCGATTTGGTCAGCATAGATATTAGGAGATGCCACTTCTACTGTAGCAGGCAAGTTGAAAATAATGGGGTTTTCCACGGTAGGTTCCCAGGCGTTCTTGACTGCTTCACAGATTTCCACCGCAAAGTCAGTGGGAGTGTCACTAAAACATTCAGGAGAGAACTCGTAAGACCAAATGGTGTCTTGCATGGCAGGATCATCTTTAGTTAAAGATCTGACTAACTTGGTTGTTTCAATAGCTTTTGCAATAGCATCCTCTCTAGACATATTAAATACCACATCACGAAACAAATCTGAAGTAGCCAAATAGGTGTGAATAGTAGCTCTTTTGGCTCCTTTGACCGACTCTACCGTCCTTCTCACCAAATGTTCTCGAGACTGGGTCAACACCTGGATACTCACGTCTTCAGGGGCGTTCTCCACCGCATATCGAGTGAAATCAAAGTCTGTTTGGGAAGCTGATGGGAAAGACACTTCGATTTCTTTGAATCCAATGTCCAATAATTTATGGAAAAACTGTTTCTTTTCGGGTATAGTCATAGGATCAGGCAAAGACTGATTCCCATCTCTCAAATCGGTACTTAACCATCTAGGGGCCTTCACAATCAGGTTATTGGGCCAGGTTCTTTCAGGCAAATTAACACCCTTGAACGGTTTATATTTCACCGATGGGTCCTTCAACATCGTAGCATACTTTTTAGTAGGCTGAGCTACTTGGTAAAGAATCTTCGAAGCCTTAAACATCTTTGTACAATACGTCAAAGTAAAAGGGTTCTAAAGAATTTTTCAACAAATGATAATTTTTCAAATCGTAATAATGTGGAGCGATTGTATGATTCATAGCGACAACGGCCCGGCACCGGAGTCACTGACGAACGGAGAATACCCCGTTTTCCTGATCTTCCTTTTCATTTCTGCTTCGGGGTTTAAAATTCCTAGTAGTATAGAGGTACACCTTTTGAGGTCAAGGTGATACCTTGAGCTTATATAGTTTTACAACTTACGTTATCGAAGGTAGAAGGATAGTACTACTTATTTAATAACTGACTCAGGAGACACTGGTTTTACTACCTGCCATGTCTCTCACTATGCACAAATAGCCACTGGGAACTCGTCATATCCGTCTAAACAGGCTACTACAACTACATGACAGCTCTAACACTGAATCTCCCTAGCAGTGGCAGAAGGTGTATATACGCACGCTAAAATTTTCTTTTGAGAAGAGCATCTCAAAGTGAAAAAAAAATTAATATTTTGTTTTCGAGTACATAATGGCCAAATCCTCAAGTAAGCAAGTAAAGGACGTCAAGAAGAAGGTGACTAAGAAGGTCAAGCAGCCTGAACCCAGCAGTGACGAAAGTTCCACCGAAGCCAGTTCGTCAAGTGATGATTCTAGCGACGAGTCGAGTGATTCTGAGGCTGAAAAAAGCAAAGGAAAGAAGGAGGACTCCAGTGATAGTTCCGACTCAGATTCAGACTCCAGTTCCGATTCTAGTGATTCCGATAGTGACTCTGATAGCGAGTCTGAAAAGGAAGTCAAGAAGGTTGTTAAAAAGCCCATCGAATCTAAAAAGGTGAAGAAAGAGTCCAGCGACTCTGAAAGTGACTCCGACAGTAGCTCAAGCGATAGCGATTCCGATAGTGATTCCGACTCTGACTCAGAGGAAGAAAAGAAAGTTGAAAAGAAAGAATCCAGCGATTCTGATAGTGACGACAGTGATTCTGAAGAAGAGAAAAAGGAAGAAAAGAAAGAATCTAGTGATTCAGACTCAGACTCAGACTCAGATTCAGACTCAGATTCCGAAGAAGAAGAAAAGAAAGCAGGTAAATCTGATTCAGACTCTTCAGACTCCGACAGTGATTCTTCTGATTCTTCTGACAGTGATTCCGACAGTGACTCCGACAGTGAAATCGAAGAAAAACCAAAAGAAACCAAACCTAAGCGTAAAGCCGATAGTGACGAAGAATTTCAAACCGCTGACGAAGGACCAACACCTAAAAAACAGAAGAATGAAGAACCAGCCACTGTATTCGTTGGAAGATTGTCATGGAATATCGACGATGAATGGTTGAAGAGAGAATTCGAAAGCTTAGCCGGAGTCACCGGGGCCAGAGTTATGTTTGAAAGAGCCACAGGTAAATCCAGAGGATATGGTTACGTCGATTTTGACAGCAAAACCAATGCCGAAATCGCTTTGAGGGAGTTCCAAGGTAGAGAAATCGACGGCAGACCAATCAACTTAGACATGTCAACTTCCAAGCCCCAACCCCCCAACAGGACTGACAGAGCTAAAAAGTTTGGCGATGTTCCATCACAACCTTCAGATACAGTTTTTATTGGGAACTTGAGTTTCCAAGCCGACAGAGACAACATCCGTAATGCGTTTGCAGAATACGGAACCGTGATCTCATGTAGAATCCCCACACATCCTGACACTCAGCAACCCAAGGGATTCGGATACGTGCAATTTTCCTCCGTCGACGAAGCTAAAGCTGCATTAGAAGCATTGAATGGAGAGTACATCGAAGGCAGACCATGTAGATTGGATTTCTCCACCCCCAAAGATCCATCCACTGCACCAAGAAAACCCAATAACAGCTTCGGTGGTAACAGATTCGGTGGTAACAACTTCGGTGGGAACAGCTTTGGTGGCAGATCGGCATCAAACTCCCCCAGACCCCAAACCCCAAGAAATGAATTCAAAGGTACTAAGAAAACATTCGATTAGTGATGGTTGTTGTATTATAGTTCGTCATACATGTCATTCATAGGTAGAAATTAAATGCTTTTAATATGTTCTAGTCTCAAAATAGTATTTTGACACAATCGCAATACAGCTGATTAACGCCTGACACCATGTCAGTGCAACTGACGAAATTGAGCATATCCCCTCTTTGGCAGTGACACCGAATGGAAATTCACGGCTATTTCCGTCATCGTCATCGTTTGTAAACACACCGCTACATTTAGCCTCTTCCACCCTTCGGATTGTCTCTCGTTGTTCTAAGCCCTGTCAAACTCTCCCCTTGGGATTGGAGATTTCGCATGGAATTCTCAACTGTCAAAAAAGATCCATTTATAACGTCTATTGTCAGAACTTCTGTTGCAGTAGTTTCCAATCACTGACACTTACAGGGGTTTGTATTAGCATAAGATAACTTACACTGTATAATAGAAGGAAGCCATCAATATTCGTCGTTGATTTTATTTGTTACACTGGCTTGATTCATTTTCGTCCTTCTCCGTTACAAAGATAAGGCGAGTGTACGATCCCTAATTTATAACCAGAGGCAAAATTACTACCTATAGCGGGGGCATAGAGAACGAGTTATACGTACATTCTTGAGGTACATCGTACTGGTGTTGCGATTGAAGATACATCACATAAATGGAAAGGAACTATGAGAAAAGCTGTGTCGAGAATAATTCCTTCGAGACTGAGAAGCTCGTCAGAGAATGACTCCAGTTTAACTTCACCATTTAAGGTAGATTTCCAGTCCATCAGTGACTTTTATATAATCTTGGACAATCCTCATAATTCTTGGCTACCGGGAGACGAGGTGAGTGGTCAAATCATTCTTATCACGAAGAAGAACTTGGCCAATGTGGTAATCACGTTGTCTTTGATAGGATTCGTCAAGATAAATGCCTCTTCCCATTCGAAACTAAGACCGGTGAGGCATAACTTGTTTAATCATACGATAAAGATCTTCGGTGATAATCTGACTGCTAATGCCGCTACCACTATGGCGAACGGGGATCCTGGTAATGCGGGTGATTATTCAAGCGGACTTTTTAAGGGGGAACATCGTTTCCCTTTTATTGTCAAGTTGCCTAATAAAAGAGTGTTTACCAGTATAGATTTCGGAAAGGGGTCTATAAGCTACGTACTAAAGGCATCAATGAGTGATTCGTCCAACTCCAGTGAGTTGACGTCGAGTAATTTGAGCAAACTAAACTCCATTAATTCAGACTCAAGCATGAACTCCACCAACACTAATTCATCGCTACTATCAAAGACCAAGACCTTGAAGTTTTTGCACAATTCCAATTTCTCCTCGGAGAAGACGATTAATTTAATTAATCCCATCGATGTTAGTACTTTGGCTCCTCCACGACCCAAGAGGTTGATTATAAAAGATCCAAGGTCCAGTAGAAAGCTATCGAGGACCCAATCGTCAAACTCCACCATCAACACCTTCAACACTTACAGCACTATGTCGTCCAATAACTCCGAAAACAATGACGCTGTATCGGCCCACACCACCCAAGAAGATGAAGCTACCGCTGCCACCACAACTACCACTGATAATAACGCAGATAGTGAGCAGAACAATGGACATACCACTCCCCAAGCCGCTAACAATTTACAAGTGCAGTTCGAAGACGATCACGGTCTTTCAACACCAATCCCTTCCAGTGTATGCTACGACAGTCCTAAATCCGATACCATCAAGGTATGCATGACCATTCCCCAACGGGGATATTTAAGAGGTGAACAAATCCCCATAAAGATCAATATCAGCCACTTGAGGAAAATCCAAGATGTCAATGGAATTATATTGACGTTTGTTCGAGTTTGTCGATTGGACAATGGTCCTGACGGGCTTTTCGACTCTTTTAGAAAAGACCTATCCCAGAGTATAATTCCCTTGTATGTTGATCCAATAACGTTCAAGTCAGAGATCAATACCAGCATAAGAGTTCCGGCAGATGCCTTCCCAACCATTAGTGGCTGTCCCTTGGTATCGTTTCAATATTTCGTAGAGGTATTGATTAACCTTTCAGGAAAAACAGTTCTACTAGATGCCAATGAAGCCTCTAAACATCAACCAACCGACAAGGGTCATCAGTCACCAATCATAGATTTTCAAAATTCTATAGCCAATACCACCAACTTTGATGATAATGACAACAATGCAGGGACTCCTAATGGTGGTAATAATAACGAAACTCATGGCACATTGAACGATTTTAAACTCCAGTTTAAGTATTTATCGGGATCGTTTGATTTCAATCAAAAGGAACGATCTACTTTCATTAACACCGATAAATTCAAACGAATGAAGAAGTTTTTGCAGTTGACATCGGAGGTGATAATTGGAACCCATAGACTGCCCACGTATAATCATGGTAATAATCTTAGTCGGATGGATATAGGAGACATCAATTCCCCGGCTTCTCGTCGATCGTCGTCCTCGGATAATTCCCCCGGACAGCCACAGTTGCAGCAGTACGCTTCCTTGCCCCTGCAGCCATTGTCTACGATCAACGTTATTCCCGAATCAATGCCCCTTGACACGTCGAACTCAGGTTACCATAGGTCGATTCCCCCAGAAAACCAATTGGATAACAGTATTCCCCATTATGAAGAAGTCAATGCTGACTCAATTCCAATGCCTAATCTTCAATTATCAGAGAAAGAAAGGGCAAGAGCTCACGAGTCGAGTCTTTTGCCTTCAGAACCACCTGGAGTGGGGTTAGATAATGAATCTCCGGAGTCAATAAGTCCTATTAACGGTACTAACGAGATGTTAATGGATGAGCCCGAAGCACCTTCGCAGGCACAGGAAGACCACAACATGACGGAATCCACCTACAACTTTTTCCAACCGTCCAACAATGCTCCGGGAGATATTCATGATGACATCATTGATTATGTCCCTAATTACGAACGTTCCACCGATGATCAGCTAGTTGAAACTCACCGTCATCAGAATTAGGAAACCAATCTTTTGTACAATTTAATGAATGATGACTACGAACTGTATGTAATTTTATAGGTTATAGAAGACTAAACACTAATAAACTATACTATTTTATCATAAAAATACAATTTTGTTCCTTTATTATTGTCTGGAACTGCCTAAGAGTTGGACTGAGCCAAATACAATTGCTTCTGTAACGATGTGACATTATCCTTCAATTGGTCTCTTTCTTGTTTCAAGATGTACAAATCAGCTTCCAAGTCTTTGAGTTTCATATTGTAATGAGCATTTTCGATATCGTCTTCGTCTTCATCGTCATCTTCATTGGTTAGTTCACTTTCATTTTCCTCTCTAATTGGTTGAGACAAACTGAAATTGTCCACACTTGGCTGTGACAGCAAGGGCTGTCTAGTGCTAGCTCTCTTACTAGCCTTTTTATATAATTTCAATTCATTGTTTTCTTTGATAAGTTTCTCCATCAATTGTTTCTGGCTATTTAGTTCATCTTGGGTTATGTTCAATGCTTTGGATGTGTTATTAACACTTTGCAATGCTTCTTTGTAGTTTTCTTCAAAAGTCTTAAGATTTTGTAGTCTTTGATTCAATTCCGTTCTCAAGTTGTCAATTTCCAAAGCGGATGCTTGCTGCTGCTTTTGGCTGACAGTCATTAGCTGATCTAACTGGGATTGTAGCTCAATAATCATAGGGTCAACCACATCACTGGTATTACCTGTTCCTGATTGACCAAGTTCCTTAGTAGCATCACCAGGGACCACTTTGTTGACTGACCAAAGTTGCACCAAGTTCTCCAAATGGGAAGATAAATCCTTCTTGGACCTCTTGGTTGTAGAATTAGTCACAATCGACTTGTTAGTTGCGTCTGCTCCATTGACACTAGTATCGTTTCCTTCATCGAAATCGTCATCGGAAAAGTCTTCGTCAGCATGAATCGTCCTGAAGTTCTCGAATTCAATTGCCAATTCATTGTATTTGTGTCTCCAATCATTCAATTCTTTCTGCAACGACTCTTCTCCTCTTACCTGGCCACTCAACTTTTGAATCTTTTCCTCTTGGCTCTTAATAATCTTTTGGAATTTGGACAATTCTCCGATTTGGTTGTCCATGAATGGTTCAAAACTAGCCAACTTTGAATTCAAACGGTTGTTCTCTTTAGTTAAATAGGTCAATTTGTTATTCAAATTGATTCTTTCCAACTTAAATTTAGTCAACTCGTTGATCGATCCATTTCCACTATTTATACTTCTTCCACTCGTGTCATCCTCTTCATTTATTGCCAACAAACTAGGATCTACTTGTTGTCTTAATTCTCTAATGACTTCATCTTTTTCGTCTAATTGTTTTTGTAAATTGCCAGCATCAGAAGTTCTTAAAGACTTATTTTCCAGCTCTAACTGATTGATCTTTTCTGTGGCATTTTGCATTTCCAATTTTGTGCTAGCCTTCAAATCATTCAACTGAGTAGTCAATTCGTTGATCAACTGTTTCACTCTTTCGTTCTCCCCAGACTTAGCTAAATTTGGTGTGGAGTTGTTGTTGAATCTATCGGCTTCTGAATACGCAGAATACGAATTGTAGGCATCTGGGTGGTTGGAAGTGTCACTAGAAAAGTTTCTGGGGGATTCCAATTCATCTTCGGTGGGGAAATCCTTTTCAGATTGACCAGTTGATGGTACTTCGATGAATTTATCTTCTTGTTCAAATGGCTTGCGCTCAGGGGAAGCATCAGGGGTTCTAAAATCTTCGGGTCCAGCTGAAAAGCTTCTAGCATGACGTTGGAAATCTTCCCGTGTGGGTACAGCATCCCTGATACCATTTATTCCGTTACTGCTGCTGCTTCCATTGAAGCCAGCCACTGCTACTGCTGCGCCTCCCACGACCCCTGCAGTTACACCAGCAACAGTGGAAGCATTTACACTAGAACCTGGAACCGATTTAGCGACGTTTGCATTAGAAGAACTCGAGTTCAATGCCTTTTTAGATGACTTGACCACAGTGTGCTTGGATGACAAGAAACCGTCTATCAAGTTGATGTCCAACTGGTAAATCATTGTATCTAAAGTCTGGGAAGGATCCTTAGTTTCGTAGGTAGCGAAATCATCGGCATTGTCACTAACATAGTCATTCTTATCACCACCCATAATAATCAATTTATTCAAATTAGGAATATATGTCATAGAATGACCACATCTGGAACCTGGACCGTCTACTTCTCCCTCGCCGATCAATTTGGACCATACTAAGGTATGCAAGTTCAACACGTATAAGGAATTGTAGATTATACCGCTGAAATCGTTACCACCATAGATATACAAAGAATCGCTGATGATACAAGCAGAATGCTCATTGACAGGCAATGGCACATTTCCAGTAGTAGTGATTTGATTCCATTTGGAACTGACAATATCAAAACACCATAAATCGTTGGACACCTTCTCATTATTATAAACACCTCCAAACACATAAATCTTATTCTTGTAGATGGACATGGAGTGGTTGGTCAAAGGAGGTGGTCTGAGATTATTTGAAGGATCAACTAATTCCCATCTTGCTTTTGGTGACTTGAAAGTATTCAATTCAAAGTAGTATAGGTCGTTAAACACGTCATTTTCCAATTGGCCCCCGAAAAGATATAAACGGGAGCTTTGGTTATTCAATGACACCACACCAATGGTGTGGCCATATCTACCGTTGGGTTTGTTCAAAATATGACTGGGAATGGTATACTTGTTGTTATTGATGTTGAAAAGATAAAAGTTATTGTCAGGGAAGCCATTGAAATCGGTATCAACGGTATCACCGCCATAAATTATGAAAGCATTACCAATCAATACCGAAGAATGGCCAACCCTCGCTGGAGGATTATTGTTGTTGGAAATTACGACGTTTTCAGCAAAGTAGTCTACCACCACGTCATTTTCATTGACAGTAGGAGTGATTTTCCAAGTGTCACCAAACACCGACCCTTCCTTCAAACCTCCCATTAAAAAAATCTCGTTCTTTTCTGACGAAATACTGGAAGCCGCATGTCTATAACGGGGAAAAGGAGAGTTTCTCAACTTGAATTTGGTCCACGGGGTAGTCGTTTGAAATATACGTTCGCCTTGATTGGAAAAACCACCATTGTTGTAGTCAGCGGGCAAAATTGCCGAAGGTTTAATTGGAGACGATTGAGGAGGAGGGGATGTCGTCGAAGCAAAATTAACACGAGCGGCTTCTTCTGACACTTTAGGAGACTGGGTGGTCAGGCCATTGGATTCGTCATCCATCGAAGCATCGGGATCATCTTTTCTCCTGTTTTTGCCAAACTTAAACCGGGCCATTGTGAATTATGGGGAAGGAGTTCTCAGTATTAATGTCCGGGTGATTTCACCAATTAGTTACTAAAGTCACAATCAATCACTCAGTAGTAAGACTGAATGGTTTGGAACTGTCCTGGGTTAATTGACCAATCGATTGTCTAAAGAAATCGTCTACAACGTCAAAAGATTCAGATTTCGATGTTTCACAGTACAGTGATCCTGAAAATTTTTGTCGAGGGTTCTCACTATTTATCTTGATAACAACCACTCAAACCCCGGCAGATGTTGGATGTGACAGCCAGTTGCAGGTGTTAAACGATAGTCCTAAGTAGTGGAATAAATAGGAGCAAGTATTTGGACGAGGTTATAAACGACGGAGTTTTTAAGTAGTTTTTCATCCAAAAAATTTTCTTCAAACAACTTCCTAATTGGGAAAGGACTGGAAAAGCGGGATCCAATTAGGGAACTACAACTGTGCCTGGAGGAGGATGGGTAACAGAAGAGGTGGTTGGCAACTGGTTAGGAGAAATGGTTGAAGTAGCTGACAAGAGGTGATTTTCAGTAGATCAAGAAGTCGTTGATACCGAGTAGTGGTGAGATATGATGGTGACGTTGACAGAATCATCTTCAAGTGTCACACAACCACGACATGACTACCGCTGTACTTTGTAGACGACTCAACCAACGCTGTACTGTGCACGACTCTACTTCCACTCATACTAATTTGGTCTGCAACCTCCAAGTTTTGCAATAATCCCAATTAGGCAATTCACCCTTTAGGTACCTATGATATCATCTTCATCGATCTATGGTCTTGTCAGTAATTTTCCGGGGTAACGTCTTCTTTTGTGCGTAGAACTTAGTCCCATAGATTCTGCTACCGTTTGGTGCTTTCCGTAGTTGCTAATATCACCATTAGAGTCTCCATCCGAGAACTGTGAGGAACCCTTGGTTATGGTTTTCCTGGAGTAATTTCTTCTGTATGAGACTTGGAGAACTCTAGCCAACGACTTTTACTGTTTTAGCGGACAACCACGATAATATGTATTATCTGAATCCTACAGACTCTAACCATAACTAAACAAATATTGAGGACTTTATCAACTAATAGTGCAGTTTTGCTTCCCTTTTTACATAAAACTGCCGGGCCTCTTTATCCCAGTACCCTGAATGGGTTCCGTTATCGAATGCCTCATATACAACTTGTGATTTAGTAATGAAGTAGCGGCTTTGATTCTCATACTGCAAGATGGTATTGTGCCACGGAGTAGGAATATGCAACAAATCGTCGTAATTGGGGCTACTACATTCATCCAATGATTTGATCGCCTTGCACTCGTCATTACTTAACATTTTGACACCAAATTTGGGTCCCTTGTTGTTGTGGGCATGAATACTAAGTCTGACGTGCATGGGAAACACCAATTCCACCAAATTGGAATAGGCATCGTTTCGCTTAATCATTTCAAATGCCACTTTAGATACAAGCTTCTTAAGTCTCTTCTTCAGAGACTTTGCAATTGTTGGGTGGCAGGCAAGATCCTCCTCCATAAATCTGGAAAACCCTCTGTATAACGCTAGTCTTGGATGGGCTGGGGTGTTTATATCTTCCTTTAATTGCCCACAATCGGTATCACACGAGGCTATCAACAATTTTCGGCATAATTCACTTTCTCCGTCAATTTTGGTTTCGATGTGATGTGGCACTTCGATGTCGCCCAACTCGGGGACTCTAACAGAGGTATCGTGGACTTTGAAGATGTCAATTAATCCGGCAAATCTGATCATCTCGTCTCCATCATCTCGAGACACTTCCTCCTTGGGTCCTGGGGATTTTGAAAGCTTAAGGTTTTGAAGATTGATCTCGAATGGGCCCCCATACTTAGAGCTTCCGGTTTCTTGTGGTAACTTCCTATCGTTTGCTACACCTCCATTTCCTATATTTTGTTGCAAACCCCCAACAGTACTACCTACTGTGTACCCATGCTGAAAAGAGAGCTTTACATCCAAGGCACCAACTTGTGAGTTTCTACGAGGAATCACGTCAATCTTATGGTCCTTAACCTGCTGATAGTCTTTCTCAACCTTCTGATATAGCTTCTTCAACTCCGTACCGAATTTATTCACCATCAAATCGTCAACTCCAATGCAATCACTGAATACGTGGCCATCACTAACTATCCAAACCACAAGTCCTGGGGAATATATCTTTCTGACAGCGACAACAAAATCACACAATTTCCTCATGGCCAATTCTTCTCCCTTATCTGGTAACCAACCTGCAACTTTATTCAAATTGGATGATTTGCAGGGAAAAGCTGGGAGGACACATTCTATTCTAATGTTTTTGGAAGTGAAGTACTCAATCCTTTCGGTGAAAAAATCCCTTCCACCATTTTCCCATTCGTCTGCAGAGCTGGTGTTTTTAAGCAAATTGGCAAATATCTCCACCACCAAGTTTGCGGTGTATTTAGGGCTATCAAAGTCACTGTTGACTTTAAATGGCTGAATAACATGGATGTTTTCCGCCCTATTCAACATCGTGCTTACCATGAACAAGTTCAATTGTGTAGGTTCTAAAGGTTTAGTTACTAACCCAACCGTACCTTTACCTTCATGGTACTTTTCGGTAATATCCATAACTTGTCCAAAATACACTTCAGTGGTGATAGTTTTTTTTGCAGCCACCGCATGTTTTAAGGCATTTTCAAACGCCTTGATGTCCACCTTACAATTATGGTATATTTTATAATTAACCAAGTTGCATTGGGAATCCCGAAAATATATAAGGGCCACCTTCTCAAAGAATGTTTCCTTTTTCAAATCAACCGAACTTGAAGCTAGAGAAGAACTCGAAGAACTTGAAGAACTTGAGGTTAATACTGGTAAACTATCCGAAGTCATTTTTCTCGATTGCAGTGGTATGCTGGAAGAATTTCATCTTCTTATATGCTATAGTTATAATTCCTTCCATGTCTGGCAACTTCCGTCAATGCACAATGACAGGTGGTTCACCAAGAGGCGCTCCCAATTAGGAAACTTTGAATTTCGCAGCCATTTAAGCGGGAACTATAAATGGGGGTTCTACGGCTGGGGGTCTTGAAAGTTACATAAATTACGGCCAAATACTTGAAAGCCCATCACTAATGAACTGCTCTGATACGCTTTGTGAATCAATTTCAAAAATTACGTTTGTGTATTTACCCCTAATTGTCATTGGTTGTATTGTGGTGAATGTTGTAGTACCACCTTCAAACCTACCCAAAAACATTCCCACAATTCCCTTTTATGTGTCGTTTTTAGGGCTATTTACTAATTTAGACCAGCAAGACATATTCGATCGTTACTTGAGGAAACATCTAGAGGAACATGGTGCAGTTAAGATTTATTTTGCATCGAGATGGAATATTCTAGTAACCAAGCCACAATACTTGATGCAAATCTTCAAAGACGAAGAAACGTTTGCTAAAAGTGGAAATCAGTTCAAAATTCCTTATTCTGTCCTTAGTGATTACACTGGAGATAATTTGATAAGTGCTCATGGAAAAGACTGGAAGTTGTACAGAGATGTGTTAACGAGTGTTATCCAGTTTCCTGAGTTGGCTCCGGTTGTTGAAAACTCCCAAAGATTCGTTAACTTAATAAAAAGCCAAATTGAGGTGTTGGGTCCGACATTGTCTGTAAATGATGCTATTCAACGATTTTCCTTGGCTAATATTGGCGATTGTATGTTAGGAATAGACTTGAAATTGTTTCTGAAGGAATCATCGGTTCTTCACGACAAGTTGAAGTATGTGAAATCCCAAATATTCAAACCCTTGTACCTAAACTTCCCATACTTGGACAGATTTCCCATTCCCAGCAGATTAAGTGCAAGAAAGGAGGTTGCTAGGTTCAGAGATTACTACTGTGAGTTAATCAAACAAAAATCACCAGGAAGCCGTCAAAACGTCGCTACTAAACTAAACGAGGCTCTCAAGGATGGAACTTTTACCGAAAAGCAGTTCAATGATAACGCCATGATCGTAATGATTGCCGGACACGAAAATCCCCAATTGTTACTCAGTTCGTTATTATATGTGCTCTCACTGCATAAACAAATGCAACAACAGCTAAGGTCAGAGCTCAAGGCAATTTCCTTCGACCCACTGTCATTGGACACTTTGCCTTACCTAACATCAGTCATTTATGAAACCTTGAGAATGTATCCGCCATTGGGGCAGATCATTAATAGGCTAACTACCAAAGACGTATGTCTAGGCAATATCAAAATCCCAAAGGGAGTGTATGTTGGATACAATAATTTTGCAACCGGTAGAGACAGCACAGTTTGGGACCACCCTGATATGTTCCTACCACAGCGTTGGGGAAACAGCATAGATGAAATCAATAGAAACTACACCAAAGCTAAGAGTTCGGCAAGGCTTCCTGCATTCCATGGGCGGAAAAGGGCTTGTTTGGGAGAGAAATTTGCTCTTTATGAAATGAAGCAGGTGTTGAACCAATTGTTGCAACAATATGAGCTAGAAAATGACCCAATGTGGCAAAACAGACTAACCTCTGGCGGTCCGGTGTCTCCATTACATCACAAGGTGAAATTCATCCCGGTTTAGGTACGTTTCAGAATGTGTTATTTTTAAGTCTATGTATGCGCAATGGGTTAAACCTACTCTATTGGACTTCCCTTAGGCTTTCCGTTTCGAGGCTTACTCTTTTGGGACAAACTCCCTTTATAATGATTCACTTTATAACACTGCTACAAATTTATGTCTTCCAGTAATTCTATGAAGGTGGATGATAAAATCACCGAGCCGGTGAAAGCCAGCTCCACTAGTGACACCTCAATAGCTGATGTTGAAAAGAATACAGTAAAACCTGATATTCCACCTTTGTGTCAATATTCAGCCATTCCCAGGAATAGAAGAATCTTGATTTTGACTATTGTTACTTTGGGGGGATTTCTAGGACCTTTGTCCGGAAACGTTTACATTCCCATTCTTCCTTTGCTTAGTGATGTGTTTGGTGTCTCCCAGACAGTCATCAATGGTACAGTATCGGTTTTCATGTTTGTGTTTGGTTTTGCTCCATTATTTTGGGCGTCGTTGGCAGATTTTGGCGGTCGTAAGAATCTTTATGTGATATCGTTAGTGTTTTATTTGTTAGCTAATATTTTAATAGTTACTGTCCCCAGTCATATTGTTGGGTTGTATATCCTTCGAGCCCTTCAATCGTTTGGAGCTTCCAGTGTTACAGTTCTAGGTATTGGTACTGTTGTGGATTTGGTTGAACCTAACCATAGAGGTAGAGCAATAGCGTATTTCATGTTGGGTCCCCAATTGGGACCAGTGATAGGTCCTCTTTTCAGTTTGTCAGCATCCCACGGCAATTGGAAATGGCCATTCTATATCCTTTTAATCATCGGGGGGTCAGTCTATTTACTGATTTTGTTTCTTGTCCCTGAAACATTAAGGTATCTTGTAGGTAATGGTGAAGTTTACCTGGGACAGAAATGGGTGGTGATGCCGAAATTCTACCAGAAAAGAATAGTGGATGATCCAAAGTATGTGAAGCCCCCTAAACCAGGGCTCACGATGTACTTCAGACTAGCTAGGTATCCACCGGTCATATTATGTGCTACTACGAGTGCTTTATTGTTTGCAACATTCTATGGGTTGACTGTTTCATTTTCCCTCGTATTGAAGGAGAATTATGGCTATTCTCCAACCCAAGTTAGCTTATCGTATCTCTGTCCAGGTGGTGCCTTGATAATAGGGTCATTTTGTAGTGGGAACTTGGCAGACAGATATTACAAGTGGAAAAGTAAAACTGAAGGAGGTTATGTTCCTGAAGATAGACTTATTATCCAATTGTTTGGATTTGGGTGTTCGTTGGTAGGTTTGATTTCCTTCGGATGGGCTGTTGAAGACAGTTCCACAGTGGCTCTAGTGTATGTGTTTTCATTTATTAGTGGTGTTGGAATGACGTGGGTATTCGTCATAGCTAACTCCTACCTTTCTGAATCAGTAAAAGGAGCACCAGCAACTCCTATTGCTTTGGCCAATTGTTTAAGAAACGTTGCTGCTGGAATCTCGTCATTTGTTATCGATAAGCTTATCGAAGAGATCGGATATGGGTGGTGTTTCACCGCCTTGGGGTTATTAAATATAATCAATTTCGTGATCCTAGCGGTGTTGGTCTATAAAGGTAGACATTGGAGACAAAACTATGTAAAGTACTTCAAATAAATATTTGATCTCGCTGATTTTAACCAATCCTTTACTCTGATACTTCACGGAAGATATCTCTCCAATACTAATCCGTAACCAGCCATGACATTGATCTAATTCGTTGGCTTAAATTGCTCATGGATTTTGCAGCCTATTCATGCATGACTATATAAGGAAGCTACTTCTTCTCAATTACCAAATATATCAATAAATGTCAAATAACACATCCATAACTCCCAGAGATGATTCTGGTGATTCATCTCTGTCCCAACAATCCCAGTCTCAAAACGACGGTATCTGGAACAAGAAAAAGATCTATCGCTGCTGGCTACTATTATGTTACTGTACAGGTCCAGTTGCATCTATGTCCAGAACTTATGTTCCAGCAGCTATTCAGTCTGCTGCTACCTATATAGGGAAAACTAGAGATGGCGGGAAATGTGGTCTCCGGGGAAATGACTGTTATGTCAGGTTTGGTGGGGGTTATGTTCATACCACCTCTTATGTTCTCTACATTAGGGCCATAGCTACTGCCATGGAGGGATTGTTGGCTTTATCGTTACTGGGGATTGCTGATTACTCCAACTATAGAAAGATTTTATTGATTGGCTCCATCATATTCTATGGTTTTATCGCTTTGCCATTTGCGTCGTTATCTGCTGAAAACTATACTGTATTGACAGTACTTCTGGTACTATATGCCTTGCTTCAAATCTCGGACTCCATCTATCAAATACTTGAAGGTTCTTATATTCCGCTATTTATGAGAGCTGCTGGGAGAGAAAGGTCAGTGGTGCCAAGTTGTAACGAAGAAGAGGTTCAAAGAAACAATATGTTGAAAAGAGGTTCTACCGTCAGCGTAATGGGTATATTTTTGGGAAATTGTGGGGGTTTAACGGCACTCTTGATTGGGATTGTGATCTCTTATACCCATGGAGGTCCAGCTGAAAAAGGTTATCATGCTTTCTTGCTAGCTATCACAATCGCTGGTTGTATAACTATTGTTTCGTCGATTATTGCATCGTTCTGCATCCCCGGTGTTGAAGGTAAAGCCAAACCCAAAGGAGAATCTTTGTTGTTGTTGACGATCAAGAGAATGTGGAGATTACTCAACAGCATCAAGAGATACCCCAATGCGTTTATCTACTGCATATCCTGGGTCATATGGAATGTGAGTTACTCGAACTTCTTGAGTGTGTTTGCGTTACTATTCAGGTCTACTTTGGGCATTGGAAATAGTGATTCGGAGTATACTATCTACACCTTTATGTCTTATATATGCGGCAGTTTGGGATCCCTTACCTGGATGTACTTGTATCCTCGATTGGGTGTGCCGATCAAAGCGTGGGGCTTTGGGTTCTTCCTTGTGCAGATATTCACGATGTTTTGGGGCTGCTTAGGTATTAGTTCCCATACCAAGGTCGGATTCAAAAATCGATGGGAATTCTGGGTCTTTGAAGTAGTTTTCAATGCCTCTGGGTCTTCTTTAAGGTGTTTAAACAGAACTGTCTACAGCACCTTATTGCCAGAGGGTGATGAGGCACAATACTTTGGTTTGGAAATTTTCTTGGGTGTTGCAACTGGCTGGGTGGGCAATTTGGTCAACGCTGTTATCCAGGATAGAACAGGAAACGATCGATTTCCATTTCTACCTAATTTATTTCTAGTGATCATTTCATGGGCCTTATATTGCAAGTGTGATTTCACAGGAGGAATGAAAGATGTGAAAAGAATGGACAATCACAGCCAGAGATATGATAGCACTAGTGAGGTGAATCTGCAATGTGAAAGTGAGGCTCCCAAGAGCTAGGTGCTAGATGAATGCTTCCATGTGCTTATCAACAATATGATAACAAGTTATTGCTCAATAAATAATTAAGGGTAAGACAAGCGTGAAACCTGATTTGGCATCTACATTGGTTTTATGCCCATTTACCCAAAACACTCATTAGTATGAATCCTGCCATTAAACTAATCAAACTCAAGACGGTTTTCCATAACGATGCTGTCGCCAATGGCCCAAAAATCCAATCATAAGCCCACATTGCCACCACACCTATCCAAATCAAGATTCCAGCAGAAAAAGCATCCAAAGTACCCAAGGCAATCAACGTCAGAGGATCGTTACCGTTGAAGTGTTTCAAGACCCCTACCCCGATGGCCATCCCAATTGATGTGGTCACAGCAAATGCCAATCCCATAATACACTTCAACCACCAAGAGATTGATAATGTGGAGATTCTCGATCCTAATGCCAACCCTTCAAAAAATTGATGGAATACTATCACGATAAATAATGTGATAAAGTAGGAATCTGCAGCCACGACTAAAGTTATTCCGATAAGAACAGAATGAAATATAATCCCAATCTCAAGAAGTATTACCGATAACTTGTCGTTTTCAGGATCGAAGGTTTTATCCAATGATTCCTCGTCTTCTTCGAATTTGTCACTATGCTGCTTATGTTTGCGATAATGAACCAATCTATGACTAATATACTCTATTAAAAACGAAATAAATATCCCTGCCATAACTATAGCTGCAGTTGTGGCTTCGTATTCTATTCCTGTAACACATTCGTTGGTGAACATCGAATTAGCGTGGGTGATCAAATGAACAAACGCAGTAGATATGATGATTCCAGTACCAAATTGTTTGATAACAACAAGAACCCAATTGTCGCCAGTGTTTAACACTTTGCTAACAACAATAGGAGCTAATGACCCCACAGCACTAGTTGCAAGCATGGCAAATATTAAGCCAATACGGAGTGGAATATCGTAGTCTCTATCGACTTTCTCACATTGGGCTTCCTTTCTGGTGGAGTCGGAGCCATGTGACACACAGTGTTCCACTCCGGCGTGAAAATGGCAATCCTGTCCTTGTTCTTCATGTTCCTCTTCATCATCGTGGCTATGTTCCTCGCCCTCATGGCTATGGTCGTGGGTCTCTGGTTCTCCTGTTGCCGTGGCTTCTGCTTCAGCTCCTTCAGTGAAGAATTGAACCTCATCTCCATTATTCATACAGTATAAATCAGTAGCATGGCTATGACAATCGGTAAAACTTTCCACTGAGGTGGAAGGAGAAGGACTAACATAACCTTCAACCCCGTCTAAAATGCAGAACAAAGTAGCCCCATGAGAGTGACAGTCTGTCAATTCGGCTGTAAGGGCTGGAACAATGAGTAAGAAGATGGTTTTCAAATTCATTACCCAAAACCTTTCAGCGAGATGCTTTTATCCATCTGCCAAGATAACCATTATAATTGTATTGTCTTTACCAATAACCACTATAACTCAAGACACCCGTAAAAACTACCGAAGGCGTAAGGGTAATTCCTTGGTGGCGTGTTCGACTATTACCAATGTCAAATTGTGAAACAAAGAGAGAAATACATATATATCAGGAAGAAGTTATTGTGAAGACAGATTTTGATGAGACTTTAAGAAATTGATAAAGAGAAAATATTCGGACTTAGATATGTTGTTCTGTGGATCTGGATTCTATTCTTTTTGTCTTTAGAGTAAGAGTGGTGGCCTGTAGTGCTGTATGGAATCGTATGGATTAAGGGCCAGATTGTTCACTTTTAACTCAAAACAGATTCACTGGCACATGAACATGACTTTACCTAATCTGTGAATATTACAATGGCCCTAAAGGGTTTAGTTTGGTGTAAGGTAGTAGGAAAATGGTGGTAGAATTGCCAGAGTCAAATTTAATGGCACATTTAAACATATTATATGGCATTTTCAGTCTAAGGACCAAAACCCGAATTATATCATTATCATATGTTTCAAAATAACGGCTATCACTCCGAAAGTACTGATACTGTTGAAGTTTAGGTGAAAGTAACAGAGACACGGTAGTATACTATTGTTGAACAAAAGATAATTAGGCTGACTCTACTTCAGAAACAGCTTCTTGTTTAGTATCGCTTGCAACAGATTCTTGATTCTCTCTGAAAGCATGGACTGATGGAACGAACTTGGGAGAATTCCACGCATTGGGAACCTTCTCATACATTTCATCCACTTGTTCCAAAGTCAAACCCTTAGTCTCATAAACAAAATACCAAGTGAAAAGCCCACATAAAACATTACATCCACCCCAGATAAAGAAAACTTTAGTGCCTAAATTGGCGTTTCCTGGACCGCTGTCGACTAAATAGGGAGTAGCGTAGGCGATAGCCCAATTCCATAACCAATTGGACGCCGTTGACATAGCTACGGACTTTGCTCTTGTTGTTAAGGGGAATATTTCTCCAACAAGTGCCCAACAGGTTGGTCCCCAACTTGCAGCAAATGCAGCAATGAAGATACATGTAAATGCTACCAACACTTTGTTAGCAGAGTCTGATTGAGATGCAACCCCGACAATAGCTATGATCAACTGGGACGTGGCCATAACCCCTGCTCCTCCTAATAACAACTTTCTTCTGCCAATAACTTCAATCAAAATTACTCCGGGAATGGTCATACCTACATTAACAATATTGGTAGCTAAGGAAATCAAAAATTCGTTCAGAATTCCTGAATCCTTAAAGAACGTAGTACCAAAGTAGAAAATGAAGTTAACACCAGTCAATTGCTGGAACGCTTGTATAAACACCCCAGTTATTAATCTTTTCAATTGTTTCTGTTTAGTAGAAAAGCATTGAAGCCACCCCCCTGTTCCCATGGTTCTTTCGTATTCGAAAGCAGCTTTCATGTCTTCAAATTCCTCCACTAGATCAGGGTGATCAACAGGCAACTTCCTCAATCTTCTTAACGAATCCTTAGCTTTATCGTCCTTAAACTTGGAGATGTAGAATCGTGGGGATTCAGGCATAAATATCATTCCAACACCCAATATCAAAGCCCATAGAAATTGAATTGCAATAGGAATTCTATAGGAGCCTGAATCGTCCCTATTGTGGGTTCCCTGGTTTACACAAGCAGCCAACAATAAGCCAATGGTAATAGCCCATTGATACAAAGAGACCACGGCTCCTCTTATCCATTTGGGGACGGTTTCCGATTGATATAAAGGTACAGCTGCTGACACCAACCCAACCCCGGCACCAGCAATGGCTCTGCCTACACATAACAACGGAATAGCGGTTGCAGCAGTCTGTAAGATGATACCTACGTTAAACACCACCAATGTAGCAATAATTAAAGTCCATCTTCTACCTAAAGTATCAGAAAGTAACGGTGCTCCCAAGGCCCCAAAAAAAGTTCCAACCGACAAAATCGACACAATCAATGACTTTTCAGATGACGAGAAGGATTCATTATTAGAAGGAAATCTAGCTGTAACGTAATCCATAGCCAAAATCCCTGAAATGGTCCCTGTGTCATAACCAAACAAGATACCACCAAAGGCAGCAAATAACCCAACTAAGATCCCCATGGAGGTGGATCCAGCTTTCTTTTCACCAAAGTTTATGTACCTTCTTAATAAAGCAGAATCCTCAAGTCCCATTTTGAAAGAAAGCGATAAATTAGATTACTACAAGGACATAGTCACCCATATTTATACTAAGAAATCAGAAACAATTAAGAAAAAGTAGTGACAATGAAAAGAGGGAATATTTCCCAACAGACGACAACAACGCAACGCCGTAAAATTTTGGGGACAAGGTGGGGCTGAACCAGATAAGGTTTCTTTCGTTTACGAATCGATATGAATGGGGTAACAGCTAAAGTTGCCCGGTGAACGGATTTTTGTCCGATGATAACTTTATTCTTTGATCTCAATCTTAAAGTATCTCCCACCCATTGACGTATGTCAAGGCAATAACTTGAAGCTACTGAAACAGTACGGCTATGACAATTATAAGACCGTGGGGCTACAATAGCAACCGGAAAAATTTTGAGTGACAATTCCTATTTCGGATTAATCCTGACTTCCACCCCACAAATTTTATTGGGGGACTGCTTGCAAGGGCTACTACACGGTGGTGCTGGTGGAAAGAGGGCAGCCTTGCAAGTGTCGTGGTGTTTGAGATAAGGAGGTGCCATGGAAATTACCTCATTGGTGTGTATATAGTTATGGATAGTATTGCCAAACTCGTCTTCTCTTCTTGTAATTCGATGGAAAATATTTGGTCCCAAGGAACAATGTTTTTGCTTTGGCCATCGACACTACTGAGACAAGATCCATTGTATTAGCCGTACGTTGTTAGTTACCAAGAGTTGACTCGATTGTGGCCACCAGAGACGGCCATGGCTTCATACAGAGACGACTATGGGCCCATTTAATGGTACTGACAGACCGGGGCACTTGCACTAAAGCTCAAATCCACTGACGGATAAAAATAGGATTTTCCATGTTGCATCAATAGTCGTTCCACCGATGAAAATATTATGGGATTTCTCCGCTCCGGTCAGAGTGTGTATGTTTGGAATTACAGGTTAGCGAAGATGGGCCAGAAGGGGGAGTGGGGTGGGTGGGGAAAGGGAAATAATTATTCCATATTTTCTAAGTTTGTTTCAGCCACATACATCAGGAATGCTAGGCGTGGGGATGGAGGGTGTAAGTTGAGGTTATGAGTTGCAGTTGTGACTTTCAGACATTAGCCCACGAGTAACGTGAGTCGAAGGTGTAGGCTCTAGGTCCTAAGTGTGGATGGCGGAAACAAGTTGTAGAGATGAATTCAATATCTGTTTGCTGCAATTAGCAGTTGAAAAAGTCAATTGTGGACATCAGCCATTGGAATCGCTTATTGGTACACTCTTCGACCTAAGAAGCTTTTATAAGAGGCATTACTTTATATCAGATAAAATTTACGGATTTAGGTGCTTGGTAATTTCATTGAATATACCCATGTTGTGGCTACTCCTAATATTGATGCAGTGTGTTAGATCAAGTGATGTATCAAAGTACTGCTATTCGAATCCTCCGTTCACTGGTTATAAGTTTCAATTGGAAATCTCTTCTAAGTTGTCATACACCCTTATATATTGTAACGGCAATAAGTTAATCTATAAATCCAATATTGACTCCCTTCAACAATCGTTCACTATCGGCGATCGGAACTTAACCATCAACAAGATTTCCCGGAATATTTTGCCCAATAAGCTCCTGGCAAGCCTATTGGTCGATGGCAAGTTCTTATGCCCGTTACTATCGGATAACTACTTCAACAGTTGGCTAGAATTCAGCTCAAAGAACACTTTACATGTCCCCATACTAACTTCGCCTCCCATTACTAGCAAGCATCACCTATCTGGGCAATCTTAGGCCCTGTGTGAGAGTTCATGGTTTGTGGTAATCCTTATTTGTGGCCCACGACGTGATGATGTTTTTGTGGTGATTCTTTATGTCTTTGTGGTCATAGACGGTACAACCTTGGGACTGTGAGATATCAACAAACTCTGTTTACTAGTCCTCCAACCGTTGCTTACTTATTGCTCAAGTTTCCAAAATATGACCGAATTACCTGCTCAATCTTATTTAGCCAGATTATCCAATAAACCGGGGTTAGCTGCTTTTAATGGATTGATTTCATCGTTTCCTGTGGCTAAGATTTTTGTCTCCAATGCTGTTCCTGTGTTGATTTACAGCCAGCTGGAAAAAGGCAAGCCTCAATAATACTGATAGTTACATTAATATATTAGCCTAATTTGTTGTTCCTCGCTGACCGTGGTGGGATTCTTTGTAGTGTTGGTTCGATCACTTTGAATGTTAAGATGTTGGAGGAGTCTCTTTTAGATTCATCAATGCTTTCACTTTGTAGGTTCTTTTGTGGGCAACTCTTACCGGGTACGCTATTTAATACGTTACTTGGAACGCTGGCCGGATCGCTTTTCGCTACACTTTTGCTTGATACATCCTTATTCAATGTAGAAGTACTCAAGTGGCTCAATCTGCCGCAACTCTTTTGGTTATCTGCTCCAATCAGCGTATTATCTCTTCCCTTTACTACATGCTTTAGAGGTGCCAACGGAGCTTTCAACAACCTTCTCTCCCCACTCAATCTTGGCTTACGTTCCTTGGATATCCTAGGTCCTGACTTTATCAGTAACCCATTTTCCCTCTTGATAGTAATCTCCCTGTTGTAGTCATCCGATAAAGAGAGAATTTCAATCACAACTTTTCCTATGACATACTGTCTGTCGATTTCAAAGCTGACTTTTCTGAACTCACTCGCCACCAAGTTCCCTTCTTCGTTGATTACTTCTATCTTATTGTTTATTTTGTAGTATTTCAACGAACCGTCCTGCCATCTCTTGTCCTTCTGGTTGACACGAGTACTAAAGAGAACAGAGTACTCATTGATCTCTGATATCATCCGCGATTGAGAAATGGGTTCCAACATTAAAGATTGGTCTATGTTATTTACAACTATCTACAATTAATGGAAAGGGAGACCTAATCCGCTTAATAATAACCGGGCTTGGTCATCTGTTCTGGCAGTGGTTTTGAAGGTGATATGGAACCCAAATAAGTTTGGATACAAATCTTGGAAACTTTCAATCTCGGGAAAGAACTTGACATCTTCAGGATTTAATCCAAAAGATATATTCCCATTTTTATCACCGGCTTTTCTACTCAAGCCCTTAAATGTCCTGATTCTTGGTAATACAAGCTCAGTCAAGGTGGACAAGAACTGAGTCATGTCCTCTTCAACTAACTCCACTTTACATCCACAAGGTTTCCCCTGTCTCACTTTCCAGGGTAAAACATTAGATCTGTTGTATATCCTCTTAGGTTTGACGTTGGTTATTTGGGCAATTTGCAAACGAGTAGAAATTGTTACCCATGGTTCCTCCAAAGCCTCTTTACTATACAAATTAATGCTAATCGACGTTAGTTCTGGGATATTTTTATAGGTAATAGGTTTAATATTCTTCTGGGGTCTACCAAAACCTTGAGGTTTCCTGGCTCTTCTGTATAATTTGTAGGGCGAATCAGTCTCCCATGGTCTGACTTTTGAACCTTCCACAGTCACCGCCTCATGGTCATACAATCTCAACATCAAGTCCCCCCTAAGTTGATTTTCATAGTAATCTTTCACTCTATCTTGTTGGATATTCCTGGGTTTATACCCTACCGATTTTATGTTGTCTTTAGGAACCAATAATTCCTGGAGGTCGGGCTTCAACAAAGATTTCTTTATGGGGACTAGATGATGTACTGGCTCCACGGTACTATATCCAGCCCGCCACACTGCTGACGTCGTGCTGAATAGTCTGACCCTATTCATTCTGTTCATATAACTGAAAATTTTTTTATGTGCGCGGACTAGAACTACTGGTTCTTTAGTTGTTAATCTTCAAGATGATTTTTGGTATTCCTGACTCGTTTGAGATTGAGGTCGAGGTTGAGCCTCGTTCGGTATCTTCTGCCATTGAATTGTCTTTGTTTACCCAAAATTCTAACGATAAGCGATCCACGTTGAATGATTTAGACTTCCTCACACTGAAATTCCACAGTATTGTTAGTTTACAAAACACTCAGGTTCAAAAGTTAATAGCCAAGGAAACCGAGAGAATACGACAACAGAAAGAGGAGGAAGAAAGACGACGGTTGGAACGTGAAAAGCAAGCAAAGATCTTGGAAGAAAAGCGTAAACAAGAAGAACAAGCACTACTAAAGAGACAACAGGAAGAGAAGCAACGATTGGAAGAACAACAGCGTAAAATAGACGAAGAGCAAAAGGAGAAGGACCGTATAGAGAAGGAAGAAGCCAAGAGGAAGAAGGCCGAGCAAGATGAATTGGATCGAATAGAGACAATCAGAAAGGAAAAACTAGCCGAAGAAAGTAATCGTTTTATTAAGATTGAAAAGGATTTTAATTCCTATAAGCAAAAGATTCAATGGATAAAAACCGATATTGTCGGTCATGTTAACGAAAACAAAGAGTTGAAGAAACAAATAGGAGTGGTTAGAAGGCAGATTAATCCGAAATTCGGCCAGTTGACCAACAGTGTTTCTCAGCTCCACACAATAACTAATGATATCGTGGCTATTCTTAACACTATCCCGGCCAACGCCCCATATGTTTTGCCTTTCATGTTTAACTTTATCTCCAAGGCTGTGATCTCGCAAGCCGAAACTGAGATCGTTGTGCAACCGAAAGCGGCGTTGCCGTTAGCTCGACTCGTATCAAACTTATTGAAAGCGTTCCCCGAGTTGAATAACTATTTAATGCCCCGGTTCGTTAAGAAGTGTCCCATAATAATTGGATACTCTTGTTCAATTGATACCGAAGATGGAAGATCGAAAATGGGGTGGAAGAGAAATAAAACCACAGGAAAATGGGAAGAATCTGACAAATACGATGAAAGGGTATCGGGGATATGTTCGCTATTTTCAGTTTTAACTCGATTGAATAACCCTTTGTACCCTATTTCCATGTCATGGTCCATGTTGGCTCGCTTCGCCAATACCGATCTCAAGCTAATCACGAATGTTCATTTTTTCTGTATTGCCAATTGGTGGGAAGCATGTGGCCAATTCTTTCTTTCGGTTTATAAATTTCAGGCAGTCAAATTGTTACAGTTATTAAGTTTTGAGATGACTGAACATTTCAAATCCCTTCCAGCAGCTACTAGACTCAAGATCCTAGGGGAAGAAGGTATCTCTCCTAGCATGAAAACGTTAAAAGAGATGGAACCCTAATGATCAATAATGCATTTTTCTTATACCCCACTTATATTAATATACACCAATCCTAAACATCCGAGCCAATAGCATAGCCAGCTGGTTGACATTACTACTCATTTTCCAGTATGTCTTCGTCAGATCCCTCTCCATAATCGACCGACTTACGAGTACGGCTGCTTTTCCTAGAAGGTTCTACCACGCCATCTATCTTTCTCTTCCTCGATGCTGCAGCCTTAGGCTTTGCCTTGCCCTTAAAAGTTTTAACCGTCGAAGGTTTAGCCGGTTTAGTAGGTTTTGTCTTTGTTCTAACTTTGGACCTACTTTTGGTCGACTTCAGTTCGATAAATGATCTCAACTTCAATTGCAAGTCGTCATTAATGTATACTTTCGATATAATTAATTGAGCTTCAAACGCCGTTGTCATAGTGGTGAACAAATCGTGAGGCATTGAAAGTTTACCTGGCCAACTGATAATTGACCAATTTCTACCATCGCTTAAATCTTTGATAATCAATTGAGTTAGCTCACTTATTAAATAAACATTCTCGACTTCAGGTGGAAACTCTTCCGACTCGTTCAATTCGTGATTGGCACTTAGCGTATCGTATAACTTACCGTCGATTGTTGCATCCCGAAATTGTTTCACTCTACTGGCGACGTAGTATAATGTCGATACATTGCCCGGTTTGGCTATCAAGTTGTAAAAGAACATTATAACCTCAGCTGCGTATTTGAGACCTGCTTCTCTAGACTCATTGGCAAAGCTTGGATCATGACTCAAAAAGTGAATCAACCTGAAAAGTGACCTCTCAAATACGGGATCTTCCAGTGGATTAGTTTTCTTGTATGAAGATTTGATCCAAGTGGTAACTTTGAAGTAGATATCCAAATCTGGTTCATTGTTCATAAAATACAACACAATCAAGAACTTCTCACTAATGGTCTTTTTAGCGAGATTCTTCTGAAGATTGTCTAACAACCTAGTTCTAATGTGATCATTCTGATCTTGTACAAGGTAGATCAACTTCATTAGCACGTTGTTGTTAACAAACTCGTTATAGAATGTCGACTTACTCAACTTGACTATGTTCAATCCAGCATATAGTCTTAAATTCAGCTGGTATGTTTTAGGAGTAGATCTATCTTTGACTATCTCTCCTCCGTTATTAATCAAGCTAACTAGAAGCTTTAGAATTGGCTGCAATATTTCTAATTTTTCATCATCAGACTTTTCGTACTCATCCATCGATCTCAATCTATTGGTAAACAATCTGATTGTCAAAAGCTTAGAGTAAAGGCTCGAGTGTGTCTCGTAGTTACTATTCAACTCATGCTCATCAATAATAGCATTTTTGAAATCAGTTTCGGTCACTGAAGATTCAGTGTTCACCAATAGTACTTCTTTGATAAGTTGGGCAGTTAATTCACTCGCCTTGTCTTCAACAGACACGGGGTCAATCAAAAATAATTCAGAAATTGTTGATAAATGGGTAGTAAACTTCTCATGATTGCAGTCGATAGGAAATATTTTCGAAACCAATTCACTACAGTGAAACTCTTTCTGGGAATTATTCAAACCGATTAATTTCACCGAATACTTTGACTCTCTTGGAGATCCATTCAAGCAAAAGTGAATCAATTTGTCTTGAAACTGCTGACATTCAGGGTACATATCAGGGTACTTTTTGATGAATTTGTATAGTGTTTTGAGACAGTTTGATCTTAAATAATGGTTAGTTGAGTCGCTTTCGATCATCTCTAGAAGCTTGTCTACTTGATTCTTAAACACATCTGGATTAATGCTCGATATGTTCTCTAGCATTTCGTTAGCAATGGAGTATTTTTCGTCCATTTCATTGTTAGATAATGCAGTCTTCGAATAGTTTATCAATTCAATAATATTGGATTTGTTATACAAGATGTTCGATGATCGATACAATATTAGCTTGAAGGTCGAAATCATGTCGTTGGATGTGACGGTTGCTCTTTCCACTTCGAACCTGATGTTTTTATTGTTAGATAATTTTGTGATGAGTTCTTTCATTGAATTTTTAATCGTTAAGAATTCCGAATCGGAGGATATGATTAACTTGATCAAGTTCAAAAATCTGAAATTCTTCAACTTATAGAACCGCTCAAGGCACGCAACAGCATTATAACTTTCAGGAATTGTCTCACTTAACCATTTAACCACTTGGTCTAATTTGTTGGTCAACTTTAATACCTTGTCACTGTAGTTGCTCTTCTCCTGTAAATTCTCCTTGTCATCACTCAACGATCCAAGTTTTCCATATTCTTCACACAATGATACAAAGTTCCTGACAACCTTAGCCACTTGTTGTTGTCGTTTATTGATTGCCAAAATCGACTTTTTGCTTTTGTCATTCAAATGCTTGAACACTTGAAGTAAACGTTCCACTCGCTTGGTGGTGTTATCTTCAAAAGGAAAGATCTTCTCGAATAACTGAATATCCACTTGAGAATTTATGTCTTTATCATTGATGTAAAGTAACGACAATATTTGATTAGGGAGTTGCTTGAAAATTTCATCTTCCAATTCTTGAATTTCCTGCAAGTTTTTTGACCCGAAGTCCATTACTTCATTGTTAACGATTGAATCAAAATACTTATTACATTGAATACTCAATATTTTGATTGATTGGTTTCTGATATCCTGATGCTTTTCTCTTATCAATTGGGTCAAAGTTATCATAATATTCTTGTTGCAAAATCTTGTAAATTTTTCAAAGGGTATTTTTTCGATTGACAAGCAACTGATCAATCTTACTTTCTCGTCACTATCAATCAAACATTTATTTAGTCCATTGCATAGTTCATTTGAGATTTCACTGGAAGTGGTATTCAAGTTGATTATGATGTTAGAGACTTCCTCTACCCACTTACATCTTACCTGAGGTGAAATGTCTAATGGTTTCTTCAACCAGTTTTTCCAAACATCACCGAATGTTATAACAAAATTTTGTGAGGACATAGGTGATCCAATCATTTGACCAATAGTTTCCGTGGCTAATTCCCGAATTTTTTCATCGTTGGCATTCAATTCTTCGTCAATTAATCCCATAACGGAGTTCAATAATCCTGGTACATAGTTCCAAATTTGAACAGATAACCTATGAATCTTACTCAAATTCTCCATTGCTTTGATAGCGCTAGTGCTTTTGTTCGCTGATTCATTCCCGTCGTCGATCTGACCCGAAGTTTCATACAACATTTCCGAAAAATACTGGGCCACTTGACGAGACATTCTATCTACATTTGCTTCACAAATGGCCACCGAAAAATTGAACCCGGGATTAGACACATTGAGATTTGATAACGCAGGGGAGTTTGTTAATAGTTTGTTCAAAATTAGTTTCAAAACATTATGAGGAATTATTTCTGCCTCTCCCATGATATCGGCCAAAATAGTCGAAATCATAGATTCCAATCTGGCTGGAAAATCCTTGTTAGATAAGTCATAAAAAATATTGAACGTCGATTCAATCAAATCGTCAGCATCCTTAACATCAGTAATCAAAATTATTGACCTGACTTCAGCTAATCTTTTCAATAGATAACATTGCTGGTGGAAATAAGAATTGGTACCATCTCCTAATTTTTTGAACTGTTGTAGGAATGCTCTGAATATAGTGGATAATTCAGTAGATGTAAATGGAGCATCAGGAGCGTAAATTCTTAATAAATCGGAAATAGCACAGCACACATATGCTTGGACTCCAGGATTGTTACTTCCGATCAACTTAGGATTCACCAAATCATGTTTGATATTCTCGAGTGATTTGAGATCAGGATTCTCTTGATCAATGGCGGTTAGCTCGTCACTCAACTGTTGTAATCGAATCAACAAATCTTTTGTTCCAATGGGATTCGAAGGAGTAGATAGTATTGGCTTTTTGAACTTTATCGACCTTTTGGGAGCCTCGTTACCTTCTTCTCCATTTGTCATACTTCTGTTCTTTTTAATTTAAATTTTGACGCGTTCGCATCATTTTTAAGAATGGCTGCAAAAATCCATTAGATTTCAAAGGTTCTGTTTTTCTCGTAGTTAGATTATTTATGCATCTCTTCAACTTCATGTGATTTATACATTAGATGATATGAAATTGTGGAAATTTTTCCCGACAAAGTAGCCTTACAGGAAGCTAGTATCTGTTTTTAAGCGATTACTTACTATTTTGTTTGGCTTGAGAGACAGTTATAAAGCTATAATCGACTTTCGTGGCTCCTGTGGTGCTGTAGTGAGGCATTAGTCGGGATTTTTGGGACATTCTTCCCCAGACCGTAGACGTATAAATACCACTTTTAAGCAAAAGGGTGCGAATTTGGAGCCGTACCGTCAGAACCATGATGAGAACGTTTGAAATAATTGATTCATATAGACTTCAAGATCTTGACGTTAAGACATTGAAGTTCGACCTTCCCTTGTCCTACTTCGATGACTCATATCCTGGGGTCAAAATTCAGGTTGTCGCTAATTTGGTTCAGAAATACAATGCTAATCAGAAAGACCTCTTTAATGGTGTGCCTAAACTAATTGCATTCATTCAGGGTGGTCCCGGGTTTCCTTGTAGTCAGCCGGCGAACAACTTGAGCTACATCCGTGAGTTCGTTAAACGGGACTATCAAATGTTGTTCATGGATCAAAGAGGAACAGGTTTAAGCACTCCAATTAACTCTAAAAGCATTAAAAAGTTAGTTCCTAAGAAATACCAATCGGAAGACGAGTACACTGAAGAACTACTCAAATATGTGTTGAACTTCACGGGTGCTTCCATCGTCGAAGATATGGAAAGGATCAGAAAAGAATTGGTTGGTAACGGAAAATGGTCCATTGTCGGTCAATCGTTCGGGGGATTCTGTTCCTTCACCTATCTATCCAAGTATCCTTCTTCGATCAAAGAATCATTGATAACAGGAGGTATACCACCTATCAACCACGGACCTGATGATGTGTATTCTGCCACTTATAAGAGAGCAATTGAGAGAAACAAGCATTACTATGAAAAATACCCTCAAGATATTGCCAAAGTCAAAGCCATTCTTAAGTACTTGAAGAATAACCAAGTTACTTTGCCTGATTCTGGGAACTTGTCAGTCGAAAGGTTTCAGCAGATTGGATTGAACTTCGGAGGTAAAGGAGGAACGGACAACATGCACTCTCTTATAAAGACATTTTTCAATGATTTGACGTTGTTTGGTGAACCCAGTTACAGTACTTTAATCGCGGTACAAGGGCAATTGGGATTTGATACTAACATTTTGTATGCTCTTTTCCAAGAGTCAATTTACTGTGATGGTAATAACCCAAATATCAAATGTTCAAATTGGTCTGCAGAAAGATTAAGACTCTTACTGGAAAATTCCAATTTCGTATACGATGAAAAGTCTTCTGAGCCTGTGTATTTCACTAGTGAGATGGTTTATAAGTCGATGTTTGACGATTACGTTGAATTACGGCCGTTCAAAAAGTTGGCAGAGGCTTTACACTCGAACACTAATTGGCCAAAGCTTTATGATGTTGAAGTCTTGAAAAAATTGGAATTCAAGGATGTTCCTATAGTGGGAGCTGTGTACTTCAAAGATTTGTACGTTGACTTTGAACTAAGTAATAAAGTGATCAGCAAAATCTTCCAGGGTAAAAACTTTAGATCTTATGTGTCTAGCCAATACTTCCACTCTGGCGCTAGAGATAACCCTGTGGATATCTTCAACACGTTGTTCGATCTATTAGAATCTGAAATTGACTAATATATATATGTTATCGCCACTAAAAATAATTGCTGGGAATTAACCCAATTCTGGTATAATCCTTACTCTGAACTATACCTACCTGCCAGATCCCGTCGGGCGAAGGAGAAGTGGGGTTGAAGTTGAATATTACCTCGATAGTTTCACCTTTCTTGAATGACAAATCACCAGGTGCAACCCCTTCGAAATCATATTTGGCTATCACTGTGCTTCTGGCCAATGACTCTTCGGCTGTACTGATTTTCCTGTAAAATTTATTGAACTCATTCAATTTGTGGGTTATGGATGAAGAGTCGTCAAATGCATCACCACTATGTGGAAGTGAGACAAACTGGGTAGTAGGAACATGAATTGGAGCTTCTTTGATGTTGTTTTTACTAGAATTGTAAACTTTAGCCAAGTGACGAGCCATCTTCTCTTTGGCATTATCACTGACATAATGAGAAGTGGAAACGGATGTTAATGTGGCCATGGAGCTTTTTTCGTCGTCATCAAAGTAATCAAGATCGTCGTCATCATCGCTTTTTATGCTTGCTGACTCGACAGACTCAACATCAGACTCCAGGTTAGCTCTCTCTAAACTATAGTTCGTTGACATTGGTGTTGAAGGCATCGGGGATGATGGCAATGATAACGGCAATCCAATTCTTGGGGTCATGGGCAAGGTGGCCATGGTAGAGGCAGTATTGTTTCTGGGAGGTAAAGGAGGAGGAGGGTCCGATTGAACGATTTGGATATTTGGGATGGCCACTTCTTCCTTCTTCACCGGTTTGGATGGGTTGTAGGTCTCCAGTATGTTAGATAATGGATTATTATACTCAACAAAAGCATCTAGTTGGTCAACAATCAAATGACCATTGAACAATCCATTCTTTTGATCTTTCGCCTTCAAATTGAAGGTTTTATCTGCCATCTTTCTTGTGAATTTATTCCACATTTTGGAAGACTTCAGGGTCTTGTCTTCATCATCGATTTCCTGATCTATTAATTCGGGATTTTTGTTATGAATTATAGTGATAAATGTTTCGATTTGTAATCTTACTGGAGTCATAGCATTTTCCCATGCATCTATAATTGACTCATAGTCCTTATCCTTAGATTCCTTGTCGGAAATGAAACCATAATAATCGGTGAAATAATGCAAAGTCTCATAAAACGATTTGTAGGTGTCGATCTGTTTGAAAAGCAAGAGTTTGGAAATGCTATCAATGAACTCCTCTAAATTTAAATACACATGAGGCAAAGTGGATTTGGTCCTTTCATCTAACATTTCGTAAACTCTTTTTACTTCCTTGAGCTCACTTTCTAACGTCGTCATCTTAATCTGTTCTTTCTCATCCAATGGAGTGGTTTTCTTCATTAATTTATCCAATTTTTTATGAATACTCTCGTACTTGTCTTGTTTTTGATTCCTTTTCATAATCAACCTCAAACAATCCTTCAAATAGCCTTTCATCTCAGCGATCCGAAGCTTATTCTCTTGATAAAATAAGTCCCAATCATTCAAGACAGTCAATGTTAGCTTGTCAATGAAAACCATATAAGTGTACAATTGCTCATTCAATGACGGAATCTGAAACTGAGACTCCTTGGGGTGGATCATGGGGATTTCTTGACTCTGTTGAAATACATCAAAATCATGATAGTAATCTTCAATGCCTTTAAACTGTAAGGAATCGGCTCCAATTATTTTACTGAACAACTCAACACTCTTCATATGAGACTTGAATAGTCTGGGAAATCCCGTATTTGCCAAGTTATGGATTTGCTTCAAAATAAACGTCAACGCTTTAATTGACCGTTTTATATCATGTTGGTAGTGGTTTATTAACTCATCATCAATATCGTAATTTTTCCTTTTGATGGTGTGTTTGACACTATAAGTAACATTATTTGTAGCCTGTCCAATGGATGAGCCAATTGACGAGCCTAGGTTTTTTATCTTCCCCATAGACATCCTTAAATAATGGTGCCAGAGCTAACAACAGTCTTAAATCGTGATGATGGAATTTACGGGTAAAAACTGCGAATAAAATGAAAATTAACTTGGCCACTACGAAAGAGTTGAGAATCTAGAGCCCATTTACACCGTAGTTTTTCATTACTACGTTCTCTGATCTTTAGAAATATATTGAAGGCTACTGTGTGAACATAATGATGACTTAGTTTTGGAATTGATTTTTTGTGATAATTTTCTTCTATTTTTTATTAAATTCTGTGAATCTCACACAACATCAAATAATCATTTTCAGAATAAGAATGATTAAATGAAAATCATTTCTTATCAAAGTAAAGCCCACGGAGTAGAGATTGATATTTTATTGGTTACTGTTGTTGCTGTGACAAAACAATCACAAGAAAAAGTGAAAATGAAAAATTAAGATCGAAATGACATTTAAAATATCGAATTGTTGTAATTAAAAGTGATTAACCAATTTTGGAGGTTGTATTGGCAATGTTTTCAAAAACAAGCGATTCTGCTATTTCCATCAGGATTCGAATTGCCTTCAAAGTTGAAGTGACTATAATCAACGAATTAAGTCTTAGCTGAAATTCCTTGCTTCATTTTGTTTCAAAGTACATTTCCTAACTAGGTCTTTTGATCTGTGAATCTCATCTATAGCATGTTATACAGATCCAACATTTGGACCTTTACATTATCGTTGTTATATATATTAAATCATAAAACAACAGATCAGAAAGTTGATAGAACAAGTCCCTGTGCGGCACATTTTGCAGCCATCTAGAGATAGGACTCAACAACAGTTTTTATATTACTTCTAAAACACACAAGAAATGAACAAAATCTAAGACCAGAGAATATTTATCTTTTGGAACCCTTTTAATCGAGGGAATGGGGGTTCAGGGTTAAGTTCAATATGTTTGAATAAACTCTTTAAATCCACGTTTTCAGGATTTACAAACCAAACTCTCTTGATGGCTGCATAACCAAAAAATAACACGATCGACAATGGGATGATGAAGTAAGCACCGAAGAAAGACCCAAAATCCCAATTGCCATGAATAAAATTGGTGAACCCACCAGTGAGTAAGAAAAGCACAGAGAAAAACAATGAAAACCATGAAGCATAAACAGTACCAGGAAAAGTATATGGTAAATCACTTCTGCTATAGCCCTGAGCTTTCAACGCTCTTACCATGTATATATGGTTAATGGAGATGACAATCCAATTCAACAAGATGTTTGAGGAGGTAATACTTTGGAACCAACTGAAGACCACATCTGAACCTTTACTAGATGCCATATAAGCCAATGGGATGAAAACACAGGTAACACCCACACTGATATAAGGCAATCCATGCTTGTTGACTCTGAGGAAGAATTTAGGGGCTTGGTTTTTAGAAGCCAAAGCATAGATAACCCTACTAGATTTCATGACGGAGTAGGAAGCAGCAGACAATGCTGAAGTTAAGACGATGGCATTGATATAATGAGGTAAACCTTTAATTTGGCCGTCCATAGCTACCACAAATGGCGAAGCACTAGCAGTACCGTTTGGTGAAGCTATGATTTTGTTGTTATATGGCACAATTAACGATAAGACGAATACGGCAGCCAAATAAAACGAAAATGTAATGAAAAATACTTTCTTGGCTGCCCTGTAGATTGATCTACGAGGGTGTTCCGCTTCACCACTTAACAAACTAACGGCTTGCACTCCACCATAAGAGTAAACAACCGAACTAATGGCAGCCCAAAACCCAACAAATTTACCTACTGACCCAGGTACTAGATGCTCAGCAAAAGGACCGGGGTCTTTCCAGTATCTGAAACCAATTCTATCGTGTCCTGGAGCACCCCCAAGATCAATAACAAGACCAGCAATAACCAAGATAATAATCAAGGAGAGCTTCAATATTCCGAATACAAACTCAATTTCACCATACCACCTAACATTATAGGCATTGATAGCTACCAAGCACAACCCAAAAATCGTAATCCAAACCGCAGGATTAAGATCAGACCAATATTGCATAACCACCGCCACTGCTTCTAATTCGAATGGGATAATGTTGGAATAAACGTCAATCCAACCCATCATAAATCCCATAGCAGGACTGACAAACATTTCTGAGTGTCTGACGTAACCCGAAG
Organism: Yamadazyma tumulicola; assembly: GCA_030578535.1. Lineage (NCBI taxonomy): Eukaryota > Fungi > Ascomycota > Pichiomycetes > Serinales > Debaryomycetaceae > Yamadazyma > Yamadazyma tumulicola. The sequence goes on along the minus strand of JAJMSJ010000006.1, from coordinate 218,541 downwards.
TGAAAGGAGCAAAACAACTACATTCAACAATACACATCTGCAGCGCCGCAACCACCACTCCAACTGCAATGTAGCAGATCAAAATACCCACCGGACCTGTCTTGGCCAATGTACCTCCTGAACTCAAAAATAAACCCGTACCGAACACACTGACGACAGTGATGATGGAAAGATGTCTCAGCTTCAACGCTTTACTAAGTTTTTTGTCATGTTCGAAATGGTCTACATAACCATCAATAGACTCCGATGTGCCATCGTTGAACGATTCCACATCGGTCTGGATAGTGATCCCTTGTTTCTTTTCCAAGTCCATATTGACGAGTGTATCACTGCAATTACGAGATAAGTAAGAAAAAGATCACAGTACTTAAATACCCTGAGCTGTTTAAGGAGAGACACTGACCTAATTCCGGTAACTGATAACACAATTGTGCCCTTCCACTACTTGGGAATAATCCTAAAAGGGTAGAAAATAGTTAAAATCAAAGATAAAGGAGTATGGGGAATTATTACCGAAACCTCGATCAACTTTTCCAGTATCGAAGATGTAGTGACATGGTGCATGTCACACCAGAACAAGATTACTATCTACAATATTGTAAATGAGTAAAATGGTTTCACTGACCGATCAACTCAAGGTTTTGCTCGAACGGCATTTCTTCATTATCTATCAGTTTTTGTAGCCACACCGTTTAAAACCGAGATCGTCACACCAAGAATTTATGTTGACGTTGACAGGCTGCGGTGGAGGCTCGTAAGTGGCTCCAAGTAAAACAACCATAACCATAGATATCAGGTCATTTTTGGCCAATTAAGTTTTAGTGCTTATCTATTGTTATCTTATCGCATGAGAATCTGTGGAAACGCAACTTGGGGATACGCCATGGTTGTAGGTTAGTAACCATTGACAGATTAGGAGAAACCCGACGACGAAGATCTGGATGTTGTTTACTCGAGCCATTGCCCTTCGTTCTAAAATCTTCTCTAGCGTTGTGTTAGAATAAAAAGGGGTGGTTATTTAAAGCTCATTTAGCAATCGAGAGTGTGATGGCTTTGGGACTAATACACAAAAATAAGCCCGGAAAAATGATCGGGAGACTTGAAGCGGCATTCTGCTCCTTTCTCTTATCTTCAAGTGTGACCAAGGGTGTTATGCTAGGGAGTTTTCAACTGCTACATGCAACAATCCACACATTTAACAATCTCGTACAGATTTGAGTTATACTTACAGGAAACTGTACTTTGAATCTCCTATACGACTCAGTGAAAATGTATTCACAAGTCTGTTTGAAAACACCCTCTGGAAGTTTAAAATTGTCCTAACGTCTGTAATATCATTACCGAATGGGTCAATTGGGCTGTAAATGATGTGTTCATTGAAGTGTTAATGTAATTTGCCGAATTAGTTGACTGAATTACATTAGGGATCGAGATGACTACGAGACCTCACCTTGCCCGTTCATCCCTTCACGTTGAAAATTTCCTCTAGCCATTATATTATAGTTTCTTCATTATATAGTGCCTCAACCGATTTCTATGAGATGAGAGAAGAGGTGAAAAAAAAGTTTTGTTAGATCTCATCACTTACTATGGTAGAATCTTCTAATTCGGGGGTCATTAGTAACGACTTGGCGTTTCCTAGAGGTGGGTCCTCCAGCTTAACTCCCTTGGAAGTTAAGGAGATTTCCAATGAAGTCACCAAAGATGTTTTATTCGAAACTTCTAGTGCAGGATCTAAAAGAAAAATTGCATCTAGCGAGACGAAACAACGAAAAAAAGCCAGAAGAGGCAGCAAGAAGTCAGATCCACTGGAGGAGTCAGAGGAATCGAAGAGTGTCAAAATTGAAAGTCTCAGTTTCAAAAACTTGTTACCAGGAACGCTTTTATTAGGTGAGATCACTTCAGTTGGCAAATTTGATTTGACCGTTTCCATTGGGGATAATTTGGTGGGCTACGTACCTATAACCAACATCAGTGACGAAATTACCAAATTGGTCGAACAGTATGCTGAGAATGAAGAAGAAAGTGATGATGAAGTAACTTACAATAACGACGATGATGATACCAATGAAAAGATACATACGGGGACTATCAAAAGCGTAGAATTTCCTGTCCTCAGTGAATTCTTCCACCTCGGCCAATGGATAAATGTTAAAGTGGTGGAGCCAACCAAAGAAGTGAAAAAGAAACGAATTGAGCTATCTATAGAGCCTAAAATCTTGAACGGCGACCTAGAGGATGAGGATTTGATTGCTGGCAATGTAATACAGGGTTCAGTGAAATCTATAGAAGATCATGGGGTTGTGTTAAATGTCGGTAAGTCAATAACGGGGTTTGTTTCGAACAAGGACCTTCAAAAATCAGCAGTGGTATCACATTTGAAACCTGGAGCTGTATTGTTAACTTCTATCACTTCCAAAAATTCCAGAAGTTTAACATTGAAGCCAATAGAAGCAAGTAAATCCACTGCAGTATCAACAATTTCGTCCGTAGATGCCATTCAAGCAGGACAATTGGTCAATGCATTGGTTTCCGAAGTTACTAATTTCGGTATAGTGGCCAGGGTCTTTGGTCTTGTTGACGGTACGATAAATTTAGCCAACACCAACGACTTCGACTCTAAAGCATTACAGCATAAATATGGGGTTGGCAATAATATAAAGGCTAGAGTCATTGGTGTGTTATTGAAAAGTGGAACCAAGAAGTTGATGTTGTCGTTACTGCCTCATGTTGTCCAATTTCAAGATTTGATTGAAATCAAAAATGAAGTTTTGGAAGCCTTCCCTGTAGGTTATAAATTTGATGAGGTGACGATAAAGAACATTGATACCAACTACATTTACGTGGAACTAGGAAACAAAATAAGTGGTCAAGTCCATCTTTCCAGAGTCAATGGTGATAAAGAATTCGACATAGAGTACAGCGTAGGTTCAACGCATCCAGCCAGAGTGATAGGTTATAACCCGCTTGATAACTTACTCATTTTGACAATGGATCCCAATGCTGTGGATGCTAAGTTCTTGAACATCGATGACATTCCCGATGGTGAATTCTTGAGAGAAGTAGAAATTGTTAAAGTATTACCTGAACAAAAAGGAATAAACGTCAAGGTTGGAGACTTTGAGGGTTTTGTTCCATCACTTCATATGTCTGACGTTAAATTGGTCTATCCTGAAAGAAAATTCAAGGTGGGATCGAAAGTTAAAGGCAGAGCCTTGAAAAAGCAAGGAAGAAACCTTCTCATCACTTTGAAGAAGTCTTTGGTAAATATTGAGGACGATGAGGTTTTAAACTCTTTTGAAAAGGTCAAAATCGGGTTTAAGACTCCAGCAACAGTGGAAAAATTCATCAACAATGGAGTTATGGTGTCATTTTTCGGCAATTTAAATGCCCTTTTACCCAAAAACGAAATCTCGGAAACCTTTGTTCATGACGCCAGAGATTTTCTTAAAATCGGCCAGTCAGTCAATGTCAGAGTAATGTCGGTTAATGATGAGAACAAAAAATTCATTGTCACGTTAAAACAAGCCAGTGATTTGACTAGTGGTCAATCTAGTTATAACGAACTCATCCCTGGTAAATCTTTGGTTGACGCCACGATTGTTGAAAAAGCCAAAGACTCCATTGTCATCGAATTAACCGACAGCAAGATCAAGGGAGTGGTGTTCAATGGGCATTTATCCGATGGAAACTATGAGCAGAACAGAGTTATTTATAAAAAGTTGACTATTGGAGAAAACTTGAAGATTTTGGTGTTGGAAAAAGACTTGAAGAATAGATCTGTGATTGGGTCATGCAAGAAGTCGTTGATTGCTGCCAGTGAAAACAATTCTATACCTGTAAAATTCAAAGATATCACTGTCAGCGATCAAATGATCAACGGGTACATTAAATCAGTTACTAGTATGGGATTGTTTGTAACTTTTGGAGGTAAATTAACTGGTTTAGTATTAGCAAAATATGCCAGCGACAAGAAGGATGTTGACTTGTCTAAAAAGTTTTACAAATATCAATCCATTGCATGTAGAGTAATCAGAGTCGACGAAGAAAACAAAAGATTCTTATTGACATTGAAAGATGTAAAAAGTAACGATGAATTCAATTCTGAACCTACGATAAATCCTGTCGATAAAAAGATCAAAAATTTGAGTGATTACCAGCCAGGTTTAGTCACTGAAGCTTCAATCAAGTCAGTCAAAGGTACTCAATTGAACGTCCAGTTAGCTGATAACTTACAGGGGAGAGTAGACATCACCCAATGTTTCAATAATTGGGATGAAATTAAAGACAAGCGTCAACCATTGTCACAATTCCACAAGGATGAAAAGATCAAAGTCAAAGTTATTGGTTATCACGATCCAAGAAACCACAAATTTTTACCCATCACTCATCGTAAGTCGAACAAGCATATGATTATCGAGTTGAGTATGGTTAAGGATATCATCAAAGGCAAGAGTGAAAACTCGAATTTCTCTGATATTGAAGTTGGAAGCCAGTACACTGCATTTATCAATAACATTGCCAAAGGTTTTGTTTGGGTTTCTATAACTCCTTCAGTAAAGGGTCGTATCTCTTTCATGGAGTTAACTGACGACGTGGAGGTGTTCAAAGACATCGACAATAAGTTATCAATTGGTACTGCTGTCAAAGCTGTTGTTAAAGAAATTGACAGTGAACACAATGTGGTTATCTTGAAATCACGTAATCTGATAATAGAGTCTTTCGAAGACGTTGAAGTCGGTCACAAGTATCCAGCAAGAGTTTTGACTGTCAAGGATACCTTTGTGTTAGTGGAACTTGCGGATAAAATCGTCGCTTCTTCTTTCATAACTGATGCTTTGGATGACTTCAGTGAAAAGCTCGATCATGTATTCCAGCCTAACACCTACATCACTGCTACTGTATTGGCCATTGATAAATCTTCCGAAAAAATCGCTGTCTCTTTGAAAAGCGATACTGCAAAAGACAAACTAATCAACTCCTACAAAGACTTGAAACGTGGTGACGTCGTCAGAGGCTTCGTCAAGAACATTACCAACAATGGGTTGTTCATTTCGTTAGGCAGGTCGATTCACGCTTTGGTGAGGGTTTCTGATTTATCCGATTCTTTCTTGAAGGATTGGAAAAAGTACTTCAAACCTCATCAATTAGTTGAAGGTAAAGTTTCTGCGTGTGAAGGGGAAGGTAGGATAAGAGTGACATTGAAAGAGTCTGAAGTGAATGGAGATTTGAAAACTTTCAAGAAATTTGATGATTTGGAAATCGGTGAAGCATTTGAAGGTTCAGTTAAGTCGGTAACTGATTTCGGAGTATTCGTTAAGTTGGATGGGACCTTGAATATCAGTGGGTTATGCCATCGTTCTGAGATCTCAGATAACACTGTTGAAGATATCTCCAAGCTATTTGGAGAAGGTGATAGAGTCAAGGTCAAGGTATTGAAGATTGATTCCGAGAAAAAACAATTATCTTTAGGTATGAAGGCTTCTTACTTCACTGAAGACGTTGTTATGGAAGATGGAGAGGACCAAATCGAAGAAGATTCTGATGAAGAGATGAGAGATGCCTCTGAATCGGAAGAAGCATCTGATGATGAAATTGAAGGCGAGGAAGAAGGAGAAGACAACGATCAAGTCATAGAAGTCGATGAAGCTGAAGAGTCGTCAGACGAAGAGGAAGAAGTAAAAGAAAACGTAAAGTCACTAGGACTTTCGACCGGTGGCTTTGACTGGACTGCCTCAATATTGGACCAAGCTGAAGATGATTCGTCTTCCGAGGATGATGAAGACTTCACACAAAAGAAGACCAAAAAAGTCAAAGGCAGGAAGTATGCCGAAGATAAAACTGGCGATATCAATACCAGAGCTCCCCAATCGACTAGTGATTTCGAAAGATTAATTCTAGGAAACCCCAATTCTTCGATTTTATGGATGAATTATATGTCATTCCAATTGCAATTGAGTGAGGTTGATAAAGCCAGAGAAATCGGGGAACGGGCATTGAAAACTATCAAATACAATGACGAACAAGAAAAAATGAATATTTGGATTGCGTTATTGAATTTGGAGAATTCTTTCGGTACTGAAGAGTCTTTGGATGAGACATTCAAAAAATCTTGCCAATTTATGGATTCCTTAACTATGCACCAAAAATTGGTTTCAATTTTCATCATGTCAGAAAACTTTGAAAAAGCTGATGATCTTTACAAGAGAATGTTTAGGAAGTTTGGATCGGACAATGTTCAAATCTGGGTAAACTATGCATCCAACCTATTGGATAGACATTTAAATGACAAGTGCCACGAACTTCTTGCTAGATCCTTACAGTCGTTACCTAAACGTGAACACATAGAAGCGGTCAAAAAGTTTGCCCAGCTTGAATATGAGAAAGGTGAATTAGAGCAAGGTAGGTCGTTATTTGAAGGCTTGATTAGTGATGCGCCAAAGAGAATTGATTTATGGAATGTCTATATCGATAAAGAAATCAAAAGTGGCAATGACAGGGAGAAAGTGGAGGATTTATTCGAAAGAGTTGTCACTAGAAAGCTTTCGAGAAAACAAGCTAAATTCTTCTTCAACAAGTGGGTAGAATTTGAAGAAGGATTGAATGACGAAAAGGGTATCAATAGAGTAAATGCTAAAGCCCGTGAGTACGTTGAAGCATTGAATGACAACTAAATATAGTAATGTAGATATAATTTGTAACGACAACGAACTAGCAAGACTCTGTGATACCTCTAGAGATTGAAAGAGTAGTCGTGGTAATCTTACTGGCTACTGTATCTTCGCTTAAACCTGCTCATGTGTCATAGTCTTCTGGTTGACTTCAAAAAAAAATCTAGGTCGTACTCGGATTCGAACCGAGGTTGTCCGGAAATTTTGTATCAAAACCGAAAGTGATAGGCCAACTACACTATACAACCAAATCTGAGAATTAAAATGGCGGTTATCCAATTTACGTTCTTTGTGCTATTTACAATAAACATATGGTCGATGATACGTAACTCGGCAAGGGGATTCAGATTCCAGATACAGAGTTTATGGCGATATAAGAAATTGAGTAGATAGTGAATCGTGTAGAAACCAGGAATATATCGTAAGTGATAACATGTTGAACGAGGTAATGTCATAGGAGAATTGCTACAAAGCAACAGCAGCCCCATCACCACGTAGTTCAGATCCACCAGCATATATCAAGTTCCCCCCTTTAGAAACGTTTTTGATAATTTGGGCTCTTCCGAAAGTTTGTCTGCTGTAGTCAGATAAAGCTTTGGTGGTGTGTCCAACATCACTCAATTGCTTTATAACCTTTTCGTCGATACCCTCTTCTAAAAGCACGATTGTATTCATAGTACTGACAGGTCCATCACTTCCCAAACCAGTATCGGGACTGGATTCATCAGCCTCAAGACAGAATCGTGGCAGGTCGACTGACTGTTGGGGAGTGAAGTTGAAAATCACTAAGTTAAGCACATGTAGAACATGGCCAATTGGCTGCATATATCCTCCCATATTACCAAATGAGGCGTAGAGTGAACCATCTTCATTGGTGATCATTGAGGGGATTATTGTGTGATAGGGCCGTTTCCCTCCTTCTAGACTGTTGGTTGCACCGGGAGTCAAGTTGAAATTGGCTCCTCGATTGTGAAGACAAAATCCATATTCCGGCACAACGATACCACTACCAAAACCTTCATACACAGAATTAATGAACGAGCAGGCATCTCCATTGGAATCAGACACGGTGAAGTAAGTCGTGTCAGTTTTGAACTTTGGATCAGGAATAGGTACATTAAAGTCTGAAGCTTTGAGAACCCTTTCCTTGGAGAACAATTTGCTACGTTGTTTGAGGTATTCAGAAGACAAGATCTTGTCCACTGGAATATCTTCGAACTCTGGATCAGTAATGGAATCGCTGCCTTCAAAAAATCCGATTTTACAACTCTCAATAACTAGATGTAAATACTCAAACGAGTTATGCTCCAATTTATATAAGTCAATTACTCCCAGATTATGAAGCTCCTGGATCACACCCAATGCTACCAATGCTACCAAACCTTGTCCATTGGGAGGAATTTCCCAGATGATTTTGTGTTGAAAATTGAATCTGATAGGGTTGACAAACGTTGAGGTGTGTTCTGACAAGTCCTGTAATGATAATTTGTGATTTCTTGAAGCGGTCTGGTTGATAATAGCTTTGGCGACCGGCCCATCATAGTAGCCTTGTTTACCTTTTTGACTGATCAATTTGAGAGCTTCGGCAATTGGACCGTTGGTCACAAAATCCCCTTCATTAGGTCCTTCCCCATTGTGGAGAACGGGAATATCTCTGGAATTCAAATTAGGGTTTTGTCCCACGATTTTTTTCTTGCCATTTCTCCAACCTCTGGCTGCTAATTCACTGACAGGGAACCCGTTTTCAGCCAAATCGATAGCTGGCTGGAGGATCTCAGCAAAAGTAACGTTTCCTGAACCCCATTTCTCGTAAGAATCATACCATCCAGCCACAGCTCCCGGGACAACCACCGAAAACACCGATAATGGTGGAATTCTTGCTAATGGCTTACCGTCATTCAATTCGTCCCAGACGTCCTGAATCGTAATGTTCTTGGCCGCTCTTCCGCAACCATTGAGCCCCATCACTTCCTTTGTCTCATTCTTGTAGTATAACGCGAAACAATCACCACCTATTCCTGTGCTCTGGGGTTCAGTAATACAGAGGGCTGCTGCTACGGCAATGGCTGCATCAACACAATTGCCACCTTTGTACAATATCTTCACCCCGGCATTATTAGCTAATGGTTGCGTAGATGCTACGATTCCCTTGGAGGAGTACACCGTAGACCTTCTGGATTTAAACTTTATGAATTCAGTCGACATCACCGTTTCCGATAAGATCTTTCGCAGAGTTTATAAGGTGGGAGAGCCGCACGACCGAGGGGGCTATTGAGTTACGAATAAGTTAGATTCTTGGATTGACTAGATCTCCAATGGTAACGAGGGAAAGGAGAGACCCTTGAAATGAGTAATAGATAATATAGTTTCCGTATAAAGTTCAGACCAGATCCCTACTTAAACTCTTCGACCTTCTTCTTATTTTTTTTCTTTGGATTGGTCTTTAATGGTTGAGCTAACAAGGTGGTCAATTCTTCATCTTCGATTTTTTTGTCAGTCTTGTACAAGCCAGGGTTGAACGAAGGGGAAGTGAACTTGACTATACCGTTTTTGGTGATACCGAAAGTGGTAAAATATTGAGCAATGTACTCGCCTTCTTTCTCGGCCATGATGTCGTAAGCTAACATAACTTGATGGTTAACACATTCAGCTAAACCAGCTCTACCTTTTCTCACATCTTCGAACTTCTTGATGTTCATAGGGAACAATCCCGAAGATTTTTGCTTGAATTCGCCTAATGCTTGGTGGCTTGACTTCAATTTTAAAGCATACGAATTCCCGGTCAACTTGAATAATGAGGTTTTAAGGTCTGACGCTTTCACCTTACCTTCACTGGAGGTGGAAATCAAGATATCTAAACCATAAACCTCATTTTCTTCGAATCTGTGGGTATCCATTTGACTTTTATTTTCCTTGGTGGGGTTTAATAATATCTCTTTTGGTCCGTATAATGTGTTTCTTTGTTGGTTGTGACTCATCATACTTTCAACAGCACTGGTGTCATAGATTTTGGCCACTTTATCCACGATATTGGTGACGTCCCAATTTCTACCATTGGGTTTGAATTGTCTAATGGCGGCTTCGCTGGCATTCCAAGCACTGTGTAACAAATCGGCTTTCTTTCCTTCGATAGGAGAGGACTCCGACTCTCCAACAATCAATGATTCCCCAATAATAGCTGGAAACCCATCAATTTGCACCCCCAACATAATGTTGACCACATCACCATTTTTCAAAGTGAAGTTGGCTACATCTTCTGCACTGGTAGGAGAAACATGGGCAGGGTAATGATTAGGATTCACCGTGGTGGGGAATGCAATTCCTTTCAAGATTTTCGAAGCTTTTTTAGAGTTGTAAATCTTGGATAATTCTTCTTCCATTAACTTGTCACCAGCTTCACAAATATCGAAGATTTTGGCTCCATCAACGGATAATTGTTTTACATAAGCTAAAGCTTTGGCGGAGATTTCACCTCCAGTCTTGTATTTTTGAACAACGTCAGAATTGGCGATGGAATAATCGACTTTTGATTCAGATTTGGCTATCAGTTAGTATTTGTTTATAGCTCTTGGAATAGAGTTTAGATTAGATCACAGATATCACAAGCGACGAATAACGCATCTATGGTTCGGTTCTTAACAATTTTTAAACAATTGAGTTACGTACCAGCAGACATATTTAGTGGAAAATTTTCTCGACAGTCTTGAGAAATTGCTGCAAACTATTGCTGCAAATACTTTGGGTCTTTTGTTTATTTTACAACTATAAGGGTAAAAGACGTCTATAAATACACACATAGATATAAAGGGGTACACGAGGGTCACTAATATGAAGCTTTCAACTCTAGCAACTGTTTGGGGTCAGAGTACGCCTGGTTTAGCCAGTCTGACTGGAGTAATTCTTCAACAGTTAATCGTTTGGAGTTATTGGGATTGAGCAATTTGATGATCCAGAACCGGGATCCGTAATGCAAGTCTTTGAATAGGTTCAAGCTGGGGTTTAATTTGAAATTAACATTCTTGGAATCTTCCAAGTCTTTATTTAGCTCTTTGACAAGGTTGTCTGAAACAGGGTAGTTCAATTTGAAGTTCTTAAAGTTGGAGTCATCAGTACTAGCAATATTCCAAGGTCTTTTCATCAAGTAAATTTGAATATAAGTGATACCTAAGCTCCAATAATCCAACGGTTTAAAGTTAAGTAGTGACTTGATCTTTTCTACATCTTGAGTTTCTTGTAAAATCGATTCACATTTAATGATCTCTGGAGCTTTAAAGGAGTTAGTGCCACATAATAGACGTTGATTGTTCAAGTTCCAAAACTTTGACGGATTAGATTCGACATCTTCCAAACTTAAAAAATAGCCAAAATCCCCAATTTTGATATTTCCATCATCGCCAATAAGGACGTTCTCTGGCTTGATATCTCGATGAACAATACCATTGCGATGCAAGAATTTAACTCCTTTGACAATCTGTTTGAATATGGAATCTTTCAAATTAGTACTGATTTTCTTATTTTGTTTCCTCAACTGAGAAAGAAGACCAAGTAAGTCACCATGTTGATAGTAAGGTATTATGAAAGCCAACTCCTGAGATGTTTGACTCCTTACTAAATTCATCAATTCAATCATGTGGAGGTTTTTTAAGTCTTTAATAGATTTATACTCGTGCCTGACCTGTTCATGATAATATTTTGAATTATCCGGCTTAACTATTTTTATGATTATCGACTTGTTGGTTTTCTTATCGAGCCCTTTGACGATTTTTCCATTGGCACCTTCATAGATAAGCTTATCCAGCACCTTATAGTTTTCTTCTAAGATTGGCAATTGAGCGAGTTCCGCATCTAGACTATCATGGAATGGTCCATCGGGTGGAATTTCTTCCACCGGTTCTTCAACATCTTCAGCTTGCTGACCTTTAGCATCACCATAACCACTCTGAGATCCCCTGGAATCGACCCACGGAGCCAAATCATCAAGCTTTGGAGAAGCAGACCCTGCAATTTGCTCATCCACAGTGATCCGACTCACGTTTTTCATCACATCCTCAATCGAACGAGCATACTTGTCATTCGACGGGCTGCGTTGAATCATTCCCATAACGTTGAGAAAGGCCAAACCAAACGACTTTCAAATCTATATAAATAGGTCCAATCCCTCCGGCAGTGACACCGCTATCATATGCAGTCTTGCCCAACACAGATTTACCAAAACTAACCGGTTATAAATATAACTCTTGACAATCTTACGTCTGTTTACACTTCTCTACTTCGGCGGCTTAGCAAATTCTGACTCCTGTGACCTGAGGGGGTTTTACGGTAAAATCCTCTCCTGAGGATCTAGATAGTCGCACGGTAATCCCACTACCTCATTAGGGTTTTTACGTGGGGTAACCAGCTTACTGACGTAACGGTTTGGGAATTACCTCCAGCTAACCTGTGACAATACAAGTTGCTATGTCCTAAATAAGCCGTAACCTGGCAGACCCTGCCGACACAATGCAGGAAATTACCTTATTGGATGAAATTTCGTCGATTTTTGCCTGTGCCACCTACAGGGAAATTTCCATGACTAAAGGAAGAAGCAAACAAAATAACATCATATAAAAGGCGATGCCCATCATGAAATTGAATTTTCTTGACGGTTTTTATTTAAAAGGGGGACAGGGACGATTAGGAATAGCAATTGAGATATAGGAATTGGCCGAAACTAGTGCTAGAGGATTACTATTTACTTATATCTACTATGTTGAGGAGAATCTTTACGGTGGTTCCTCTTATTTTGTTGGCGGGGTCGGCGTTGTTGTTGTTTTTTGTTAATTTGATAGGCACCAGTAATGGGAGTTTCTTGGGCGATTTCTACTGGAGTGAAGTTGATTCCAGAGACTTTGGCACTGGCCACGACAAGTCGAGGTGGACATTATATTCGTTGTGTGGGGTTCAAGACGGTAAGAATTTCGACTGTACCAGCAGGTCCCCAGCGTATCCATATTCTCCTGTTGATAACTTTGACTCCTTGGACAACATTCCTCAAAGCTTCAGGGGGCTGCGTGACGTTTACTACTACTTGTCGAGGTTTGCCTATGCGTTCTTTTTGATTGGCATTGTCTTTGCTGTGTTTGCGTTGGTTCCTACTGCCTTGACCTGTTGCTTCAGTGGGGTAGCCACGGGGATCATTGGCTCGGTGGTTACGGGGTTGGCGTTGTTGTTCACTACTGCTGGTGCGGCTTTCAACACCGCTGTGCATGTCAAAGGGAGAAACGCTTTTAACGATGCTGGGTACCTGTCTAGGTTGGATTCCAAGACCTTTGGGATTTTGTGGGCAGCTGTGGCTTGTTTGTTGGTCACTTTTGTTTGGAATTGCCTTGTTGCTGGAAAGGGAGTTGCAAAGAGATATCACAGCAATCATTATGACGACTCTCATGAATCTTACGGCGAAAGGAAAGTCAGTTCCGCCGAGTCGTCTAACCCTGACAATTTGTTGTACACTGATGAGAATCCTGATGCCTACGAATATCAGCCACCACCACAGCCAACTACTCAAAGAAGATTTTTCTTCAGTAGAAAACAACAGGAAAACACTGCTAGTTAGGAAATATATTAATACCAGTATGACTATTGTAGATTTTGTGCTGTAGAGAAGAAGAGACAAATGACCTGGGTATAAATTTTAGAAAAACAATGAAATGACGAAATAACAGTACCGAGAAGGCATTCGAGTTTTGAACGTTTTATCTTGAAATGGGTTGGTAAAATCCTCTATCGGGCCAGCCAAAGAAGCTTTTAGCTTCGGCTTCGGCATCAGCATCTCTTTTAGAAATGGGCTGGTAAAATCCTCTATCGGGCCAGCCAAAGAAGCTCTTAGCGTCCGCTTCGGCATCAGCATCTCTTTTTGAAATGGGTTGGTAGAATCCTCTATCAGGCCAGCCGAAGAAGCTTTTAGCGTCCGCTTCGGCATCAGCACTGGCATCTGCATCTCTCTTGGAAATTGGCTGGTAAAATCCTCTATCGGGCCAGCCAAAGAAGCTTTTAGCATCTGCATCTGCATCAGCATCTCTTTTTGAAATTGGCTGGTAGAATCCTCTATCGGGCCAGCCAAAGAAGCTTTTAGCATCTGCATCTGCATCAGCATCTCTTTTTGAAATTGGCTGGTAGAATCCTCTATCGGGCCAACCAAAGAAGCTCTTAGCGTCCGCTTCGGCATCAGCATCTCTTTTTGAAATGGGTTGGTAGAATCCTCTATCAGGCCAGCCGAAGAAGCTCTTAGCGTCCGCTTCGGCATCAGCACTAGCATCAGCATCTCTCTTGGAAATTGGCTGGTAAAATCCTCTGTCGGGCCAGCCAAAGAAGCTCTTAGCGTCCGCTTCTGGTGCAGCTTCTGCAACAGCCTCAGCATCTCTCTTAGCAACATCATCAACAGGAGCCGCTGCTGCTACAGAAGCCAATATGGAAAGAATGATAGTGGTAGACAACTTCATATCTGATTAATCAATGAGTGATAAGTCTGAAAACAGAGAAATACTTTAGTTATTTATACAAAGTAGGTCATTGTCCACGGCCTTAAACGGTTGTTAACAAAGCCATGATTCAGATAGACAAGTGATATTTTTTGCACAATCTTGTATCAAATGTTCCTTTTGAACCTCAAATAGGTAATTTTTCAGGAAATGTTCAACACAATCTACAAAGGAACAAGCTCCTTAAACGACCACCAAAGAGACGAAAGGAGCCACCCCATTGTGATTACCCAACCGTGGAATCGGCCACTTGAGAAGGATTATTTTTTCATCCCTATTACAAGGATTCGTCATTGGATCGCTTATTGATTGGATAAACACTAATTGTTAACGGAAAGCCGCTCGAATCCTCAGTTTGTCAAGATTGTTTCATATGACCCATTTGAACCCCAAACAGGCAATTCCCCTTACGTTTTCATGATTTGAAATTTGAGGATGGCTGTGGAGGTTACAATCTGTTGACGTTCCCAGTCATTACCCTATCTACACTACTGTTGCTACACCACACACTTTCTTCATCTCATCCAGTGTATCTTCACAACACTACTGAATTTGGGCAAATTCATTGACATCCCGTAGAACTTATATTGCAACAAACATTAATTACCATATATAAATAAAAAGCCTTGACCCTTCTCTCACAAATCCAAACACTAAAATACAAGGCGTTACACATGTCTATCCATAGCCAATCCCGCTTGTTTCCTCTCCATCATCACCTTGGCAGCAGCTTCTGGAGTGTTGTACTTCTTAATTAACTTGAAGTAAAAGATTCCACAAGCATTGCATACAGTTTTCTCCCCCTCAGGGCCCCTTCTCCATTCGGGAGTGGAATCGGATCCACAGTGTTTGCACTCACTGGGAGTCAAAGCCTTTTCCTTGGACTTCAGTTTCCGTTTCTTTCTGGGGGATTCACCCACTTCTGGTGATTTACTGCTCACCACCGAACTTTCATCAGAGGGGCTCATGCTGACGTTAGTGGAAGTACTGCTTTTTCTTTTGTGGCTCGGTATCGACTCTTGGGTTGTAGCGGGTGGAATGTACTCATAACGAGGAACAGGGTATTGGGATGGGGTTGCAGCTTGGTCATGGGATTGGGGAAAGGAGTGTGACTTAGTGTGGAATCGATTGGTGAGGTTCTGGCTCTTAAGTTCGTCCTCTCTCAACACGTACGCTTGATCTTGTCTCAATTGTTGAATGAACTTTAAGTTGGTACTCATGAAGAATTCTAAATTGTTCAATGTCGATGGTGAGATGGAAAGAATCAGGTCTTTAATGTAGTCAAGATTGATCACCGATCCATCAACGTAGATTTTGTTGGCATGAATTGGGGGATTGCGATGAGAATTGTATTGGATATTGTTGTATGCTGACTGAACCACACCAAGGCCATCGACAGTTTCTTTGAACGTGCTAACCAGTCTCGTCATGGACAACATAAGCTTTTCTGGATCCCACGATGCAGTTTTATTCTGATTGTTGGTTGAAGCAGAAGGAGGGTTATTTACAGTCGCTATGGGATTGCGTGGAGGGAACTGGTATGCCGCAGGGTAATCGACAACCGTACCTTGGTTCTTTCTATTGCTAGTACTGTAGTTGTAATTTGAATTATTACCTTTCGTATGGGGATTGTAGAACTGATGAACATACAGAGCATTTCCATTGGCGGGATGGACTCTCATTGAACTGTTAGTAGGTAAACTAGTGGACTGACTGTGTGCAGACAACATGTTTCGATAATGATAGCCATTGACGGGCAAAATAAGATGAGATGAAGACCCTTGAGACCCACCAGCTACGGTAGGACGTGGACCTAGGAAATGAGATGGGGCTTGAGGTGGAGGGAGATCTTGTTGGTGTGACTGGACCACTTGTGGCTGACGAACAACTTGTTCTTTTTGCACATTTTCGAGAAACTTGGAAAATGGAGGCAATCCGTTGTTAGGATTAGTCATAGGTGAAACAGATATCTCGATATTCATAAACCAATCAATATCAACACACTTGATCGAAGAAACAAACTTCTGGGGAACACAAATACGTCAATTTATATAAAAACTCACAATTGTTATAGTTAACCAAAATGGAATCTTACAATAAATGGCATAGCGTGCAACCCAACAAAGGGAAACAATAAGCTCTAAAGAACCTATGAGTATTTTGACTTCTGTCAAAACACCAGAACCTCAAACACACAAGCTGGTGATGCAAATTCACTGGTTATTAACCCCAAAAAAACGAAAAATATCAAACACCCCTTCGTTTATTGTACCTAAAGTCAATTTCCATTGTCCAATTTGGTTATCACCCCAAATAATCCGTCAAGGACGTTTCCTAAATCAATTGTGAGTTTGTGCAGCCTGCTGCAACTTGGGGATCGTTTTAGGCAATTGTGTTCCGCAATAATCAAAATAGGAATATCTTATCGACAGGGAAATCAGTGGTTGGCTGTGGAACGGGGGAAGGAGTAATAGGAATTCCTTTGTTGGTCAAGAGGTAATATCCTGGAGTTACTTTTTCTTTTTCGTCTTTTTTTTGGACTTTGACAGATTATTATCGGACTGAATTACGATTGTGCCGTCTCGTACATCTTGCGGCTGATCCTTGAACTTCTCCTGGGTTTCCAAAAAGAACATGAGATCTTTGACTTGTTCTTGAAGATCAGTTTTGCTGGCCTCTAGCTCCTGGTTGGATTTGGTTAGAAATTCGATCTTGTTAGATAAGCTTTCGTTGAAGATTTTTGATTCATTGAGTTCTCTGGCAAGGAAGTTTATCTTGGAATCTTTGACCTTAATCTTGTCTTTCAAAGATGGGATGATATCGGTGGTGAGGACGTTGACCTGATTAGTTAATTCGTCGATTTTTACCTCTAAATCGGTAATTTGATCGTCAAATGAGTTTCTTGACCTTTCGTTGATAGACAATCTTCTAAGATTGGGATGACTCCCCAGAAGTAGTGACTCGTAGTACTCTCGCTGACTTGCTAACTGACTGATGAGGAGCTGAGAATACTCGAATCCCACCTCGTCAACCTTATCAAAATTATCACTGAACTTAGAACTGCTATTTTTATCGGGTAATTCCACCAATTTTCCATCAGACTCATTAGTCACCAACCTATGGACAAAATTGTCACCGGCATAGTCCCACACTCTCGAGGTATTCATCTCCATGGCAAAGCAATGGCCAGTATCGACGAAATGCTTTAGCGAATGCTGCTCTGGGGCGTATCTACTACAGCCAATATTGCCACAAACCAAGCAGATCCAAAGATTATCCGAAGTGGAACACTGGGTGCAATGTTCAGCGTCGTTGTCAATGGCTGAGTCGAGACCGGAAGGAGCACTCGAAGAACTGGACGTCAAGTTAAGTGGGGCCGAAAGAGCGCTTGACATAGATCCTGACCGACTAGATGACCCACCTTCTCCCATAGACGACTGTAGAGCGCTGTATTGCAGCAAACGTCTGACAGATCTCCTCACCTTTTGATTAGACACGTTATTGGAATAACGGCAAATGGGACAAGTGTCGTCTTTCCACCGGGATAAACACTGACAGTGGAAGGTGTGCAGACAAGGTATAGTCAAAAGGCCGGTGATATTGGCGTCCATTCGCTCGAGACAAACCGGACAACTGGGCAATTCAAGAAACGTCTCATCGTCTCTAAGATGACTGATTGAAGTAAAAGGGTCATTGAGTAGAAAGGGGATTAGTCCGCCCTTAGTTGAGGAGATCACAGACGTGTCAGCACCTGGGTCAATTTTGATCGACTTCACGTACACTACATGGCAGTTTTCCGGTTCCATAGAATTGAAGGGTTTACCGTCAAAATTGTAGTGGAACTCCGCAGCTTTGACCAAATCGTTGAACTTCAATAGCACCAAGAACCTGTTTGCCTTGTCACTCTTGATTATACGGACATGGGTTATGTGGGAAACGTAGGAATCGCCAATGAACCCGAGAATGTCCGTGGCGGTGAAATATGTGGGAATGGACACAATTGACACCATGGTGTCGTCTCCGGGAATTTCCTCGTTCTCCCTCTCCTCTTCTGTGATATCCTGCAACAGGTTGACCTCGAACTGTCGGTATAGATGGACGATACCTTTGCCTAGGAACTTGGCTTTTATGGGTTCTGACGAACGACTCATTTTCGTTAACGGCTTCTTCTTGGTGTTGTCAATGGAGACAAGGTGGAGCTCAGAGTAGCGGTAGTCGGAGGAAGATTCACTGGAATTGTCGGGGAACTCTATGACTATATGGTAATAGTCAGTTCCTATCATTAGAGATGATGAGGTTCGCGCGGAAGCCTAAGGCGATGCCGCCCTACGCGGCGAGAGACTGCGGGGGGCCGGTCAGGAACAGAAGCATATTTATAAATCTAGTCTAAGTTAAAGCTCTAATCGTCTTTAGTTACTGCTTTGAAGATACGGCATTCAACCTTGGCGGGAGAACTGGCCACGGCAGATCTAGGGACTCAAGTACTTGGAGCCATCGAACAGTTCCAAGCCGTCAAGGATCTCCACCTTATGTTCCGCCAATTCCTGCTTCACCGGGCCAATATAGGGATGAGCTTCACTGTGAGGGACCCAAATGACATGGGCCCCCGCTGCCAACCCCGACCGGACCCCTGGAATCCCGTCCTCGAACACTAAACACTCTTCGGGCAGAATAGGGTCCAAGCCCTGAGCCGCTCTCTCTTTGTTAAGCCCTTCCAAACAAACGTACCAGATATGAGGATTGGGCTTCCCCTTGCCCCGGGGGATCCTTGTGTCGTCCCCAGTGACGATATGGGACCCGAACAACTCGGAGATTTCCGGAAGGTGGGCGGTTTTGCGCTGGAAATTAATGGTATTGGAGCTGGTTCCTAAGGCGATGGGGATATTTTGGCGTTTCAACTCTCGGAGCAATTCCAAGGCCCCAGGGAGGAACTGGGCTTTGTGCCATTTCGTAGCCTGGATCTCCATCGCTTTGGCGGTGAATTGTTCGCCGGTAAGAGGCAATTGGTAGTGGGAAATCATCAATTGGTTGGCCGTGGGTCCAGGCAACCCTTGAAGTTGCACTTTGATATCCCAGGTCAAGGGTCCCTTTCCATAGAGGGCAAGCAAGTCTGTCGACGCCTCGGTGTAGATATCCTCGGTGTTAAGCAACGTACCGTCCATGTCGAAGAGACATGCTTTGAAGGGCATCGTGAGGTGGGCTGGAAATTTGGGCGCGTTTGCGAGGGACGGGGGCACAGTTAGGGAGCGGGAAGGGGCGGGAGGGCAGAGATTTCGATTTTAGGCGGAAGACGGCACAATCTCGGTCGACAACAAGGAGGTAAGCGGTGTATAACGTCAGAATATGAATTAGATTAGTGTTAGAGGAATGTATTCACTCTTCATAACAGCTTGAACATATGATCACGATATGGTTTATGTGGTGAGACAGAAAACCTCTAGACACTCTCAGACCCCCAGAGATCACTCAGGCTGTCAACCCTAGAGGCTACTCAAGCTCTTGTACAGAGTTTGCTACGAGTCCCACAACAAAATTTTGCATTACAAAGGAGCATTTTTAAATAAATATGAAATACTCTCCCCGTTGTGTAACCGTCTAATCGACTCTGCAACCACCGCCGAGATGTCAATGGTATCCAACTTGGAACACAAACTCAACTTCTCCTCGAACGGCACAGTGTTGGTACACACAACTCGGGAAAGCTTGGAGTTATTGATGTTATCTATAGCCTTTCCTGACAATATTCCATGGGTAACTATGGCTATGACTTCTTGAGCATTGTTCTCCAACAACACCTCTGCTGCTTTAGCCAACGTCCCGCAGGTGTCAGCCATATCGTCCACGATTATACACACCTTGTCGGTGACGTCTCCCACCAACACCATGCGACTAACCTCGTTGGCACGGGCTCTTTCCTTGTGGATCAAGGCGAAGTTCAAGTCCAAACGATCAGCCAACCCTGCAGCTCGTTTGGCTCCCCCTGCGTCGGGCGACACGATTATGGCCTCGCTGTAGTTGATGGTTTCTTTGATGTAACGCACCACCGAAGGCTCTGCGTACAAGTTGTCCACGGGAACGTCGAAGAACCCCTGAATCTGGGAGGCGTGCAAATCCATGGTGATTACATGGTCACAACCAGCGGTAGTAAGCATATCCGCCATCAACTTGGCTGTAATAGGGGCTCTGCTTTTGTCCTTACGGTCCTGACGGGCGTAGGGGAAATTGGGGAGAATCACGGTGATTCGACGGGCAGATGCTGTCTTACAAGCATTGATCATGATCAACAACTCGATCACCCGGTCGTTGACCACCCCCGAACCAATCTGGCAGATGATGAACAAATCTTCATCTCGAACAGACTCACCAATAGAGTACTGAACTTCGCCGGTAGAGTCCCGTTTCAACTCGCTGGGAGTGATTCTCATCCCAAGACGTTTGGCAACAAGCTCAGCCAATCCTCTGTGGATGTCTCCGGTGAGTAATTTGATGGAGTTGGTGGACATAGTTATTTAATAGGGGGAAGGAAATGGCAAAATAAATGTGGCTTTTTGGCGGGAAAAGGGCTGCAGGAGACTTTATGGGAATCTGCGGTAGTGTTATAAGTCTAGGGCTTACTTCTCCCTCTCTAAGAGCTGTCGTGAAGCTAAGACTCGTTAGTGCAAAACTGCGATGAGACAGGATATAATTCGCAGAGTTTCGCACTTTCTTATGTATTAAAACAAGTCGTCAAGGTCGTCTACTCCCGTGGGATCATCCGAGCCGGGGTCGTTTTCATCAGCGGGGGCGTCGCTGTCTTGATCCAAGTCGTCTACCGTGGCTGTAGGGGGCGAGGATTCGGTGATTTTTGCCAATTCTCGCTTCTTACTGTCGAGAGAGGCTTTGAGCATGTTATAGTTATTCTGGAACTTCATCCGCATCATCTTCTGGGTGGCAGCGGCAAGGCCCTTGCGGTGATTTTCCACGGCTTTTTCTAAGTCGGCGATTTCTTCCTGGAGAAGTTTGACGTGTTGGTTGGGGTGTTGGGTGTTATCTGCTTCGGCGACATCTTCGTCGTCTTCGTCATCATCGTCGTCCTCGTCTTCGTCTTCTTCTTCTTCTTCCTCTTCTTCGTTGTCTTCACCCTCTTCTTCGTCCTCTTCTTCCTCTTCCTGCTCCAGGTAGCCGGGAGTACCTGGATCACTTCCTAACGCTTGGGCGAGTTCGGTCTCCAACTCGTTATCGGAATCTTCTTCGATAGGACCCGTAGGGGGAGGAGGAGAGGGCGAGGCAAATCGCGGGGTAGGGTGAAGTTGGGGGTCCACCACCTCGAAATGGCTCTCCAACGCCTCGCCATCCTGCCGAATCAACTCCTCCACCTTTGCGTCGATGTCCTCCATCACCCTGTGGTTCAACTTCTTTGGCTTGAACCGGCGGAAAGCATCGTGCAACGGCAGGGCGAGACCATCCCGCCAAACCTCGCGCGACCGCCTTATCTCTCGGTCACGGCTGTAGTCGTACAACGGATGGACGTAGAGCTTGTCCTCCGGCAACTCAAAGTCGCTGTCATGGTAGTCCCTGGGATTGATTCGCTTCAACACCACCAACATCTCGCAGAGGTCAATGGTCTTGAATATGTTTTTTTTGTCCACCGACTTGTACACCTCCAGCACCGTGGGGAGGTCCACTAAGCGTGCTGCATAGCACCAGTCGTATACTCGGACCACCGCCTTGTTCTTAGCTATCCACTCCACAGAGAGGCCGGAGAAGTCGTTGCTCTCTACGGCGTTGTGGACGGCATCCAAGTTAGCGTCGTCAAGGAATCGTACTACGATTCCTCCTTCAACCAATGGATCGTCTTCTAGGTCGGGTGTCTCGCTATCGTAGCCATCCCCAGGGGCTCTTGTGGGCTTGATTCGTACTTTGGGGCGGCGGGATGCTGTGGGTTGTTTGAGGTTGATTTTCAATCGTTTTGGCGGGGGATTCTCCCCCGATTCTTTGGTCAGATACCTGTCGTTGAACAGCTGTTTGTCCTTCGATGGCGGCTTGATCTTCAACCGTGGCAGTTCCTCTCGCCCTGCCTCTGGCCGTAAGTTCAATTTCAACTTAATACCTGCCATCGTTTGAAAACTATATAAACCGCGCGGTCTCCCTAAAAAAATTACAGCTTTCAGCGGTTAAAGTATCAGAGGTAGAACTACGGTAAGAATGACGAGAGAGCCGTCGTTTTCCTCAGGGAGGTCAAGATCTACTACCCGATCCACCGCCCGATCCACTACGCCGCTGGCCTCGCGGTATCGCAGGGAGCTGGTGGACTCTTGGGCCCTGGTGGAAAATAATGAAATCTACGATGGGGCCAGTCTGGTAATCTTGCCATCGTCGGTGACATCGTTCCACTACCCCCATAGTCTTGGCAGGCGGCATAGTACTGCTCGACGCAGCAGTGTAGCTGTAAGTCGTGAGACTTCGCCGTTATTAGCAGAGACTCTTGAAGATATAGACAATTCCTCCATCCATTCGCAGACTTCCGCTGATACTCATTTCCGTTTCTTCACATTAGACGAGATCGAGCAGGCGCCAGGGGCATCCACTCTCGAGGGCCGCCGCGACGTAGACTACGATACCCCCTGGGAATACTACAGCGACGTTGACAGGGCCACTGAGAGTGCTGGTGCCCCCGACGACCTCGATGACGACCAGAGATTAGAGCAGCGCATCCAAACCTACGAGACTGAGCGACGCCGTCGCCACAGTGCCTCCTCAGGACTGTCGCTGCTGGCAGCCGACTTCCCTGCCGCTGACGACAACTTCAGCGGCTCCACCCACCACCAGCGATACTACTTGGCCGAGGAGGACTTGGTCATTGGCATTGCTGGCTACCGTAACTACCGCAGGGGCCAGGTGGCATACTACGCCATGTGCGTAGCCTCTTTGGGCCTCGCCTACCTTGTGCTCCGATGGTTACCCCGGTATCGTATTGGACTTGTAGGGCGCCCCTGCCCTCTTGGCGCTGCCCAGTGGTGCGTTGTGGAAAACGAGTATGGAGAGTTGGCCACGGTACCGGTTACAAGAACTCGCTACAATCACCGGCTCTCCACTATATTTAGTTGCTCCGACGATGATGGTAAGGACCTCGATCCTGTGGTACCGCGTTTGGCGTGGTTCCGCTACAGGTACTTGAAGTTCTTTTACCACCCCGTGGACGATATGTTCAAAACCAACACTTCCTGGTACGACCGCCAGTGGCTTCGAGCTGCTAATATCCAGGGGCTTACGCTGGCAGCATGTGACGAGCGCCGCCAGGTTTTTGATACCAACATTCTCGCTATCGACGCCAAGTCAGTGGGGGAATTATTAGTAGAGGAGGTGCTTCACCCGTTCTACGTGTTCCAGATCTTCTCTATCGGTCTTTGGCTCCTCGATGACTACTATTACTACGCTGGATGCATCTTTATCATTTCGGTGGTATCGATAACGTCGTCGTTGGTGGAAACCCGTAGGACCTTGGCCCGGCTTCTGGCGATGGCCCGTTTAGTATGCGAGGTCCGGGTGTGGCGTAACGATTTCTGGAAGACTATTGCCTCTGACGAGTTGGTCCCTGGAGACGTAGTGGAGATCGACCCGTCATTGCATACCATGCCCTGTGATGCTGTTTTGGTGAACGGAACTGCCGTAGTGAACGAGTCCATGCTCACAGGAGAGTCAGTTCCTATTCTGAAGACGGCTGCTAACGATGACACACTCCACCATCTTCGTGACAATCTTGCTGTGGGACTCGCTCGGTCGGTGTTGTACTGCGGCACTAAAGTGATGAAGAGAACCCTGGCCAACGACGAGCCAGTTAAGGCGTTAGTGGTGCGTACAGGCTTCAACACCACCAAGGGAGCTTTGGTTCGGCTGATGGTATTTCCCAGGCCAATGGGGTTTAAGTTCTACCGTGATTCTTTTCGCTACATTGGTTTCATGACCGCTATCGCTGCTTTGGGCTTTGTGTACTCCACCTACAACTTTATTCGCCTCGGGCTCCCATGGACGGTAATGGTGCTCCGGGGCCTCGACATCATCACCATAGTGGTACCGCCAGCGTTACCTGCTACGTTGACAATTGGCACTTCCTTCTCTGTATCGCGGTTACGGCGGCGCCAGATCTTCTGCATCGCTCCCACAAGGGTCAACGTCGCGGGTAAGCTCGACGTGGTTTGCTTCGACAAGACGGGAACGTTGACCGAGGATGGCTTAGACGTGTTGGGGATCCACGTTGTCAACTCCAAGGGTCGATTTGACGACCTCGCACTGCACCGAAGCGCCCTCGACCCCGATACCTCTCCATTGATGATGAAGTTGATGGCTACGTGCCACTCGTTGCAGGTGGTCGACGACGATGTCGTAGGCGACCCCTTGGACTTGAAAATGTTTGAGTTTACTCATAGCACCTTAGTCGACGGCGAGGCACCCACGGTGGTCAACGCTTGGGGCCGCCACCAGGTTGTAAGAGAGTTTGCCTTTGATAGCGCGTTGCGGCGCATGAGCGTGGTAGTCGATGACGGTAGTTGCTGGGTCTACTGTAAGGGGGCACCCGAGGTGATGGCGGATATTTGTGATCCTGAGACTATTCCGCCCGACTACCACGATATCTTGTACCACTACACATCCACGGGCTACCGAGTGATCGCCTGTGGTGCTCGGGCTGTCGAGGGGGTAGTCGGAAACGACCGGAAGCGATGCGAGTCCCGGTTGCGGTTGGTTGGGTTGATGGTGTTTGAGAACCGAGTCAAACCCGGTACCTCCCCCACTATTGAGGTTTTAGCAAGTGCTGGTATCCGCTCGGTGATGTGTACCGGGGACAACATTTTGACAGCGGTGAGTGTGGGGCGGCAGTGTGGTATTGTCGCCGGTGACGCCGAGGTATTTGTGCCACGAGAGGGCGCCAGTGGAACGGTTGTATGGGAGGGTCTCGACGATCCGTCTCGGGTGGTAGACCCTCGAACGATGTCGGCCCGTAATCCCAGTATGACTCTCGCCATGACTGGAGAGGTGTTCAAGCAGATGTTGACTCAAGGGGCAGACCGGCCATGGGTCCAGCTGGTATTGATGCAGTGCGATATCTTTGCAAGGATGTCTCCCGACGAGAAGCACGAGTTGGTGGGCCAGCTACAGCGACTCGACTACACCGTGGGATTCGTGGGAGACGGGGCCAATGACTGTGGAGCGTTGAAGGCCGCCGACGTCGGGGTTTCGTTGAGCGAGGCTGAGGCGTCTATCGCCGCCCCGTTCACCTCCAGGGTTTTCGATATCTCCTGCATCTTAGACGTGATGAGGGAAGGCCGTGCCAGTTTGGTCACCTCCTTCTCCTCATTCAAGTTCATGTCGTTGTACCTGGCGATCCAATTTGTCACGGTAACGATCCTTTATCGCCAGGGGGTCAATTTGGGAGACTTTCAGTTCTTGTATATAGATCTCGCGATGATTCTCCCTTTGGCCATCTTCATGTCGTGGGCGGGGCCAAGTGAAAGCCTTACTGTTAAACGACCTACAGCTAATTTGGTTAGTCGAAAAATTTTGGGAACGTTGGTAGGCGATATAATGATTTTGGCGTTTTTCCAAGTGATGGCGTGGCGGTGGGTTCAGAGAGAATCGTGGTATGTTCCTCCAGTACCGGGTGATGACGAGAATGTCAAAAGCTACGATAACACTGTATTATTTTTGTTGACCAATTTCCAGTATGTGATGATATCGGTACTTTTGAACGAGGGTCTGCCGTATCGTCAGACCATGACCAGTAACCACAGCTTTGTGGGGGCGGTGGTGGTGTTGGTAGTAGTGTCAGCTGCATTACTAGGTGTGGCTGAGGAGAGTTTTATTGGTCGGTTGTTTGACTTGTGTGCTCTTCCATCGAGGTACCTGGTGTTGGTAGTGGCATGGAGCGGAGTGAACTACGCGGTGTTGTACGGGTTCAACCACTGGGTGTTTCCTCGCTTGTATGGCTGGCGGAGACCGAGATTGAGTAAGAAGAGATATAAGAATCTTCTTCGCCAGGATTCGACGTTGTCAGTATGAATTTTCCATTGGTTGAAGAGGATCCTGATTCGAGACATTCTAAATGATAGATATTTATAGAGAGTAATAGAGGTTTTGGGTAATCTCGGTATTGGAGTCTCTCCTTGATTGTGTGATTTAAGACGCTTTGTGACGATTTGTGGGGTCCCGATGATTACTGTCACCATGCCGTGGAAGCTGGCAATCTAGCTGAAGTTGTTTTATGAGTGCTGTTACAATCTTTGTTGAAAACACTGCTGTCTTCTACACTTAGTGCTAGTACTGTTGCCATCTAGTACTTGTGTTGTTCCTATCTTAGTGCTAGTCCTGCTTTCTTCTACTTTGGAACTCTATCACTAGCACCCAACCACTTTCAGTTCCAAGTGATTAATCCCCAGTTTGTCAGATCTGCCTCTTTTGCAAATTCTGTTTCGATTACTCAATTGTCCATGACATCACTGCCTTATCTCCCGGGTCGAGGGCTGAGACCACTCCTTGCTCCTCATGATATCTATTGGTAAGTTCTGCTAAGAGACCGGAGTTATCATTGTAGCTTCGCCGTCAGTTAAGGTTTGAATACGAGATCTTGCAGAAGCAATAAAAAACGACCAAACCACTCGAACGTGAACACAAACAACACCAGTAGCAAGACAAGAAAGACTACACTGAGAGGAACACAGACATCACGGGGACCCCCACGATCAAGGGACCCGCAGTTGCCTAACTTAATTCCGATTTGGTCGTGTCCGGCCCGGTCCCCACAACCCACCCAAAAGATCAAACTCCGAGACGGGAATATACACCGTAGGAGATGCCTGGGACAACTCATCGAGGGACGTCACCGGTGGCAGCAGTACCCCCGGTAGACCCAATTGACGTTTGCATCCACTGACAACCCAAACACTCCGCCATTTCCCCCAAAAGCCGCAGCCCCTCGCCAGCCCCTCGCCGTCATTTCTCCCCATCACCAAATGGGGCCATTTTCTTCCCCGTTGGTGAAAAATTATAAATAGTTGGAGGGTTCCCCAGATTTCACCACAAACAAATTAATATGACGTGGTCCAACGAATCACTCCATTCCCACTCCAAAGCCTCCGTCGAATCGGGGGCAGAGCACAATGTGGGCAAGATCCAGACTGCTGGAGACAACCAAGAATACGTGGTGATTGGAAACACCAAATACTTGAGACATGAGTTGATGCAGGCGTTTGGAGGGTCTTTGAATCCCGGGTTGGCTCCTCCTCCCAAGCACCAGTTTGCTAATCCCTCTCCTTTGGGATTGACTGCCTTCGGCATGACGACGTTTGTGTTGTCGATGTACAATGCTAAGGCCATGGGGGTGAATACCCCCAATGTGGTTGTGGGGTTGACGTTCTTCTACGGCGGAGCTATTCAATTGTTTGCTGGATTGTGGGAAATGATGGTGGGAAACACCTTTGCTGCCACTGCGTTGTCGTCGTACGGGGGATTCTGGTTGTCGTACGGAGCGGTCCAGACCCCTGCTTTTGGCATCAAAGCAGCTTATGGTGATGACGAGACGCAATTCACCAATGCCGTGGGGTTCTTTAATCTAGGCTGGGCCATTTTCACGTTTATGTTGGTGTTGTGTACGTTGAAGTCCACCGTGGCGTTTTGTGCATTGTTTTCTTGCTTAACCTTGACGTTTATTTTGTTGGCAGCAGCGGATTTTACAGGAAAGGTTGGAGTTCTTAGAGCTGGAGGCGTGGTAGGAGTGATCACGGCGTTTTTAGGGTTCTATAATGCATTTGCCGGTACTGCTAATAGGGGTAATAGTTACTTTGTGCCTAAGGTGTTCCATTTGACCCGGCAAAACTAAGTAGGGTGATGTTTTATGTTATTTATTTATTTATTTATTTATTGGAAGTAGATGTTTTCTGAGTTCTGATTTTGCTCTTTGGGTCTTTTGGTTTTGGTCTTTGGGTTTTGGTCTTTGGGTGGTTGTGTTCTTTGGGTTCTGCTCCTTGGGTTCTGCTCCTTGGGTTGTGCTCTTTGAGTCCAGTTGAGTTGCGTAGAGTTGTGTAGAGTTCGGAGAGTTGTGTTCTATGAAGAGATTTCAGTGAAATCTCTGGCAGAGTCCCAATAGCCATCTAAGACTGCCAGAGTACCAGACACAATCCAGAGCTACTGTACCATGTCGTCCACAGTCTCCCATAGTTACGCCTCTTGACATCCATCACGTTCCTTTAATACATCTTCTTATCAAATACACCTTATCTTAATACTCCATCTTATCTATCAACACCTTATCTTCTTGTTAATAATCCTCCGATACTCTTCTAGAGACATATTCTAACTTCTACAGCATTACACCCTCCTTAAGTAAAGTTTAAAGTCATTCTACATCGGCGAGACGTCAACTCGAACCGTCGGCCTCGGACTCATCTCCAATCCTCCTTCGAACTCTTGCCAATTTCGCACACGTTTATCAATGTCTTCATCCAAGAGAATAGCCTTACCAGCACGAGTCGAACCCAAAGTCTTCTTTGCCAATGAGAGAACCTTTCTCTCGTGGTTAAACTTCACTGTTATCTTGGGGTCTTTGGGAGTGGGTCTCCTTAATTTTGGTGATGCTGTTGGGAGAATCTCTGCTGGGTTGTTCACGTTTATTGCCATGTTAACCATGGTGTATGCGTTAGTGACGTACCATTGGCGTGCAAAGGCCATCAGGATGCGTGGAACTGGTCCTTATGACGATAGGTTTGGGCCCACGATGTTGTGTGTGTTTTTGTTGGTGGCAGTGGTTGTCAATTTTGTGTTGAGATTAAGGAACTAGTTCTTTTTTCCCTGTAGCAGACGTTAATATATAATCTGACAATTTCCTCTGGGGTGGTGGTTGTGGGAAGGAATCGGAGTGGGAGAATCTCTGTTAGCGAAGGGGAGTGAAGGGGAAGTGAAGGGAAAGAAAGTGAAGGGAAAGAAAGTGAAGTAAAAGAGAAAGTGAAGGGAAAGGGTGTTTTAGGGTATGATGGTGGATTACTGGTTGGGATGATAAGAGAGTTCGATGGAGGCCGTGGAATGAGAGCGGGGTTTTTGTATTGAACATAGTTTTCAAATAATGTTCATTCAATCGATTGGAGTTAAGATTGGAGATAAGAAATAGGAGAAAATTGGTTAGATCCATGTACCAGATTGACTTTTGGGGATATGGATGAGTATGATCAGTATTAATTGACTCTGTGGCTGGCTTTTGGGGTCCACTCTCTAGGAGTCTACTTGAAGTTCTGGAAGTCTATTTGAATCTCTAAAAGTCTACTTGAAGTTCTAGGTGTCCACTTGAGCTCTAAAAGTCCACTAGAAGCTCTGAAAGTCCACTTGAATCTCAAAAAGTCCACTAGAAGCTCTAAAAATCTACTTGAATCTTTAAAAGTCTACTTGAGCTCTAAAAGTCCACTTGAGCTCTAAAAGTCCACTAGAAGCTCTAAAAGTCTACTTGAATTCTTAAAAGCTCGTTTAATGAACTCTGTTCAATCAGCTACACATAAAAACGCTTCTATATCTAAAATACGTTTAATAGCTTCATTTCAATAGCTTTACCCAAATACCCAATATTCACACCTTAAGAGCTACACCCAAGATACACCCAAGATACACCCAAGATACACCCAAGATACACCACCGTACACCTACAGGCGACACTTCAGATACCACTCAACACCAGACAATCCTCTATTGCCTTACCTCCCATCACTCACCCTCCTACACCAACACAGTATTTTCATCTTCCCCTTAATTAGGTCCAGCCCAAAATTCTCAATTAATTCCTAAATGTCAGAGATCGAGGCGGTATTTTTGGTGGAATTCGACGTCAAGGTGGGCTACCGGCTCCTCTGGCACACGCCGACGACCGTCCCCCTCGAAGGTATCGAGTACAAGTGTCTTCCTCTGGGAATTCACGAATTTTCCCAAGACGTAATCCCATTCACTCATATAGTGAATGATGCTATCTACTATGGCGTGAGCAAATTCCGGCAAAACAGCGCCAGCGACCGGGGCAAAGTGCGTATGTTGAGCCTAGGGGTGTTGTGTCGGCCCCAGGGAAACCACTGGACGGTCAACGACTTTGTTTGCAACGGGTTCGAGTATATTCCTCATCTTGACGAATTACTCTTGGAGTATTTGAACGGCACCGATGGAATCACCGGGTTCAGCAAGGACTCGTTGCAGTCCAGGCTGTTTCCCTCGCCATTGCTTCAGCTTCCGACGTTGTTTGACCTGCTCGGGCCCCTTATTTTCCTCGTTTATAAGCTGAGCTTACTTAGACAGCGTATCTTGCTTGTCAACAAGGCTAAACGACACAACTACGACGTGGCGGTGTTCACCTACTTGATATCGGTGATGTCGGTGATTCCTGCCAACAAGGTGGAGGTGGCTGAGCCCCATTACACCCAGCCGTTGTACAACGTGTCGTTGAACGACGTCGACCTGTTGCCGGCGTCCTACGTCGCTGCAACCAACGATGAGATCATGTTGACCCAGCCGGTGTACGATGTGGCTGTTATCTTTGAACAAGACGGCGTGGCCCCTAGTATGGTGGCTCGCAGCGACGGAACGACGTCTCCCCAGCGCCTTAAGGCGACCTATAACGACTACCTCAAGTTTTCTGCCATTTATGACACCGTGGCCACCGACGCTGCATCGACGCAGTCGTCGGTGCTGGACCGAGATAGTGACGGAGCCATGTGGCCCCGTCCCCGATGGTTGCGTCCGGCATGGATAGAGACGTCGTGGTGGGATACGGTGGCCCCAGTGTCGTGGGCTCACTATATCTGGCTGGCGTTTTCGTGGTTTGCATCGGCTGGCCAGATCAATAGCGATGTCGTCGACCGTGACCATGCTGAAGATGGCCCCCGCCATCGCCCTAGCTTTTCCTCCACCGTGCTGGCCCACGCTGTCGACGCCACTGATGCTGTAACTGTCGTGGGCTACTTCCACAAGCTTACGAAAAAGTGGGTTTATCTAGTCAACGAGATTGTAGTTGACGAGTTGATCCACGGGGAGATTGAGGTGGGTTATGGCGACTTCGTAGACTTGGAGTTGGACCCTTACTCCAGTGGGGACAGGGAGTTCTTGCAGAGGTTTGCAAAGCGATACTGGGACGTCGACACCGTGACGATGTCGGGATGGAGGTTTTTTTGTTAACTGCCTATCAAGGTGGGTAGTCTCATGATTTCGTCCCAAGATTCTGTCATTAATGAACTTTAAAGTCGATGAAGAGATCATTCCAGACTTGGACACATTTTGCATTATACTTACAGGGCCCACTTCACTTCCTCGATATTTCACTTGACGTGGAACTCGGCAGAGAATTCTAGTTCTGAATCAAACCCGACTGTCAGGAACGCTCTTCTTCTTGATCAAAGGGTTTTCATTCCACTACAGCCCAAATACTTACATCTATATCCCGGGCCATACAGGTTCAAACACTGCTTCTTGGGTGCTGGTGCAGTGGTAGTTTGTCTTTGAATTGTCTTGGTAGTAGCATAAACTACTTTTTTCCTGTTCTTTCTAGTTCTTTCTAGTTCTTTCCAGTTCTTTCACGTCCTTTACTTCGTCCTTTACTTCGTCTTTTACTTCGTCCTTTCCTTCGTCCTTTACTTCGTCTTTCGCTTCTACACTTCCTCCTTCCCCTTTCCAGTAGTACCTACCAGTCGTACTCTCTATCGATGTTCACCACACTAGTCCAGCTCGCTTGCGGCTGACCCTACTCCCAACCACCCCCTGACACCCTCCACCTAAGCAGCGTGTCTTTACCATAAACTATGTCTTCACCAAATACCGTTTGGACGCGGCCTCGACAAAATATTCCCAAAACATTTCTCCTTGATCTATCTTCCTTCCATTATCAACAGAGTTAGCGCTACCGCCACGAGATGAAGAAACTGTTCAAGACCGACAGTGACATATCCCGGACGACCATTCGCCAAAGAGAGCTCCAGCGGTGGGAAACCCCCGCTACAGCGCCCGCGGTGGGAGATTTAACCTTGGACGACCACTCTGGCCCTTGGGACCAATTCGAGGCCAACCGGGCGAAATTTGGGGTGGAGTCGACCTATGACGAGCACTTGTACACCACGAGAATCAACACCTCGGCTCCAGACTACCGCCAGCGCTTGCAGCAGGCGGAGAAGCTCGCGCAAGAGATTGAGTCTTCTGCCACCACCGACCGCCATATTTTGGAGGAACGGGGCCACATTGACGATTCTGTTGACGAAGAAGACAAGTACAGTGGGGTGCAGCGAGAGGAAGACCCCCGGGGCGAGGAATTGATGGCGGCGTTGCGGCCCAAGACCAACTCGGACAAGGTTTCTCTTCCCGAAAAGCCTCAGCACCCTCGCCACCCCGAGGCCAAAGCGGTATCGAGTCCTGGCACCAAGACCGACGCCGGGGTCCCTCCCGAGGTCAACTCCGACTCGTTCCGATTGAACGCCCAGAGCGAGATAAACTCGTTGAAACAGTTCAGTGCCACCTTCAAGGTCCCTCACCGGATGCCTTCGGACTTGTTGCCTATTTTGGCCAAGGATAAGGTGAAGCAGGAGGAGATATTGAAGCGCAACGACACCAAGGAGAAGAAGAAGATGGATCCCACCAAACCGGCATTCAACCCCCACGCCACCTCCTTCAGCCCCAGTGCTCCTTCGTTTACTCCCGCGGCTCCGTCGTTTACTCCTGGTGCCAACTACTCTTACAAAAACTACCCCAAAGCTAAGCTGTCCCACTCCCAGGGTCACCAGAACCAACACCAGAACCAGCATCAGGGCCAGCACCAGAATTACAAGAACCCCAGTCCCCGGATGTCCCAGTCGCGTCCCTACACCAAGAGGCACTACCAGATCACTCCCCTGGACTTTTTTGGCGGCGGGGCCAAGGTGCCTACGCCCGAGAGCCAACAGGCGAAGGCGGCGAAGTTTGACATCAGTTTCAACATGTTCTACGGACGTGACACCGTGGAAAGAGCCTTTGCTACTCCACCAACGTGGGAGGCCACTGTGGATGTGACGTACGCTTCGTTGATGCCCTACGACCCCGCAGGAGCTGCGGCCCCCATGATGAGCCCAATGATGAATCCGATGATGCCCATGATGATGCCGATGCAGCAGGGTGTGCCGATGATGGCGATGCCGATGCAGGGCCAGGGTGTACCGGGCATGATGCCCATGCAGTTTATGCCCATGTTTCAGAATCCGGTGCGGTACTCTCCAGGCTACTCGCCATACAGTTCGCCGCAGTCGGGACAGGCGCAGCTTGACGACGGCCAGCGGCGGTACAAGAGACAGTAGGGGTCAGTATATAGGAAATATCGAGGACTTTGAGGTTCTCCATGTTCTGGAACCCTCACCTTTGCGGTAACGGCCTCAGTGAACTTCTTAATGGCAGAAACAGCTGCAAGGCTTCTCTTAAGGTAACGGCAAAGGTGATGTCCAGAATATACAAAAATAGCAGGTGTAATAAAGTGTCGTTGTACCTCTGACTATGCTGTTATCTGGCATTCTTCGTCTAGTCTTATTAGGGTACACTTGACTTTAATAAATACCCTTAACACGCTAGTAATCCCGAAGGTCGTATTAGAGATTATCAAATCGAATGGTGTTCTATTCACAATATGGTCGCTATTGCACGCCACTTTATGGAGATAAACCGTCCCTGTCCTTGTCGCCATATCCCGAGCCGGGTGCACTCGGCGCGGGGCCCACTGCGAGCCAGGTCCACTCACCACCAGGTCCTCTCCGCGCGTGGTCCACTCTATCACCAGGTCGACTCCGCGCGAGGTCCACTCGCCACTAGGTCCTCATCAGGTCCACTCCTCGCGAGCACCCCGGTCC
This sequence comes from Yamadazyma tumulicola, assembly GCA_030578535.1. Lineage (NCBI taxonomy): Eukaryota > Fungi > Ascomycota > Pichiomycetes > Serinales > Debaryomycetaceae > Yamadazyma > Yamadazyma tumulicola. The sequence goes on along the minus strand of JAJMSJ010000006.1, from coordinate 184,500 downwards.
ACTCCAGCGCAAACAACGCGAACTCGTCCTCAAAACCTCCATGACAGAAGGAGCCCTCAACCGAATCTCCCACTTGATCTCCCTCGAGGACGATCTCACGAAGATCCCCCAGCTCCGGGCCCAGCTCCTCTCTGAGAAGCTGGCAGTGGACAACAAACTCAACACCGCCACGAAGCTGCACATTGATCAGATCGTTTCCAATCTCCAGCGTCTCACTACCGCCAACAACAAGTTGGCCTCCATCAACTCCTCCATCGACAAGGTCCAGCGGATATACAACGACCATATTGTCATCGACAGCTACGAAGTCATCACCGCCATGACCAAGGCCCACCACTACTTCTCCCACGTCAAACATTTGGTGGACGACATCACCCAGTTCCGCCGCCATTGTCTCCATCTCACGTCGATGCTCGACCACCAGCTCGACCTAGCGTCCAACGACATCACCGACCCCCTAGACCTCCTTCTTCCCGCCCACTACGGCGTCACCCAAGCCCGCAACTTTGCCGATTATCTCCGCTTGTATTCCCAGGAGCTGTCTGACGATGTCCGAGCTATAGTCGCCCGGATCATTGCTCCCCTGTCCCCATTGGTCGCCAAGTTTGATGCGGTGTTGCGGGAGGCCATCATATCCTTGACTGAGGCGGTAAAAGTGGGTAATGTCGCCCTCGTGTACAAGGTGATCAAGATTATCGACTACGAGACTACCGAGGACGTCCGGGTGGTGGTCCGCGACGCCTTGGGCCTCCAAAAGGCCCCAGTATCTACAAACTACGCTACTACGAGGTTGGCTAAGCGTAATTATCGCAAGTTCTTCTTCGACTGCCTCGAGTCATCGTTGGCCGAAACCTTTGACGTCTGCCGTCGCCACTACGCTGACGACCCCGTGGCCGTCTACGACAATTTGCAGTGGCTTGAAGATGAGCTCGTATATGTCCACGAAACATTTGCTCCGTTGTTTCCCGCAGGGTGGGACGTGGCGGCGTTTGTCCGTGGGCTGTACTACACCCAGCTCCACCGCTTCACCCTTGACGTGGTGGGCAGCGATCCTCCTGCCGATTCCCTTCTACGGATTTTGTCCTACGACGCCCATCACACCAAATTCATCAAGTCCCTCACCGGGACTACAGAGTCTCGATCCATCATTGGCGACGAGTTACGCTCTGCTGTGTTGGCGGACTACCTCAAGGTGATGGTGGGCAAGATGGACGAGTGGAACAACCGGTTGATAGAACAAGAGCAGGCGACTTTCACTGACCGTTCTGGTCCCCCCGAGGTATACCACTACCACCAGGAGGTCGACGACGACGACGCCAACGACCAGCCGGTGGTGCGGGCCATTGTCACCCCGGTATATGTGTTACCTGACTTTAAAACGCCGTTGTCGATGTTGAAGGACCACGCCGACGTCGCTGCTGGCTCAGGTTATAGTGACATCTTGGTCCAGGTGGTGCAGCATTGGAGCCAGTGCTACCTCCAGCGTATTGTCGCCTACCACCAGGTCATTGACGACGAGGTCGACCGCTACATGTCTCTCTATTCCAACGACCGATGGTTGGACACCCGTCGTCATCGATGGTTCCGTCGTCGTCGAATCGAGCCCCCTGCCAACATCGACGCCATGTCTCCCGAAGAGCTTGCTGCAATCTCTCGTGAAGGCCTCGTGGAGTATCTCGCGGCGTTGGGTAATACGTTTGAAATCACCACCGATAGACTCCTCGACCAGTTCTTGCCCACCTACATCGACAAGGTCCACCCTAAGTATCACCCCCTGCTCACCCAGGCGTTCGATGATACCGTGGGTCCCAGCACAGACTTGAATGCCCAGGTTATTCGAGCCATCGTGGACATTATTGTCAACGACTTGTACCCGGCGTTGTCCCAAGTGTTCACATCCCTGTGGTACGACCCTGGCCATGATCCCTCTGTCGCCCATCGCATCGTCGACACCGTGGCTGAGTACATGGAGGAACTCCGGGGCTACACCACCTACGACATCTATTCAGTATCATTCAACGTTTTGTTGGACCTGTTTGTTGCCTGCTATCTCCGTGTAGGCTATGACAACATTATTCATGGCGATGGGTCCAAGCTCAACCCAAAGTCACTGAAGTTCGCCAATGCCATTGCCCGAGATGTTACTGTCATATATCAGGGTCTTCTGCCGTTATTTACTAGACGAGACTGTGGATATTTGGTGAGTAGCTTGCGGGCTATTGAGTTTCTCGCTGACTTGGCCACCTGTGAACACCCGGCAGAAGTGATACCGGAAATGTGGGTCAACGAAATCTTGCCGTCATTCTATTACTGTCTGGTGGAGTACGTGAGAGGCATTTGTATGTGCCGAAAGGATATTGACAAGGGAGAGGTGAACATGGTAATGAATAAGTTGATAAGGATGCAGAAGGAGTACCACCAGGAGGTGGAACCTCCACAAATGGTGACTGGTACGTTGAATGATTTCAGTTTCTTGTAGACACCGCCGTAGGGAGAAGGGAGAGATGATGGAAACTAGAATAGATGAAATTTCGAGAGGCCATAAGAAGCTTTGAAATTTTATATACAATGATATATGACGAAAAGGGAGAAATAGGGGTGCCAAATATCCCCTGGCTTATGATCCGGTTGGTAGAGATATATATCAGCCTTCTATGTTGATTGGATTCCAATTTACACAAAGTGGCAATTTACATACAATACTACAGTTCATTATGTCAAGGGCTACACAAGACTGAGACGTTTGAAAGAGAGCCTGAACATGCCTGATTGTTGATCGGTTCTGTTTGAGGGAATCAAGTTAGATAGGATGCTTGAATTGGACGTTATTGCTTACAAGATATAAAATAATGAATGGCGTCGACAGAGACGAAAGTGAAGTAAATAGACAAAGCAAAGACGAAAGTGAAGTAAATAGAAAAACACAGACAAATCATCATCATTATTATATTCATTACTCATCAGAAGTATAACCTAGATCAAGCCCCTGGTCCTCGACTGTTGGCAAGTTACCTCGTCTCGGGACCCGTTTTTCAATCCTTATCTTACCAACCTTACCCTTCTGCACTTCAGAAGTCTGGTTCGTCTTCTCTGTTTTGAACTTATTGAAAGCATCAAGCAATGACTGCTCGTCCTTCTTAACCTCCACCTTGGTCAAACCCTGTAGTTTTTTGTTCTTTGCCTGGAGATATTGCAAATGGTCGTGAATCTCATTCTGTCGCTGCTGTTCTTGCAACTTTAACTCCAAATTATCTTCAGGAGCCGATGCTGCTGCCAAAGGATCTTTCTTACGTTTCTCCTGGAGCTTTTGAAACTCTTCCTCCTGTCGTGACTCCTTCAATAATCGCTGTAATGTCTCTTCGGTGGTTTCTGTCACAGAACGCTTGACTTTCTTTTCAAAGTTTCGCTTTGCTCCGGCCTCAAGATCAAACCCACTGTTCTGAGGATCAGTCCGAAACACAATCTTGCCGTTACACATGGGACAGAGAATTGTGAACCGGTATATCTTCACTCCCATATAAGAGTCTCCTGTAGAATCTTTCGTAGCATTAAACTTTCTCGACGACGAAATATACTCGTCACACACCGAACATCTCATTGAAAACGGGGACATGAGTCGTACCTTCATTCTGGTCGGCCGCCTCGCCTTAGATACCTTCAGGGGGTCATAATCTGGAGGATAATATTTGTTAATAGCTTTCCTTTCAGACATCGCGAGAATTAAAGATCAGATTGAGAATTGAAGATCAGATTGAGAATTAAAGATCAGATTGAGAGTGGAATATGAAGCTTAGGTGTGGACAACAGTTATAAAGAGCAGTGCGGAAGATGGAGTCTGAACAGGGGAGATTTTATAGCGATTTTGGAATAGTAGACGACAATTGAATTGCAAAAAACCAGAAAAGTGTAGCACAACGTGGAGGAGTAGTGAAATTGTAGATTTAATATGGCAAAAAGAATTAGGAGAAAAGAGTTGGAATGAGGTCAAATCTGAACTTGTCCTTGCAACTCGACAGTTACTACTTCAGGAATTGCGACGGGGTATTTTCTCCATAGATTACTCTAATGAGATGAATGTCTCTTTCTATAACACATTGCTTAACAGGAGTGTCAGAACACCATTATTGGTGAAGATGACGTAACACAAATGTCACTTAAATCCAGTTGAGTACGAGACTACCAAACCAGCAACTAAGTCTCCAGTATCTTTTAGATTAAGTTCAAGAAACTACAAGAACATCGAGAGAACCACTTCCATATAAATAGATATTCGACATAAATAGGCTATTAACACATACTGATATGTGCCCCATCCTGCAAGCACATTGTCAATTGGGAATTCTTTGCTGGGGGATACTCCCCGTTTCCTGATAAGCTACTGAATTCTTGAACCAATCTCGTAATAACGTAACTGGCTTCAGTCAATGCAAATTGTTGACCCAAGCAAATCCTGGGTCCCCCATTAAATGGTAAGAATGCCCATCCTAGTTTCCTTGTGTTTTCTTCATACCACCTCTCTGGTCTAAACTCTTCGGCGTCTTCCCCATAAATTGCCTTTTTTCTGTGGCAGCTAGCAACAGAATAACTGACGACCGTTCCTTTAGGAATATAAACCGGACTTTGTTCATCAGGTCCGCCGCCTCTAGGTAAAGTGGTGTCTTTATTGGCAGTTCTGAAGTTGATGGGAACAGAAGGGTATAATCTAAGAGCCTCGTTGATAACTGCCTTCAAATACTCACACCTTTTCAAGCTTTCGAAGGTGATCTCGTCAACTCTGGCATTGTCACCACTGCCAAAATATTCAGTGATTTCTTCTTTCAATTTGTCAAAGATTTTAGGATTTCTGGCCAATTCGAAGAACGTAAAACTCAACAATCCAGCTGTAGTATCTCTACCTGCTAATAAAATATTCAAAGCTTGATCTCTTAAAACCTTGGGATCCCTGGTTTGCTTTATTAACTCATACAAGAATGTATAACCATTCTTGGAAATTTCATCCAACTTTTCAACTGGTGCCTCCAAAGCTTTAGCAACATAGTAGTTGGTGAATTCATGAACAACTTTACAATTTTGGGGGAAATGTTTAGGATTGTACAACCAATAAAGATCTCTAAAAACAGCTCTTGTTGCTAACGTACCTTGGGCATTGTTAAAAGCCTGAGGAAACTGTCTTTTCAATTCGGTGATTTTCAGATCACTGGGGGACTCTTTAATATTGTCAGATAAACTATCACAACTTTCACCAAACAAAAATTCCGTAGCTGTGTCGATAGTGAACTTGAAGAAGTAGTCTTGAATGTCAAAAACTTCACCCAGGTGTTGTTTAATACGCTTGAAGAGTACTTGAATATGAGGTTCTAAAGACTTCACGTGAGCGATTTGTTCTCTTGAAAACTGGGGCCGTAACAACGCTCTGCTATGTCGCCACCCTTCTCCATCTAAGGTGAAGATGCCATCACCTAAAAGTGGTAAGAACTGAGCATGTCTGATGCCTAGGTCATAATCACTAAATTGAGTTCCCAACATTGCTTTGATATTTTCAGGGTCTCTGGTGCTGTACACTCTGTTTCCAGCTATCAAAGCTGCATAAGAGTCACAATCACTTTCTTCGAACCTTAGGTGGTAGAAATCAACAAACAACCCCGATCTCTGTCGTTTCAAAATCTCTTTGGCAGCTTTGAATCCAAGCCACCCATCTTTCAAGGTCACCTTCATGGGTTTATTACCATTGGAGTTAGCTTTAATGTTATGTTGTACAGCGGTTATCAATCTATAAGCAACGAGGATGATGGGTATCACCCAGTATAAACTCACGTCAGGAAACTCCATCCTAATGCTTTGTATAATAAAAAGTCAATTTTCAATATACCCAAGATTATCAAAACCAGGTGGTATTTATTCACTTAGATGAACTATGACAATGTCATGTGAAATCTCCTGCAATATCTCCATAAAATGATTTAGCTTAATTCGTATATGTATGATCACTGCATATGAATTTTTATAGGGGGAATGAGAAGGGGCTACCACGCTATTATCTGGCACCGACACCCACTGTTTTCCTCGCTATTCATGTCCCCCCATCGTAGCGGAGAACAACAGGATTTAAGGTAAGGGGATCTCCGCACTCCGCATGCAATCATTACGGGGTTAATGTATAGAAAACGTACGATCCTAACCTTTTTGGGGTTGAGTGATGTCATATCTCTGTCTACCCATAGTATGTAGTTATGTTGGGACACTGGGGTAAATAGGGTTTATTCTCCAGGTATGCAAATAAGGAACCAAAAGCTTGAAGACATCTTAATCCTAAAGGATTGAACAGGGTGGAGTCCGACAAAGCAGTAAAAGTGCTAAACTCATATATTGCCAAAGACCGAGATCTTATAGACGCCCCCTCTCTTGGAGTGCCATCGTTGGAGGACCTTGAAAACTGGAACAAAGATGAGATTACTGAAGAATTGAGAGATTGGGGTGTTGCATGGCAAAGTTTTAAGGAAAATGGTGGCCACGATGATCTTGATGAGTTGAAAACTGCTTACAATAATTTTGTTGAATGTGGACAATAAAATCTCACAAAGATCTCTTAACATAGCTTGCAGAGCTAAGCGAAGTTGTGAAGCCACCCGTTTGATGAACTAAACTCGCATCATTGGCTAATCATTCCTTGGCCAATTCTGTTAATTCAAGAGACCGAATTGAAAATTTGGTACGAGCAAAGAACTCGGAAAGGGGATCGTCATTCAACCCTGGATTGTAAGGTCAACTACTTTACTAAGTCAAAGTTCAAGGAAGACCGCATATTTTTGACTTCACCACTTATCTCTATATTCGAGTTCGCAGGAGATAGGTTGACATCAATAAACCTCTTTAAAGGTACTTATGCAAGAATTGACTATGATCAAAGTCGAAATATCTTTTAAAATTGACAAGATGAGTTTTGAAAACTTTGGTAGGAACCAAGTAACAATAAAATAATAGTCAATAAGGAAAAGCAAATTGATATATTAACAACTACACTTAGGTTCATGTTAAACTACACTTTATCCTTCTTCATTCATTTTCAGTTCATCCAATTCTTTTTTCCTTTTCAGTTCAACCAATTTTGTTTTAATTTCAGCTAATGCAACATTCATGGCACTTTCTTCCGATTTAACAGTCGTCTGGTATGCGTGCAGCATTCGCTTCGAATGACCGAAATCAATCAAGTGAACTTGGTCATGGTTAAGAATAATGTTTCTCGCAGCAATATCGCCATGAATAATTTTCAATTCCGATAGCTGGTTTACGAGGTCTTTTCCCTGTGTTACGAACTCATCAAACAAACTCATATCAGGCTCTTCAGGTTGAATAAAAGACATCGTAATATACCACCCAGAAAAGATATTGCGTCCAGTAGGATAAATTAGTCTTATTTTACCGAAACTAATGAGTTCGGGAACTGGTAAAGAAATCTGGCACAGAGACATCTGCCTGTATCCTTCGACTTCCAGCCAATACTTTTCGATAATATTAAGCTCCCACTGCCGCCATGACCCCAATTCCTCCTCATCGTAGTACTCTTCATAGTAGTTTCTCATGGAATTGACGTCGTAAACTTTAAGGACCGCTTCATCGACACCATTGACATCGGTAAATTCTCTATTAGCCAAACGTTTAAAATCTTGGAAGTTTATCCGGACGACTTGAGCTGCGTGTTCGACTCCCAATTGAATCCCACTAAATACCCCTTCGTCAGTCACATCTTCTCTCCTAATATTTATGAATCGAGCGTCGTTAACAATTGATGAATTGGCGAAACGATACATTGCTCTGCTCCATATTTTCAATCTACTGTTGATATCAATCGACAATTCCTCCTCCGGCTTCAAAATCAAATTAGAAAGCTTTTCACTAATTTCTAATTGTTTTCTTTGAGGTCTGGTTAGTTGATAGTAACAGATTGCTGCCAATGCTGCACTAAGGGTGAGCTTGGTATCCTCCAACTTTATAATTCGGTATTTGACGGGAACTAGAACAGGCGGATATCCAACTGTTTTGATGGTAGCTTTCGGATCCTTCCCATAATTGTGGCTTTGATAATCTTCATTAAGGATTTGGGGATGAGTTAATTCATTTAGTTTCCGTCTTTTATTGGAGCTAGATTGTACCATGCGCTTCTCATTCTCTAATGCCATATTGTCAACAAGGAAGTCCAATTCTACTTCGTCTACCATAAAAATTATCATTAACTGAAAGTCAGTTAAGATAAAAGTGTCTAACTGAAATTTAGCAATATAATTGACACATTGCATGAACATGGTGTTCACATACTCAGGCTGAGGGAGCTGCAATGGATCAAGTGTCAAGCCAGCCTTTTTAAGTTCAATCACTAGTTTTATTTCGTTTCCCAGATATATTATTATATCTGGCTTAGCAGCAGAGACAGGAGCGGTATGGGTTGAAACGTGGGACAATATGCTTCCTGAAGTCGAAGGTCGACTTCCTGCAGTCGAAGGTCGGCTTGCTGCAGTTACCGGCCTGCTATATGGATTTTCTGGTTTACTGTCTATGTCCAAATTGAGACCCCGGAGAAGTTGGAGGGTACCATCTAAGACAAAATTTTTGAAGTTGGATGTAGCCGCCTCTTCTGAGGTTCCATTATCGGTTTTTTCAAATGGAAACGATGCCGCTGACTCTAAACACCGGATATACCTCTGGTCAATAATGACGCTGCTCATGGCGTCTTCTACCTGCTGGAAGATTGTGTCGAACCACTCGTCACTAAGTTGACGAGTAAACTTGGGTATGACTTTATAAAGATTGTTCCATTGCTGGCTTTTTGTTCCATGAGGATTTCCTTCCCCTATTCCTAGGGGAGTAATAAGCTTCAATGGGACACTAAGATGTATTCTCCCGTACCACCTGAGAAAGCTATCCGTGGTGCCTTCATCACTAAGACATCGGCAGATTCTTGACAAACCTGTAGAAAGGGACTCATTTGCCTCCAGGTTTAGACATACATCTGAAAGAATTCTCTTAATAGTTTTTTGCAATTGAACCAGGTTAGCACTCAGCACTTCACTCCAATCTGTACCAATGGTAGAAATATCTAACCTCAATTGGTCACTATGTATGGCAAGAATGATCAAATTACTAAGTAATGCTCTCACAATCAAGGTATCATTATTAGACATTGCCACTAGAAATATGGTCAAGTTGGAAAAGACACCGTTTAAATAGTAAATGTGATAGATACCAAATGTGATAGATACCAAATGTGATATGTACCAAATGGGGAATTCATCCGTCTATTGTCCCTGCAACTTCACGCAGGCGGAGGCATGGTACTAAAGAAGATCCCCACCCCTCTAAGAAGGGGAAGTAGGTGATACATCACATCTTCAATCTCCAATGCCACAGACATTGGTGTTTAGCTGACATTTAAGCTACTGTTCTCAGGAGTTCCAAAAAACCTTTTTCGGTCTTCTAAATACAGACCAGTAGTAGTGGCAATGATATCGGGACATAATTACCTTCCCAAGTGGAGAAATCTGTAAGTGTTGTTGACCGAGAGGTGACCTATACCTAGTCTTCAGTTGCTACTTCAGCCTATCAAGAGGAATAAAAAGACGTAACAAAGACTTCTTATTATGGCATTTAGAGCTAAGCACAGTTATGACGTCACACGAGTCTTCTAATGAGCCAAGTCACATCAGTAACAGTTATCTACTTATTCTTTATTCAATTCTATTTATTTGGTTAGACCAAATCCCAAATGGGAATTTCGAGATTACCTCGAGGATAAGATTCTTCACTTAAATCTGGGACGGAAGACTCCATCTTACTAAGTCGAAGCTCAAAGCTACCCAATAGAGATATTGGGAAGACCAATTTTGATTTCGACGGTAGAGAATATAAGATGAAGAACTTATGTAAACTAAGGAGCTCATCGAGTGGAACTATTCTAGTGAACAACCCCCATTAATCTGATACCGGGGCAAGAGAGTACAAATCTTCAGCAAACCCTCTATCAATTAAATACCGTAGTCTATAAATTCCGTTACCCTAAAGTTTAGCCTCCAAATCAGAATCATTCTGGAAAAACACCAAGCCCTCCTGGACAATCGTCGCCACTAAGCTCCCCTTGTCATTGTAGTACCCTGCGGTGAATAATGCCCTGCTGTTGGAGAATCTCGGTGAATGAAACTTGCAGTATAACCATTTCGTAGGATCGAAATCGTCATCATGAAAGTATATCGAGTGATCCAATGACAATGAAAAGTAACTATGCATTGCACCCTTCTCTCTGTCAGCCTTGGGCAAATGTAATATACGTGTCAACGACCCCAAGTAAAGGTAATCGGTCAAGAGACCCATAGATCCGTAGCGGAAATTGCTGGAGAGATTACAATCATTTAGCCTGACGTAAAACGATAACTCTCGCTCACTGGGAGTCTTGGTGAGCTCCTCATCAGTAACTTCAATGAACTCGGGAGACAATCGGTGGTGGATTAGTCTGGTGTTGTTAGTGTGGTTCGATAAACTGGGCAAACTGTCGACTTTCTCTTTCAGCTCATAAAAGCTAGATCCTGGAGGCAACTGAAATTCGAATGGTCTCATGTTCTTATCGTTATTGTCATAGTTCTGTTTGGTTTGCTTGATACTGTTTCGCTTGGTCAATGAGATCATAACGATATACTTCAACTTTCCATTCTGCAGCAACCGCACCAACCTATTGGCGAAGTTCTTACCGTTGCTTATTTCTTCTACTTGATAGTCACAAGGAATGCTGTCATCACCAGCAGCAACAAAATACGAGTGTAAAGAATGAGGAACGAACCCACTTTCTACGGTTTCCATGGCTGCTACAATGCTTTGTCCGCACAACCCTCCGCCATAGACCCCACGAGAATGAGGCGAGGGTTTCTCCAAAGGTCTCAAACCTCTGAATTCGTTGGCACCCACTTTCTTGATTCCTAATTGGTGTTCTGTTAATGATGTTTCTGACGTCTTTACTGACATGTTGTTCCGGTACGTTGATAGTTCTCTGGACGTTATCTTAAACGGGGCAAATAGGGTTTATTCTCCAGGTATGCAAATAAGGAACCAAAAGCTTAACCACATCTTAATCTTAGCTTTTCACAAGTCTACCAAAACTTTGGGTAATTCTTCAGAAGCGGATTTATACATGCAGCAACAGGACTTAACATTGTTACAAAGCTACTGGCCACTCAGCGGATGCCAATTGGTAATAGTTGCAATAACCCTTGGTACATCCTGAAGCTGATTTACTAAAGCGTCGCAACATCTGAGGGGTGGTTGTTTACGGTTGCCTAGTACTCTCCGGGGGTCTATTGGATTAAGGCTCAATTAGGTTCGAAGAATAGCTGCAATTAATAGGGGCTATTCACCATCAATGGACAAGTTAAATGCATGTATGTGCTACAGGAGCGAGGAAATAAGCATCGGCAGTCAAGAGACAGGGGCTATTCCATATCATAGTAGAGAATCATAGAAGACAACGGGTCCAATGAGTTTATATTAGGTTAATATACATATTAACAAATTTAATGAACTTAATCAGCATTTCTTTTAGCAACTTTTTTAGCATGTTTTTTAGCAGTACCGAAGATTTTCTTATCTCTGTTCTTCTTTTGTCTTCTTTGTTGTCTGGATGGCTTTTCGCCTTTTTCAGCTAAACCATATCTGACTAATCTATAATTTGGTTCGAATTTTTTAGCGTCAGCAGCGGATTCGTAGATTAATCCAAAACCAGTGGATTTGCCACCACCGAATTGGGTTCTGAAACCGAAGACAGAGATAGCGTCTTTGTCAGACTTGTAAATTTCGGATAATTTGGTTCTTAATTCGTCTTTTGACACATTGGCTCTGTTTGGGTGTAAAACGTCAATGACAAATTGTCTTCTGGCCAATAAAGGGTTGGAAATAACTTTACGAGTTCTAATAGTAACAGCGTCACTCTAAATTTGTTAGTATACTTGTGTTGCAATGTTCATAGCCTGGAGAATTGCCGTTGAATCAATCGTGATGGTCAAAACTATCGAGGGAGTGTTGAACTTATCAATGTTGCAAGGTTTTATGATATCGTTTTGATGGTGTTTATGAACTATATTTGAATTGCGTATCTATCCGATTCTTTTTAGTGGTGTTATTCTTCGTTCCGCTGTCTACGTGTTTGACTTTATGGCACTGTCGTTTTCCTTTATTCAAATACTCTTAAAACGATGTCTCTTGATTATAAATTGGTGGATCTACCCTTCAAATACATTTTTGGGCACTCTAGCTGACTGGTTCTATGTTAAATTGGACTCATCTTCCTCTCCTTCTACATATACAATAGGTACATACCATCTTGATGATATCTCTGGTGTATGAAATTTTTTTCACTGTGAGAAGATATTTTGAAAAGTTTGAAAAGCGTGTGGGATCCAAGAGTGCGGGAAAGCAGTCACGCTATCACGTGTATCAAATTGTATATTATAGCTCCAGACCCAGTAGGACAATTAATGCTTCATGGGTGTCCTCTGATTGGAGCAGTCTTTTACCGGGTACCAGAAACTTACATGAAACTAGAGACTGGATTTTGTTACAGAAATAGAGAAGTGTTGCTAAATAATCATAACTTTTATTCATAACTAATAAAGACCAGTTCTGACGGCTTTGATTTGAATGTAGGAATCCAAGGCATCTTTACCCATTTCCTTACCAAAACCAGATTGCTTGAAACCACCGAATGGCACAGCAGGGTTGAAATCATTGTAAGTATTGACGAAAACGGTACCTGCTTTCAATTTGCTTGAAACATGGGCGATGGTGTTGATGTCATTAGTGTGGATACCGGAAGCTAATCCGTAAACACTGGAATTAGCGGCCTTAATGACGTCTTCGGTGTTTGAGAATTTGGAAACAGCCAAAACAGGGCCAAAAATCTCATCGGTGACAATTCTCATGTCAGGGGAAACGTCAGTAAAGATGGTTGGCTCAACAAAGTAACCCTTGTCACCGTGTCTTTTACCACCAGTCAAAAGAGTGGCACCATCTTCTTTACCAAAGCCAATGTACTTCATGATCTTGTTGAATTGAGCAGAAGAGTTCTGAGCACCCATAACTACAGATTCATCAAATGGATCACCAATCTTGATCAGTTTGACTTTTTCGAGTAATTTAGCAATGAACTCGTCGTAAATGTCTTCGTGAAGGTATAATCTGGAACCAGCAGAACACACTTCACCGGTATTGTAAAAGATGGCGGGATAAATGTTCTCGACAGCTCTGTCGATGTTGGCATCGGGGAAAACGATGTTGGCAGACTTTCCTCCCAATTCCAAGGTAACCTTCTTGACGGTCTCAGCAGCATTTCTCATGATTCTCTTACCCACAGCGGTGGAACCGGTGAAGGTGATTTTACCAATATCAGGATGGGTTGAGATTCTTTCACCCACAGTTTTACCTAACCCAGTAACGAAATTAACCACACCAGGGGGGAATCCGGCTTCTTTGATTAAGTTACCCACGTACAAGGCAGATAAAGGAGTAGCTTCGGCCGATTTCACCACAATGGTGTTACCAGCAGCCAAAGATGGACCCAATTTCCAGGTCATCAACATCAAAGGGAAGTTCCAAGCAACAATACCCCCAACAACACCGATAGGTTCCTTTCTGGTGTAGTTCAAATGAGAGCTACCCGTTTCAATGAATTCCCCGTGTAATTTATCAGCAAACCCTGCAGCAGAACGCAAATAGTTTGCCGACAATGCAACATCACCTCTGGCGTTGGCAATACATTTACCGTTATCCAAGACCTCAATAGCGGCCAAGGTTTCCAGATGAGCCTCATACAACTCAGCCAACTTCAATAATGCTCTGACACGAACGGTAGGATCTCCAGTAGCCCAACCGGAGTTTTCAAAAGCATTCTTTGCCGCAGCCACAGCGACATCGACATCCTCTTCCAATCCCTCGTACACCTCTGCAACCTTCTCCTCGGTGGAAGGGGAGATCACATCCAACTTCTTTCCAGAGATGGGCTTAACAAACTCGTTGTTAATGAACAACCCCGTGGGTTGCTCGTAGGTAATACCATTAGGCAATTTGATTTTCACCGACAACGATGAATTGAAGCGAACATTCTTCACTGATTTGAGAGCACCGGCAGTTCTGATCATCTTCTAAGTTACAATTGGACCTTCAGAACGTTTCCTGTTGATGGCGGCGAACTTGGGGGGTATTTATAGTTGAGGCGAAATCCGGGGGATCGACTTGAAGAGGGGAATTGAAAAATCGGCAAAAGGTTTTAAGACTATGGGGGCATCTAAACTCCGAAATGACGGAGTTTCCAATTAGGAGGGAGGTGGTGACTAGTGACTGGTGACAATAGTAAGATGGTGATATCACCATAGCCGTCGGCGTAGCGACGGTTGAAGGGTGTCATATCGCAATGGTATAGGCAATGGAGACCATCGCGGGTGGTTGCTTTGACCACTCGGGTGCTCATTAAAGCGCGTCCTCGGTGATTAGTGCCGGAGTCCTGCCGCCGTGGTGGTAGCAAACCCCCCCTATTAGTTAATGCTCTCATTGCTTGCACCGAAAGTTTAAACTGGGTGCATGGATTCTTCCGGCACCTTTCAAGAAACGGTTTTATCGCCGCGTCCACTACTACAGTTAATCACCGACGCCGGGGTTTAGCTCATCCCTAGAACCCAACACTAACTCTACAGTCGCTGTTAGTCAACAGAGAAATAATGCTGTTTTCATTATCACGGTTTATTCAGCTTCAATACTCCAAGAAGTTTGGTAGAATGGGGACTCGGGGTAATGACCCTCCGAGATCGTGGGTGCCCCCAGAAATTCCCCGGAGACGAAAATCAAAGGGGGCAAAAGAAAAAACCACCTTAACGACACCCAGGCGACATCCAGCGATGCACAAGCCTCCCCACAGCTTTGGCCCATTGTATGGTAGAGCTAATCGCCGCGCGAGTCAATCTTCCTGGGGCATCGCGGACGAAATATGTCTCAGTCCTATGTCAAAGGGCCCCGATGTGGCACTAATAACTGCCCATCGAGACTCTATAGGACTATCGATGGCAGGAAAATCTGCCAGTTCGGCCACGTCTTGGAAGGTGATATACAAATTAACGATGAAGACGACGGTGATTTCGTAGTCACTCGTAGACTCAATCTACGGGTTGACGAGAATGGAGCGTTGGTGGCTAAGGGCAAACGAAAGAAACGTCTGGGGGCTATCAGACTCGTTGGAAATGCCGGTAAGCAGTTTTATCTCCAGATTCTTCAAAAACTCCTCCGGTTACAGCTTGAACGGGTGATCCATTATCTCAAGGAGATGGTTGAGCCGTCAGTTCGGTTTCTTGCCATATTGAATGATGCGGTCAAATTGAACTGGATCAAGGTTTTGCAGTTCTACTTGCTGAAGGATAGTATGGGCAGCAACGATGAGTTCCAGATCAAAGCTTCCACCAAACTTCCCACAATTAACGATACGATATTAACCATTTACTATTCCTTGGTGCAGCTCAACTACTTGCCGTTCTACGTCGATGACCTCATCCACCTCCTCAGCACGAACATTCTACCAAGTATAGAGACTCGCCACATGCTCTCGGCGCCGGAACTAGCCAAAGTCCCAGCGGAACTCCTTCCCAACTTAACGTTTAAACAGATATCGGAGTTCTGGATAACTCGACACTACTTAAAGTTTCCCACAAAAATCAACTTGCATCTAGACCCCAAAGTTCACCACTACTACCCATTTCTCCTACGAAACCTTCTGGGGTTGCACTTACCCAACACCATCGAATTATTCCTAATCGGTCAATCTCTAGCGACCAAGGTCTTATTGCCCCTAGACTTCCCTGAAATGACGTTATCAGCCGTTATCATCGTGGTGGTGAAAATCTACTTCATTTATTTACGCCCCAAAGTCAATTACAAGGCATGGCTCAATCAATTGAACAAAATCACTCATACTACACACAATCCGTCTCAATTTATGAGCCGCAACCACTACAATAGTATCCACGATTTGGTGGGATGGGACGATGCTAAGGTGGAGAGCTACCTCAAGTACGTGAATCTGATTCTATACGAGACCCATGACATCATGCATGATCGTTTAAAGGTTATCTTCACTCCTGAAGACCACAGCAGTCATATTGACCGGTCTGAAGATGACCCGGAGGAACCCCAGGATAACTATCCTGGATACTTTGCCAAATCGGACAAAATCACCTCCAAAGATATCTTCATCATCGAGGACTACCTCCTCCAGCTTTTCAGCAACAAATACTTTGTGTCGAAAAAGTACGTGTACAAATATTACTTGAAGGTAGAGACGTATATCAAACAACATGTAATACATAATGCGAACGCGTAGATTATCTCTGATGGAAGAAGCGAATCCACAGAAGGTAGACGATGGAGCGAGAGAGAATGCTGAGCCGGACGAGGAAGAGCAAGGGGTAGATAGGGCGAAAAGCCTGGAAAATGAAAGTAATGACGAGAAGGATAGGGAGGAAGACGAGGGAGACAAGGAAGAGAAAGAAGAGGGAGAAGGAAATGAAGCGAACAAACTGAATGAAGGAGATTCAGAGACCGAGGCAAGCAGGGAGAGTGAAGAGGACGTAGACAACGGTAATGAAGATAGTGAAGAGAACGGTGAAAACAAGGAAGAAAATCAGGAAGAAGAGAATAAAGGTGAACAGAACAAAGAAACCGAAGTGAGTGAAGTAAACAGGGAGAGTCCTGAGTCCAGAGAGATTCCCGAGTCCAGAGAAAGTCCTGATTCCAGAGAAAGTCCTGAGTCCAGGGAGAGTCCTGGTTTAAGTACAAAAAATCCCCCTGCAACCACTGAGGCGACCGGGACCATCAACTCGCTGAATCAAATCACCGACACCAACGAAGTACCCACTCCAAATGACGGAACTTCTTCTCTTAATCAACTGCATGATTCCCCCGTCCAACCCACCGGTCTCAATCCTAACTCCACCAAGTCCCCAGACAATGCCCCGACCGGAAAACGCCCTTTCGATCCCGATTCCCTCCAGTACGAGACAACCAAACGCCGAGTCCCTTCGTCACTGATTGATCGCTTTTGGGACTACCTAGATCCCTCCACAGTGTCAGCCCTCACGAAAATCATCGACATCAGCGTCATCAAGGCCATTGGCAGACTTCCCTCCGATAAATCCAGGACAGCCGAAAAGTACTTGACGAAATCGTGGATGCTGAAGGACCCTCGTTCGTTCGTGTCACGGTTAAACTCAACCTTGATCCCCAAACCCCACACTATGCATCCCACCAGTCGCAAGAACGACGAGAACTGGGACATCTTGAACTACGACCACCTTAATCACCGCAAAAAGTGGCTCGAGACCTACCTACTGGCGGAAATCAAGCAGTTGGACGAATTGAACTCTTACTTCGAACAGTTGAACCACAGCTACATCAGCGACAAGAATTACTTGAGAGAATTGGAAAAGACCGTAGAGGTAAATACAGCCAAAATGGTTAGACAGCGCCACGGAATTGATGCCACTACCACCCCCACCGCTTCCAACGGCCGTCTGGACGTAAATATTGTCACCGACGGCCTCTTCGACATCGCTCCCGATGATGATTTGTCCCCTATTCTCAGCCAATTGAATGATAATTTAACAAAGCTCCAATCCAACTCCCACGGTCTACAACTGCTCCATCAGTCATTATCGGCACTACAGGATTCCTTAGACTTTGCCGACTAAAATTGTCCACCTCCACCCACGGCCGGCTTCTCGGTAAAGTTTACGCGTTTTTATACCACTTTAGTACCGATGACATACAGTGACACAGAATCGTCCAGCACGAGTTCTGGGGAAAAGCCGAAGCTTGTCAAGCGGTCGACCCCCTTTAACACCCCTGTCAACCCAATAAAACCTCCTCAGCTCGAGTTGACGGATGAACAAGCACAAAAGTACCACCAAGTTTTGACGTACTTCCAAACTCACGTCGATATACCGTATGCGATTCCTGGTTCCAGTGCTACACATAAGTTGGTGGAGGCAGAGCTTGCTTGGTTGACCAAAGAATGCTTTTTGCGGTATCTTAACGCTACCAAATGGAAGGTGGACAACGCCATCAAGCGTATTGAAGATACCATAGTTTGGCGAAGGTCGTTCGGACTCGTACTGTTGCCGGGACATGACATTCCCTTGATAACTGCCGAGTTGGTGGAGGAGGAAAACCTCACGGGAAAGAACCTTATAATCGGCTACGATAACGAAAACCGTCCGTGCTTATACTTGCGTAACGGCTACCAGAATACCAAAGCTCTGATAAAGCAGGTGCAGCATTTAGTGTTCATGTTGGAGCGGGTGATCCATTTCATGCCCCCTGGCCAGGATAAGCTTGCGCTCTTGACCGATTTCAAGCTGGCCCCCAGTGAACTCAAGCTTTCGTCCAAGTTACCATCGATTTCCATCTCCAAGCAAGTACTACATATTTTGCAAAATCATTACCCCGAGCGATTGGGTCGGGGTTTGTTCACCAACATTCCTTGGATCGGCTATACGTTTTTCAAATTGGTGACACCATTCATCGATCCTTATACCAGACTGAAAACCATATATGACCAGCCATTTGCAAATTTCGTACCTTATGAACAGTTAGATAAGGAATTCAATGGTGGGATCGACTTTGTGTACGACCACGAAGAGTATTGGGGAGAGATGAATCGTATGGCTGCTAGAAAATGGCAGAATTACATGGATAACTTCAACAAATTAGGATCAACCATTGGCTTGAGTGAGTATGACTTACGATTGGGCTACGATAGAGAGTAGCGATAGAGAGAGTTTAGAAGGGTACAAATTGCATATTACGTAATGAAATGTCTCTAGTTTTAAATCTATTGCCGTATTTCAAGCTAAAGCCTTAGGTTTTATTAACCGTTCAGTAGCTTCATCGACTTCTCTAGTTTCCCCGTGCCGAGGGTACGTGTTGAATCCCATATTATCTCCAGTATAAAACCATTGTCTCTGGTAAGGATTTAAATCCCATCCGTTTCTCAATCTTTCCACCAAGTCGGGGTTGGCTACGAAGTGTCTGCCAAAGCCTATGATGGTCCTGTCGTCAGTATCGACGTCTCGTTCAATACTATTCATCTCTCCTGTTTCGAACGAGTAGTTACCCCCTCTAATAATCACACCCTTCCAAATACTTTTAAGCCAGTCCATCGACTGAAGCTCGGGATGACTGTCGATAACGTCCAATCTAGCATCACTGACAGAAATAAACGCCAATTGGTTGCCATTATCGGCTCGCTTCTGCAATTCCGACAACAAGTATCCATAAGAAACAATGGGATGTATATCTTCACTCAACCCTTTAAAACCGGGGTTGTCGATGAAGGGGGCGATCTTCAACCCAATTTTCGATGCTGGCATGATGGTGAACAAGTGATCAAGAGTCTGCAACGTCAACCGGGCCCTATTTTCAAGAGATCCTCCATATTTATCAGTTCTAACGTTAGATGCTGGAAACAAGAACTGTTCAAAGATATAGCCGTTACCATGATGGAGCTCCACGTAGTCAAATCCTGCTTCGAGGGAGTTCCTTGCAGCAGAGTCGAACTGTTTATAAATGATATCGTCGATATCACTTTGAGTGTATTCAACTAGAGGGTTACCTACTCTTTCAGCCAATTTCTTACTCTGTTCACTAAAGTAGATGGGAGAAGCGCTCCCGAACTTAGCTCCGTTGTTCTTGAGATACTTGGGATCGCTTTCTCTTCCCATGTGCCATAGCTGGGCCGAAATGAACGATTGGTTGCCGTGGACTTTATCAACAATTTTCTTCCACCCGGCTACTTGTTGCTGGGTATAAATACCTGGACTCTTGCCTGAGCCAGTGGCAGAAGAAACGGAAGTGGCTTCTACTGCAATAAGGGTCCCTGGAGTTTTGGATCGGTCGTCGTAGTATTGCATCATCAAATCACTGGGAACTTGGTTTTCAGGTCTGAATCTCGTGCATGGCAAGAAAGACACCCTATGATTCAAGGTGTTGTTACCCACTTGAATGGGCTTGAACAATTTGGTGTGTTTTAGCAGTTTGAGTGCCATTTTCAAAGATGTTGATTCTATTCAGAGTTGCGAATTCTTTCATCCTTTGTCTGATATTTACACCTTAGATCAACCCAGATAACACAATAATGAGAGTTTGAAAGGCAATGGAAGAATTTCGGTGATGCCCCCTTGTAATAGTGTAAAGTGGATAATAGTGCAAGCAGTAACTTGCTGAGATTAAACTGGGTGATAAGTTCAAACTTTCTTGTCATGTAATTCATACATGATTACAATTGTATCCTCTTACAAATCCTACAGACTTGATCTGCTTGCCTTGTCGAATACTCTGACCTTGAATCATCAAAATCAGTTACATTTATCTCTAATTGTCCTGTTTCTTGAGAAAGAACTCCGAGAAGTTCACTGTCAAACCACATCTAAGACTTTACTTGATATCAGATTGAAATCGGCAAAAATGCAGTTAACTACTATAGTTTGCTATGAATTTACTTGTCCATAATGGCTTCCCTTTGATCTATCCAGAAGCGTTGGCTGTAGCATTTCCAAAATGTGCTGAAAAACTAACATTTCACTAAGTGTAAATGGAAGGCTAATCCGGGAGAATTTTGGATCTAAGTCTCTCTCCCATACTTCAACCTCTCTCTATGGTCATAATTCGATACTAAGTTCATAAAATATTTTTTTCCACTTTAATTAATTCTTCAATATCCAGATCATTTTACTTTGAGTAGAAATGTTTAAATTTCGTAAAAATTACATTAAAAAGATTAAAAAAAAAATAGTTCGATTTTAAATATCCATAGGATCAATTTACATTCACACGTAGCGCCCCAAGATGTGTTCATTAGAATTAACTCATATGGTTTGTTTGAACTGCAGAATCTAATTTGCAGCCAAATTAATTAAATTTCAAAATTAGTGTGCGACTCGTCCATGACTCACGTACTAACGTTTATTTCCCACACCGATCTGCTCGACCACGAACAAGCCCATGGGCTCCTAAAGTCGTGGGGAGTGAATGTAACCTCCAACAAACCCCTTGGTCCTCGAGCTGAAGACTTTTATGCAGATTTGGTCGAGAACGATGAAGGAAGAATTGCAGATGCCATCAAGCTCATCACCAAAGATCAACTCATTGACGTGGTGTTGCAGCCAGTAAATACTCGTCGCAAGCAATTGGTAGTGTTTGATATGGATTCTACTCTCATATATCAAGAAGTCATCGAACTTATTGCCAGTTATGCCGATATTGAAGACAAAGTGGCTGAAATAACTGAAAGGGCGATGAATGGCGAATTAGATTTTAACCAGTCGCTCCACGAACGGGTGAAGTTGCTTAAAGGCATCGACTCTAGCACTATATGGGAAGAATTGAAAACCAAAATCCAAATCACTAAAGGAGTCCCCGAACTTTGTAAGTTTTTAGTATCGCAAAACTATGTTTTGGCAGTATGTTCTGGGGGGTTTATTCAGTTGGCCAACTACATCAAAGACACCCTTCAATTGACATATGCATATGCCAACGTGTTGGGGGTCGATGATAACGGAGTGTTGGACGGAACCGTAGGGGCAGAAATCGTAAACGGCGACAAGAAGGCACTGTTATTGGCAGAAATCGCCAAAAAGCATAATATCGACAGTTCTGCTACTGTGGCTATCGGGGATGGGGCAAACGATTTGAGAATGATGGAAGTTGCCAGCTTGGGGATAGCATGGAACGCCAAGCTCAAGGTCCAGCAATTGGCTCCCAGTAAACTTAATTCCTCTACGATGGCTGATGTACTTTACATCTTGGGCTATTCTGATGACGAGGTTAATTCACACAAATAGAGCAATGGACATTAGAGAATATTCACTAGTCTCTCAAATAGCGACATCAGGTACAGATTTGATCTTTCCTCGTACCACACCCATGATCCCATTAAACAACATCACCTCATCACCAACATGGATGTCATCTCTTTTGATCACTCCTTCTTTTATGTACCCCTTACGTAGGAGGAAATGCCGCATCACTCCACACAAGCACCCACAGCTGAGTTGGGGTGTAGTCCAGATTCCATCGACTTGTAATGCAAAGTTGGTGATGGACCCCTCCATGAGCACCTGCTGGGTATTCCACACTAGCACCTCCTCTTTTCCCGGATTCACTCCTGGCAATGTTCGTTGACGAGAGGCGGTATAATGGGGTCTGTAGGTGGTCTTAAACGAAGTGAAGGGAGAAATCAACGTCGATTGGTCGTCTACATAGACGTCCCACAGACTATCTTCCAACACGAGATACTCTTCCAAATTGTCCTCCACACCCTCGAGGAGATTACGGGGTTGGGTCTCGTACAATTCAACGGTAATGTGGCCAGAAAGTGACACAAGAAGACGGATTTTATGTGGCTGAGATATGTCTGCTGAAGACTTCACAAAAACCTCCACCAATTTCTGTACCACGGCGTCTAGAGAAAGATCCAACTCCTTTTTGGGGTTAAAGAACTCAAAAGTGTATTGCAACCGGTGATAATGTTCTCTTAATAGGAAGAAATTCGACTCTATAATCTGGGTGGGTCCAGCGGGTGGTTTGGGGGACAATCGGGGATCGTACCGAATAGTGGACAAGATTTCGAAATCCTCAAGCTTATCTAGAGTCTTGATATGATTGCTGTACAACTCCTCTGCAAGCATCTGCTGTTCCTCTTCAGATAGCCATTGGGACTTAGTCTTTCTGGTTTTAACCATATCTAGAGTCTGAAAATATTTTGCGAGATTATGAGATGAATATGCATTAAAGAATGTTAGCCTGGGGAACTCCAGCTCCAACCCAACCTGAGGAGGGACGAATGGTTAGCCGAGGACAGTATAGTACAAGGAGATTTACAGAAAGCAGAAGCTAGCTTTAGTCACTCGGTCTAAAGCGTTTTCTCTCCCTCATGTGCTGGACTTTCTCCTGGTCAGCCTTGAACTTCCGTAAAAGGTCGTTCATTTCTTCCTTCTTTTTCTGTCTCAACTGGAACCTATAGAAGTCTTCTTTTTCTTTTGTCTTTTGTCTTTTCTGTACGGTTTCACTGTGTAGTTTGGTTTGCAATTGCTGCTGGTTTCCCAAGATTCCAGCCTTGGTCTTTCTTTGTTTTCCTACCACCAAAGTGAACCCGTCGTCGTCTACCACCAGTCTTTGGTTTTGGAAGTTTTCTATCGACTCTTGTTCTGCTTGATCGAATTCCATTAGGGCTTGGGTGACAGATTGTGATAATTCGTCAATGTCTAATACTTGTGATTGAAACTGGTTCAAAAAATAGGACGACCCAAAGTCATTGCTGGTGACAGGCCACTCCACCACCGTTTCCTTCTTACTCAACTTGACTAAGTTGTTGAATGCCAATTGAAAAGCTGATTTATCGATAAATGTTAAAATTCCACAGTTTTTGGGTAGTTTGTATGATGCGTCGTCTGCTACGTCTCTGGAAATCTCCAAGTCGGTGGTCAACTTGGTCAAATCAATAGCGATATCTTCCACTGAATCAGTCAAGCGGCTACCTACGAAACTTTCGATGGTGGCTCCAATACTGATGGTTTGAAAAAGTTTTTTCAAAACCTTTGTCGTGGTACATATCGGGAGATTGCACAAGAAAAGAGACCGCTGGTCCTGAGACTTGGGATTATCACTGGATTTGGAACTCTCGTGCTTCTTGAACAACACATGATGCCTTAGGCCGTTTAAATCCACTTGCAATATTTTGTAGCCTTTGATCTCCATACTTCTCATCTTGAAAATATTTCACCCGCAGAGATGGGATGCCACAGATTGGTTCGAGCCTGGAGCGGACTCCGCACCAAATGGGCCTAGCTTGGGCAGAGAATGGACTGACGGTAGTTACGAGATTAGAAGGAGAAGGGAGAATGGTTCAACTGGTCGTGTTGGTGAACGAGTTATTTCTAACGGGAGATGGAGTCAAGATGTTGAAGTGGAGACGACACTCATATTGTCTAATTATGATCTTATCAAATGCTGTAAGACTCAAAACAACCAAGCCATGTCGTACCATCTTCCGACCTCTACTAGCAAGGATACTTATGGTTTCCACATACTCAAATAGCTTTCGCTGCCGTAAAACTCGAAAATAAGGGGGTGGGAACTTACAGAGTTGATCAAAGCCCTCTGTATCTTCCTTAGTCTCTAAATTGTCCCAACACTCCTACTATAACTGATTTTATCAGTAAACACGGACATTCTCCGTAATTCTCATCCCAGAGATAAAGGCACCTAAAAACCCCTGAAATTACCCCAAAAAGATACCCTACATACTAGACACCACAGAGGTCGATCCTGTGAGGTTAACAGCCACAAAACTCTCACGAACACTTCAGTATTCACGTCATTCCTGTAAAAATATGTGCTACCTAGTTTTGTCTGCGCGGCCACAGGTGTAGTAAAGCTCGAAAATTTTTCAGACCAGTACAAACGAACAACAGTTTATTAAGGTGCACTATGGAGAAGCTGACGTTATTGGAGGCGTTGGCAGGGACACTTGATGCCGCAAACTACCAGGTGCGTAAGGAAAGTGAGCAGCAATTGAAGTTGTTCGAACAACAGCCAGGATTTACTGCGTACTTGTTGGATTTATGTACTGATGAGGAAACTCCTGCTGGAATCCAGGTCAGTGCTGCCATTTTGTTCAAAAACAGAATTTCCAACTACTGGATTATTGGCGATGATAACAAGTTCTTAGACATTTCGATAAAATCCGACGAAAAACCTTTGATTAAGCAGAAGTTGATCGAAGCGTTGATAAAGTCCCAAAAAAACACTAGAATAAAGGCTCAATTGGCTACCGGGTTAAACCAGATTGTTAATATGGAGAAATGGGAGGAATTGACTGAAATTATTAAGAAATTAATCTCCAGTGATGATTTAGGTCATATAAATTCGGGGTTGGTCTGTTTATACCAATACACCAAGGCATACAGATTTTCTCACTTAGAAGGGGCCAATACTTCCAATCCCATATTGGAAGAAATCACCACTGAAGTATTTCCATTATTGGAATCATTATTAGATAACTTGTTGAAAAATGACGATTCTCCCGTGATTGACGAATTGATGTATTTGATCGTTAAAGTGTTCAAGTTCACCACCTTTTCATCATTGCCCTCCTACCTACAGAACGAGAACAATTTAAGTAAATGGTGTTCTTACCAGATAATGTTGATTAGCAAGCCGTTACCTGACTATGTGATGAAACAGCCGGTGGAGGATCGAGTTGTAAATCTTCGTGTCAAAGCAGTCAAATGGTGTTTTGCCAACTTGCATCGTTTCTTGAATAGGCATGGTGGTGGTTTTGGTACCAGAGACAAAGAATCTAACGGTTTTGCCAAAAACTTCATGAAGATTTTTGTGCCAGAGATCTTGAAAGTGTATTGGGGCATAATTGAAAGATGGTCGATGAAGGAAATCTGGTTATCGGAGAGTTCGTTGTACCACTTGATTTCATTTTTGGAGCAATTGGTTGAAAATGATGCTTGGAACTTGATCAGTGGGGAATTGAACGCTATCTTGAGTCACGTCATTCTTCCCACATTAAGTGCCACTGACGACACAATTGAATTGTATGAAGATGACCCGGAAGAATATTATCGAAGATTTTTCGATATCAATCGTGAAAGCAACAACTCCGATGTGGCATCCATCAGTTTCATCTATAGATTATCATCGAAGAAATTCAATGAAAGCAGCAGCTTATTACTAACGTTGATCAATGACATTTTCTCCAAGAGAGCTAAGGACAGAAATGACTTGAAAGTAGCCAAACAAGTTGAAGGAGCTTTCCGAATATTATCTACAATTTCATACAAGCTCGACAAGAAGAAATCCCCTGTTCATGATCAAGTGGATCAATTGTTGTATGCTTACATCTATCCCGAACTAAGCGACGAAACCATCATGAAAACACCCTATTTAACTGCCAGAGCTTGTGACACTATCGCTATGTTTATTTATTCTTATAAAGATACCAAAGTGTTACAAGATATCTTCAGTGGAGTGGTTAATTGTTTCCAAAGACAGGATCATTTGCCCATCAGATTAACTGCAATCGATGCCTTGCGGACTTTGGTTGAGAATGATGCAGTGGCAGAACACATTTCACCTCAAGTCCCCCAATTAATGGGTACGTTGATTGAAATGTCCAAAACTATCGAAAGCGATACTTTAACCAGTATAATGGAATCGTTTGTAGAGAGGTTTGCAAGTAGTTTAGAACCTTATGCGGTGGATTTATGTAACAGATTATCCGAACAGTTCTTAAGATTGGCTCAAGAGTTGTTGGAAATGCAGAATTCATCGAACTCAACCATTGATATGGATAAAGAGTACCAGGCCAGCGGAATAATCAGTACTATCACTACTTTGGTGGTGGCAATGTCTTCGAGTCCTTCTGTAGCATCAAGTCTAGAACCAGGATTGAAGGAGTTGATCAGCTTTGTGATACTGAATGCTCAGGTGGCGTTCTTACCTGAGGCGATGGAAATCTTGGAGAGCTTGGTGGAAACCAACCGTAGTGTTTCTCCTGTGATTTGGGAATGCTATTCTATGGTAGTGGATGCTTTTGATACCTACGCTGAAGAGTTCTTTGACAATTTTGAAGCGTTCTTCGACGTTATCATCTGCTTCGGGTTCAACAACAGTAACATCGGCATTGATAATCCCTATGTACAGTCGTTGATCACTATATGTTTCAAAATCTTGAAAAGTGATGCGGTGGATCCTGTGTTTGCCAATTCAGCGTTTGAAGTGTTGGAGTTGGCAATCATAGGATTAGGGGATAGATTTAAACCATTCTTGCCCCGGTTCTTATCGGAGATATACGCTATTTTTGTCGAGTTGAAGAACCAGGATGCCTTTGATGGATACATGTTACATTACTTGTCTATCATCAGGACGCTTTTCAGTGCCTTGATTGTTGACCCTAACATCACCTTGCAATTTTTAAACCAACAGAACTTCACCAATAATTTCTTCAAGTTATGGATAGAGCACTCCAGTGATTTCCAAAGTGTTTATGGCTGCAAACTACAGATTTTGACAGGGTTATCGCTATTATGCGATGGGGACTTGAACTTAATAAACAAAGACTTGATTGGAGAGTTGATCGACTTGTTGGTTTCCAATTTGGAAGTATTACCTGTAGCCATCAAGACCAAGCAAGAGCTAAAAAACAGAGAATACGGCGTTCGGCAGTTTGCCAATGAAGACGACGACGACATCAACACAGACTACTTGGAGGACGAATTCGAAGTCGACGACGCTGAATTGGAAGCGATGAAAATCACCCCTATTGACGGGGTCAATGTGTTTGAATCGTTCGTTCTCAAAATCACCAATTTACAACAAAATAATCCCAATGTTTATCAGGAATTCATATCAAGATTAGACCCCGATCAGCAAGCTGTCGTCAACAGTGTATTCCAAACTCACACCACCGTACGAGGGAGTTGAGCTTATTTGTACTATTTATACCACCACAATATATTGCATTATTCACTATCTTATAGTAAAATCGCGGTAATTGCCATCAAAATCCATTATGTTTTCAGGATTTGGAGGAGGATTTGGCTCAGGATTCGGTGGGTTTGCCTCCCTTGGGGTGCCTACGATGAACAAGTTTGAAGAATACTTCAGGGTATACCCCATTGCCATGATGCCAGATCATATCAGGAAAGATGATGCTAACTATGGCGGGAAAATCTTTTTACCTCAATCAGCATTGAACAAGCTAACGATGTTACATATCCGTTATCCCATGTTGTTTGAGTTGTTGAATGAGAATAACCAGATAACTACCCATTCAGGGGTTTTGGAGTTTGTTGCTGAGGAGGGGAGAGCGTATATTCCTCAATGGATGATGAGTACCTTGCAAGTGGAACCAGGACATTTGATACAAATTTCCAGTTGTGACTTGCCCTTAGGGAGATTCGTCAAGATCGAACCACAGTCAGTTGACTTTTTGGACATAAGTGATCCCAAGGCGGTTTTAGAGAATGTTTTACGGAGGTTTTCTACGTTGACCGTCAATGATGTCATTGAGATCAATTATAACGATACGATTTATGGTATAAAGGTGTTGGAAACCCAGCCACCCAGTGAAAACCACGGGATATGTGTGGTGGAGACCGACTTGGAAACGGATTTCGCCCCACCAGTGGGGTATGTGGAGCCAGAGTACAAACCGCAATCCCAACCACCTGTTGACTCCATCACCCCCTCTTCTGTCAACAAGGGTGCAGGAGCAGCCACTATGGCTAAGTCGTTAAACTACGCCAACTTGGCCGCCACTTCCAATGAACCATTCCACGGGTCGGGGCAAAAGCTATCAGGTAAACAAATTGAAACAAAGTCGTTCAACGTTGATGACTTGGATATCAATTTGCCCCCAGCCGCTTTCCCTGTACCCGAAAATCAGTTATTTTTTGGATTCCCCGTGGTGTTGCCCACTCCTGAAGCTTCTGATAACGAGCCGGAACCCACTGCTTCAACATTTGCCGGACAGGGCCAGTCGTTGAGACAAAGCAAGAAAAGGAACAAGAACAACGATAGTTTCCCTTCCTTGAAAAACCATTCACGAAGTCCTGACTACATAGAAATCGACTGAGGGAGGTAAGGGAGGTTAAGAAGACAAAATAGTATTCTGTCACACATTAATATACAGGGGTTTAAATAGTGGATGAAGGAATGAACACGTCGTTTCCTTGCTCTATAGCTCTTTTAGTATGGAAGACAATGTCAGTAGATTCCCAAGGATAAGCGATCCAACAGTCAGGAACCGTTCTGGCTGCAAAATAATTGCCAGTTTTCATGATTTCATCGGGCAATCCGGCTTTTTTGGGCTTCTTTTTGTCATGCAACACAAAAATTCCAAATGTAGTACTGCTGGGGTCCACTCCTTTAGCTTTGGATTGTTCCTCCACATCTTTCTTCAACTCAGAAACCGCATAATGTAAGGTGGTTCTGGTATCATCGACTTCATCGATAATCAAAACGTTTTTACCCACTAAATCGACGTTGCTTTGAGCATAGTCGATCCACTGGGTTCTGACCACTTTGGTCCCGATGTTCTCTGCGGTACTACCCACGGTTTCAATATCCTCATAAAGAGACAAAATAATAGCCATAATTCTCACATTGGGTTGACCTGGTTCCTTCAAAAACGTTCTCAACATTCTAGCAGGGATAAAACCACCACCACCAATGGCGATAATCAAGTCTGGTTTGAATTGTTTGATCTTATCAGCACTTTCTTGACATAATTGATGAACATTGTTGTAAGAGATGTACATCTTGGTACTTTCAATTTCCTCGGAATCCATGATTGGTGAAATATCAATAAATGCCCTGATGAAATGCTAAGGGAGTGGAGTGAATCTACACTTACAAACTAAAGAGTGGAGTTAAAAACCCAATAATTTTCAAGGAAAATTTGTCCAATTTATAGTTTTTCCGTAATCCTCATCTCAAAGTTTCGATTCAGAAGGTTCCGACGGAGGTGATATGAATATAGGTACAACTTGCACCACCAATATTAGCGTTTTGGAGTAGAAAATTTCAGATTACCGAGGTAGGGGTTCAGAGAATACACCACCACAACCTCGGATAGTATAGAGCTGTGTGAAGCTAGATAATTAACAAATATGTAGGGACCTCTACGATATCCCGCGGAGACATTGCCTGGGCTGTTGAGGTTTTTGTAGCGGGCCATGAAGTCGGCCAATAAGCAGCTAATCTTGCAGGGCTGCTACCTAACACTACATTCAACTGAGTTCTTGCTACTCCTTATCTTTTCTAAATTAGTGACTAAAGTTCAGATCGTCAATGGTGGGTACACGGCTGAAGTTCCGTTCGATAATTCGCCCACCGCCTGTTGTTAGTTGCCACAGTTAAGATTCCTAGCAGAAAACACGTCCTTCCATTGGTTACACCTCCTAAGGGTCATCCTCCCACCACCAACATCACCTTTAAAGTTGGTTTCATGTGCTGAAACTTATATGCGCATTAGAATTCTAAAGAACACCTAAAACGTTGACTATTCTCTCGGATTGACTATCGTTAGGACTTCACCCTTAGCAGTCATAGTGACACAGTAGTATCAACATAGCACTAATACGCCATGAGGATCGCATTTATAGTAACATCCTTGTATATGGCGGCCGTGTCATTGGCAGCCATACTAGGAATCGATTTGGGTGAAAAATTCACCAAATCGATCATATTGGCTCCTGGAGCTTCATATGAGATTGTGTTGACAGAGGAGGCCAGGAGGAAAGACTTATCGGGATTATCCATCAGATCTACCGCCAAGGATGACTTGGAAAGAGTATTTGGGTCTGCTGCTAATACTTTATGCACGAGATTCCCTAGAAATTGTGTCACCGGGATTAAATCGTTACTTGGAAGATCTTTCGATGATTTACAGACCCAGGAATATTTGAAAACCCATTATGGAATCAGATTGATAGAAGATAGTGATCATCATGGAATTAAAGTAGATTTAGGTTTGGAAAATGTTTCTTACCAGTTTTCAATTGAAGAGATCATGGCTATGACGATGAAGGATGTTAAAAGTAGAGCTTTGGGGCTCTTACACGATAATCCTCATGCACAGCCAATTGTCGATGATGTGGCCATTTCTATCAACCCTTTTGCCAGCCAGCAACAAAGACAAGCCTATATTGATGGGTTAGAGTTGGCTGAATTTTCCAATATTTTGGGTTTGGTCGATGATGGTACTTCGGTAGCAATCAATTTCATTTCAAAATTCAATTACGAACAAAAAGATTATGATGACGTCAAGAAATATTATATGGTTTATGATATGGGTGCTGGTTCCACCAAAGCTACATTATTTTCGATCACAGCATTTTCTAATTTGACCAAAGTATTGGAATTCGAGAATATTGGCTATGACGATAGCTTCGGTGGAGACTTTTTGACTCAATCAATCTACACGTTGATTTTTGAAAAATTGACATCTCACTTTCATTTTGACGAATCGAAAGAATTGTCTGCTAGAGCTAATGCTAGGTTGTTAGAAGCAGCGGAAAGAGCTAAGATAATTTTGAGTGCCAACACCGAATATCACGTAACTTTGGAATCTATCGTTGACGACGAAGATTTCAAGACTGTCATAACCAGACAAGAGTTCGAAGATATCAACAGTGACAATATGGCAAGAATTACCAGACCCGCTATTGATGCCTTAAAAGACACTGGAATTCCCATTGAGAAGCTAGAATCAGTTATTTTAACTGGCGGGTCTTCAAGAATACCTTTTGTGCAAAGGCATTTGGTTTCTTTAGTATCTGAAGAAAGGCTTTCCAAGACCGTCAATGCCGATGAAAGTTGTGCCGTAGGTACCACAGTAAAGGCGTTCAAATTGAAGAACAAGTTGAGCAACTCCATCAATAAGGATTTCGAAATCATCGAGAAGAGTTACCATAACTTAGAAATCATCGTCAATAATGAGGAAACCAACGTTTTCCCCAAATTTTCCGTCATTGACCAAACAAAGAAAGTCTCATTGGGTGAGTTAGTGGACTCTTTGAGTATCGAGATGTATGAAGATGGAAAACTTATCAAGAGCTACAAGGTTGATGGCGTCACTGACAAAACCAAATCCCTCACCTGTAATGACGATAAGTCGTACAAGAAGGAAATCTTCGGGACATTCGAACTTGATGGTAATAAGTTGTTCCATTTGAAAAAGGTAGAAGCTGAATGTGTCAAAGAACCGGGATTTTTCAACAGGTTATTGAACAAGAAGTCTGAACAAACCACGGAAGACGAATCTGACGAAGTTGTTGAGGAAGAAGATGAACAAGATGAGGTCGACTCTGTATCAGCATCAGCATCGGCATCGAACTCTACTAAACCCAAGGAAAAGAAGTCAATCAAGGTTCTCCGGCCAATCACCATATCTTTGCCTAGACCAATCTACCCATCAGTAAAACCTATGAGTAGACCAATGAAGCAAAGATTAATCTCCAAATTAAACTACTTGGATTCTCTTGATGAATCAAAGATCAAATTGGACAGCATCAAGAATACTTTGGAAAGCGAGTGTTATAGTTTGCGTAACTACCTCGAGGACCAGGAAGATTCTATTGGCTCTGCTATTGATATTGACTCAATTCGTACCAAAATCAGTCAAACCATCGAGTGGTTGGATTTCGATAGTGACGACGCCGATTATGAGCAGTTCGAAAGTCAATTGGCAGAAATCCGATCCAAAAAACAAGAAATTGACCAATACAAAAAGGTCCAAGAGACTGATTTGTCGAAGCCAGCATTACAAAAGCTTTACGAAGACGGGACCTCGATGTTGATGACGGTTCAGAACCGAATGTTAGAGTTTGGTAGCGAGATCAACGGTGTCAGAAAAAAGTATCAAGCCGAAAACCTTGATTTCGATAAAGAGAACGACCGGATCAAAGCTCAATTATTGAATAAAGGAGATGATAAACTATTAACATTGGACAAGACCTTAGCCACATATAAAGACAAATTGACCAACTTGGGAAGCCTCTTAGAAAATCCACAATTCGATGACATTTCCAAGCTAGAGTTGCTTGAAGTCTACGACTCCATTTCCGATACAATCGTGCAAATGTTGGCTGATACCATTATTGTTGATCAAAGTCACAAACAAAGATTAACTACATTCAATAACAAATTGGAGAAGTTGATTGCCAGAAGACAGAAGGAAGAAGAGAGACAGAAGATAAAGGAGGAGAAACTAAAAGAAGAAAAGGCTAAAGCTGCTGAATCCCAACCAGAACTGGACGAGGAACAGCCCGACAAAGAGGAAGCACCAGGAAAACTGGACCCACCTTCTGAACTGGGCGAGGAAGAATTTGCAGATGAACAGGATCCTGTCCCCGACCATGACGAATTATAGTCTTTATATAGAAATACATCGTTCTTTAGAAGATTTCTCTTTCGCAGTGGAAACTGAAAAATTATAATGAGTGATAACGGTAAGTTTCATGAAAAACCAACGCCAATACCAGCCACTAACAACCAAGGTCAGTCACTAGATGCCTATAAGGACAATAGGCGAGGGGGAAGTTTTTATCCAGGCGCTCGAGCCAGTACGAATGGCAATTTTAATTCCAACTTAGAGTCCAATTCCGATTTCAGTCGACGTCCAGAGAGAAGAAGACCAGCATTATACGGCGAAGAAGACAATTTCAGGAAGAGGGCAAATGAGGATTATAATGATCAGAAGCCAAAGTTTCCTCTGGGACCTCGAAAATCTCAAACTGAGCCACAAACTCAACCACAACAGTACCATCACAACGACAATCAAAATTATCACCAGAATTATCGCCAAAATTTCCACCAAAACTATCACCAAGACTACTCTAGCCATAGCCAAGGCTACTCAAGCTACCAGAATAATCACTATCAACCCAACCAGAACCACTACCAGCCAAATTATCACCAACAGTATGGGCGCAATGGTCACCAACAACAAGGAAGGAGGAACTATAATCACAATGAAGGAAGACGAGACGATAGAGATCGCCACAGAGTCAAAGAATCCACCCCAGAGCCCCTAGAAGTGCGGTTGATCAAATTAAAAGAAACTCTAGGTCAACTTGAGGATTACCCCACCCTAGACCAAATAAGTGTAGATTCAAAATGGGGTGTTAAACCTAGGGGATTCGAGAATGTCTCCTCCCATAGAGCCAAGTTGTCTGGTCTTTTTCCATTACCAGGATATCCCCGACCCGTGGACTTTACCAAGCTTGAAGGGATAGTCAAAGACAGAATTTCGGAAGGCGATGATATCTTGAACGAAACCAGTCAGATAATCCCTAATCATTCTAGAGTGAGCCGATTATTGATACTAAAAGGGATAAATTTTGATGAGGTGGATTACTTGAAAGTCACCGAGTACTTGAACAAAACACTATCTAAGATTCAGTTCCCATTGATAAAAGACGTAAATATTGAAAGCAAGCTGAAAACTAAAGACAATAAAACTTTGATTATTGAATTCATAAATAACGAATGTGCTACGGTGTGTCTTGCCATGAATGGCACCCGAGTTCGAATCGATGGGGCTAATTTACTTTTGCAGTTGCAACGACCCAACGGATACATTGCCCAGGGATATAGAGATGACGATGAAGCAAGAGATAAAAAGGATATTGTCATAGATAGTGCCTTCAAATTGACTTTGATTGTAGGAGAAGAATACGAATCCAAAGATATCACCGAAGTACTTCAAGAATATGGTGAAATCGATTGTTTTCAGCTTCTTACTGAAAAAGTGACCAATCAATCACTTGGGATAGCATTCGTTGAATACAAGCTTGAAAACAAAGAACCTGCTTTGGCCATACCAAATTTGCAAGAGATCGTGAACAAACTCAAGCTCCATGACGATATATTCAAAAGAATTGACTTTTCCTGTATCATACCCGATGTTACAACCATTCAAACCAGATCCAGTGACTTTGAAACGTTGCAAAAGTTAGTCAAAAACGAGTATATCAACACCACTAAGAAACTGAGAGTGATACAGTTAATTAACACAGTAACTGCAAAAGACTTGGTGGATGATGAAAGCTACAAATTCATTCGACAAGACATTTTAGAAGAGCTAGAGAAATTCGGGGCGGTCAAGACCATAAAAATCCCACGCCCAGCGAACGATTATGCCCCCGGGTTATCACAGTTCAGCGAACCAGGGCTAGGAAAGGTGTTCGTTGAGTTTGAAGACGCAGATATGGCGTTCAAAGCGATTATTGGCGTGGCGGGCAGAATGTTCAATGACCGAACAGTAATTTGTTCTTACTATGATGAGGAAGACTTCAAGTATGGTATTTATTAAGGGAAAGTTGGCATACGTATGGGGATCAATATTTGGACCTTTTCAAGAAGTCTTTGAGTTGTTTTGGTACTTCAGGGTCAAACCCATGCCTAGCGATCAAATGGTATAATTCTTCAGGTAATTCTGGGACAAAACTTAAACTCAATTTGATAATTTCATTCTCATCCAAATCGGGGAAACTCCTTAGGAGCTTCATCGGCTGAGTAGATGATAGTAGTTTGGATCTCATTTTGATTAATTGGGCCACAATAAAAAGCAAATTCATATGTGTTCCGTATGCAAATAAAAAGTCCCACAATTTGAGCACCAGTTTCAATGGCGGCGTACAGGCACACAAAGTTAGCACCGAAGGGAAGGCATATATCTCTGGCTTCAAAAACTTAGAATCAAGAAACTCCGACAATGTGGGATCAATTATTTTCAAGATTGTATCGATAAGAGAGAGTCCCGTATGCACACCGTCCAAATTAGGGGTAACATACAACGGTATCTGCTTAGTTATTAGCTGATGCAAAATCCCATACGCCTGGGGTTCCGATTTGGCACAAGTATAAGCTATAGGAGCCAACAACACATTTAGACCCTGAACATATCCCCCGACGCCATTATTGGCCACACTGGTAGATATGGCGGTGGCGGATAATATACGAATCAACGAAGCCTCCAGCACCTTGCTGTGGAACTGTTTATCGTTCATAAGCGTCCGAAAAGTGTCGTTACGGATTTTCTGCTGTATCTCTCCAGTCAAATTTTTTGAAGCCGAAGCTATTAGTGACAAATAATGCTGGGTTGAAACCACCAGTGTTCGACATAGTATTGTCCACACCACCTGTCGATAGGGGCACACTTCATACCCTGGAGGGATCGAAAGACCCTCAATCAAGATCATATATCGTAATTGAGAAAGACCGTTTTCCACAAACATTTGTGGCTGGCTGATGAATTGCTCGATGGAGTCTTTCTTCCTTCCTTTCACCTTATTCTGCATCATCTCTTCACCGCAAAATCTCGGGATTATAATGTTTCAATGGGAAAGATCAAGAGTATTTGTATAGTTTAAAAACAACCCAAAAGTGCGAATTTTCCTCTTATCACCATGTTGTTTGGGTTTTCCAACGTGTTATACTTGGGTCTATTGTTGGTGAATGCCGTGGCGGTGTTGAGTGAAGATCGGTTCTTACGTCGTATAGGATGGGGCACACTGTCGGCCCAATATAATCAGTACGGCAATTCTGGATCGTCGATAAAAGAGAGACTTATAAGTTTGATCAATGCGACGAGAACGGTGCTGAGATTCCCATTGATTGTGGTGAATTCCGTGGTTATTGTGTACTTGATTATCTTGGGATAGAGCATCGCCTATATCTTTCAGTGGGTGTCGCCTAGAGAGTTTGGGGGGTGTTGCCTACGCAGTTTTGAGACGGCCATCTCCAGATTTTAATGAAGCCATGTCGTAAAAGAGGAGGAACTTTGGTGGATATGTTAATATACAGATATCGTTAGTCGTTATAGTTCACGCTTGATTTCAGCAGTGTCTCCAGTGGTTAAATCATCGGCTGAAGTAAAACTGGTGTTTTGCAATCTATCTCTGGACTTTTTGAACAACTCTTCCTGCTGCCTCAAGAGCTCTTCTTCGGTGAATCCTGAGTTTTGGAACTTGTTGTTTTTCTTCTCTTTTCCTTTTAATAGCTCCTTGTGTTCCTCTAGAACTTTGTTGATGATATCAAGATAGCTGTGGAACCCCAATTCTTCGAGGGCCTTCACCACATGGTCGGAAGCGATGGTTTTCTTTGCTTCTTTTTCTGCTACGTCGTTCAGTTGCGTTGATAAAAGCATGATAAATTCGATGGAACATTCCGTTATGGCTTCTCGGGCTTCCTTGGTGATGGCTATGTCCTTGGGTAGGATCTCGCCAATGATCTTCTGCACCGTGGCCTTGGGCAACGTTAAGTCTTCACCTCCAGCGTAATCTGACATGAGGTTATAGACGTGAGAAATTGACTTGTTTAAATACCTTCGCTGTGTGGTAGGGGCACGACGTTCTATCTATAAATATGTAAAGAGAAGATGGCGATAGTTTGTGGGAGTCAGTGGTCCTCGTACTTGAACTGGTGTCGGGAGGTGGAGTTGAGGGAGTAGTTACTACCGTAATACTTGCGGTTGGTTTGTTTTCTGTGATCTTTCAAAGTGTTATTGGATTTGAAGTACAGTTTTTGATTATGCTGAGATCTATCGTTGTTTTTGGGGAGTTTATGGTTTACGGTGTTGTCTTTGTGGCTGTGGGTGATTCTGTCAAAGCCTCTGTGATCGGTCTGCCTTTTGTTGGAACTATTCAGCTTTTTATCATAATCCATGAAGTTGTTTCGGGTGAAGAATGGTTGACGGAGGTTGTTTTGTGAACGATTGATCCGCCGGGGTGACGAGTAGGATGACGAGCGACCTCTAGGAAAGTTATTATCCTCTTCAGTCCTTTCAGCAGCTCTACTTTGTGACTGTTTATCTTTTGCCGACTCGGAAACTCTGCCATTGAGGTCGATTTCTGGGGGACCAGTCGCCCTGTGATTCCAGGATGGACTGGAAATTGTTTCATGATCCACCAGGATTGACTCCAGGGTATCTTTTGGAATATCCGTGTCAAAGTCACGCAGCCTAGTCGTGGTTTTATCTGTAATTTTATCATTTTTCGAATTCAATAGAGTTGAAGACTTCCTAGAGCCCAGCTTCTGACCTAGGAACTCACATATGGTATCAACGAAGAGGTCTGGGTCCTCCATGAACGGTAAATGACCAGTATCAAAGTTGACGCTACGAAAGTTGCTGAAATACCGGGGAAAATCTTGGTTTATATGGTCTTCAGTAATGTAACGAGACCTGAGTGCCCTGATAACAAGAACAGGCTTTCGAAACTTCTTCCGTCCCCCAAGATACGCTTCTGGCCACTCTCCCATGTTCTCCGTTATGCCATATTTCAAAAATTGCAAAACTGGTACCTGCAATTTGTATTTTTTCCTTAACACCACCTGGGTCAACATAAGAGGAATCACACCTTCAGGGACATTGAACAGCCTCAATATCCTTACGGTATCCGAGTATACTGGAGTATAAGTCTTGTGTTTTTTCAGATAGTTTCTTGACAACTCGACCTCGACATGGCACAACCCGACCAAGAGTCGATTCAACAGACGATCTAGGCGTTCAACGTTGTTGGCGGCAGGGACGTTTTCCACCACTACGAGATTATTCACCAAGTCGGGCCGTTTGAGGGCCACCAACATCGCCACTTTAGCTCCCATACTATGGCCCACAAGAGTCACCTGAGACCATCGGCATTGCTCCAAGGTGTGGATGACATCGTCGGCCATATGGGGGTAATCGTGAGGGAATCTACGGGCACCACACCCATGGTTTCGTAAATCTATTCCCCAACACGGTCGGCCAGTTCTGCGATTTATGGCTCTGGCCACCACCAGGAACACCGTGGAGTTCATTAAATAGCCATGGAGGAACACTACCGGCGGCACCGACAAATTGAGGGACTTATAGGGCAGGTACGCCGTATGATGGAGGTTTAAAGGGAACTTGATGTTGGGGGGCACTACCTGGTCCAAAGGTAACTGATCGAGACGGAGATCGACTTTGTTGGTCCTGGAGCGAGGTGGTGGCGGCGGGATGATGAATCTCGATGCTCTCTCCGACCCAGGAGGATGTTTGAAGCGGGCGTAGGTTCTGACGGAGGCTCGAAGAGTAGGTGGTTTAAGCATAAGATGAGATCGCAGAGGAATCGGGATTTAGGTCGGTTGGAGTTGGTACGAAGTTGGTACGGGGTTGTAAAAAAGTTGGCCCAAAGTTGGTACGAGATCTCGCCCTGCGGTTGTCGCCACTCCCGCCATGGTCGTAGCAGATTCGCACTCTGCCTATCCTCGCACTGTCTTCCACCCACCTCACCACCACTGTCGTCCCATCTCTCCCGGGGTTCTCATCTCATCGCAAAAAATTTCAACTCTTATTCTTCCAACAACGATGCCAGGACCTTTGGTGACTTCCCAGTACCATCCCTCGGGTAAATACCATGCAAGTGTCATGGTGGCATTGGATACCCATCAGCTCACCGTGTTAGAGACCCAAAGTTCCGCCAATCCCATAAATGCCAACTACAATCTCGATGACCACTCTAAGGTGTCTGTGGTGAGTTGGCTCGACCTCAACGACCAGCAGCTTGTGGCAGTGGGTTTGGCAAACGGATCGATAGTTGTGTATTCCCCACTTACCTCCAGTGTTATAACCACGCTTTCAACGGCAAAAAACTCCCAAATTACCAGTGTTCACTATTCTGGCATCACCTCGTCATTGTGGGCTGCCGACAACACGGGCCAGGTTTATGAATGGGACCCTTATTTCAACGAGTTGTCCAGTTTCTCTATAAATGACTTTTTGGAGGTGACTGAGGCCGTCAATGCCTTATTGGTTGTGAAAATTGATAATATACCTCACATATTAATTGGGACTCATTCGGTTCATCTTGTGAATCTCGGTTCCAGACAGTTGGTCAAGACTTTCCCGGCACATATAAATCCTATACGAAGCATCGTGGCGGTGAACAACGACTTGTTCTTGACGAGTGCTGTGGGAGACCGGTTCATTAATTTGTATTCTGTGGAAAAGCTGGGGATAAAATCAGTATTTGTCACCGAATCACCGGTGATAGACATTTCTGTGGGAAGTAGTGCTGATAAGATAGCGTTGGTGGCACGAACTGAAACGTCTTTGGAAGTATTCAATGCCATTTTGTCTGAAAACATTGCCCCAAAAAAGAGAAGACAAAACACTTCCCGATCTTCCAGTGCATCAGTTGTGTTAAAGAAACATCCAGATGATATCAGGACCACTGATGATGATTCTATTGATATAGTGACGGTGAATATTGTAGGTCCCCGGATCTGCTTTGCATGGATGGAAAATGTCAACGAACTCCGGTTTGACTCCATATCCTGGCTAGACAGCGATGATTATTCTCTTGAGTCCAAAGTGCAGATGGTGAAGAAGAAAATTCCATCGGTAGCACCTCGTCATGCGTTGAAAGGCAACGATATTGCTTCCATTGGCCACTATAATGAGGGAAACACAATAGTTAGTGATGGATATAACCTCAACAACGTCGTGGAAGATGACGAGGATAGTGGGGAGACGTTGGCGGAGAAGTTGGAGAAGCTTTCCACAGAGATAAAGCCCACAGTGGCCAAAAAACGAAAAGGATTGAGTAACAACACCTTGACCACAGTGTTGTCTCAGTCGTTAAGAAACAACGACCTGGCGTTGTTGGAGACGGTATTGGGCAATAAAGATCAGCAGGTGATCCAGAATACCATCTTGAGACTCCATTCATCATTAGCAATCTTGCTCTTGGATAGAATCTCAGACAAGCTAGCACGTCAAGCAACCAAGTTTGACCAGTTGATATACTGGATCAAGTGGATTGTTATTATCCACGGTAGCGTTCTTTCAGGGTTTCCTGGATTGACGTCGAAGTTGTCCAATTTGCATGGTATATTAACAAAAAAGGCAGAAACATTGCCTAAACTAATGCAGCTAAAGAGTAAAATGGAGGTATTGTATGAAATCAACGAGACGACAAGGATATCAGAGGTCGCTTATGCTGCGGAGGATGAAGATACCGACGTGGAGTACATCGAGGAGCTAGATGACGACAGCGATTCAGATATGGAGTTGGACATAATGGACGATGTAGCTGCCAACGGGACCTATGAAGAGGAAGATGAAGAGGAACAAGAGCAAGAGGAGGAGTACGAAGACGAAGAAGAGGACGATGAGGTGGGAATGGTCACTAACGACTATCAATCTGACGACTAGCTTCAAAATATACTTGTAATGATGCCTATAGAATGCTTATTTGGTGCTAATACTTATAGATTGCTTATAAGCTATACTTATCATGTAATATACCTACCGCACTCACTTTTGTAGTACAAGCTAGTGAAATAGCCAAACCTCATGCCTGAACATGATATCACCTACTTCAGTCATGTGATTTAGAGGTGGTTTTTTCTCGTAGAACCTTGAAATTCAATCTTACTACCAAAACAGTATTCCAAGAATTCAGATCCACTACCTGTACAGCACTCCTACACTCTTTTAAGTCTCTGGAGAGACACATTAACTAGAGATGGCTTCTTGAAAACTCCAGTAAAATCGCGATTTCATGGGACCCAATTGGAGGCAGATATACGCCTTAACGGCAGTATTACGCTTCGTGTTTGGCCTCTCCAACTCCTATATCCACCCAGACGAACACTTCCAGAACTTCGAAGTGATGATATCGAAGTTTTTCCCCATTTCCACCACCGTTCCCTGGGAATTCACCCAATTTCCCGTACGCAGCTTTGGCCCATTATATATTGTATATGGCCCTATTCTAGGGTTTTTGGGGTATTTCAACGTCGAAATCTCCCCTTTGGCAATATGGTACTTGGTTAGAATAGAGTTCATTGTGGCCACCTGGTTGGTGACGGATATGTGCCTATATCGGATTCTTCCCACCAAACCAGAGCGAATCAAAGCGGTGTTTTTCACCCTGACGTCGTATGTCACCTTGGTTTACCAGTCTCATTGCTTCAGCAACAGCGTGGAGACTCTTTTGGTCATGGTGTGCCTTATGTTAATCAACGACTTGCGTTTTGACTTGGAGGTTACTGGTGAAAAGCTGTGTCAGTACCAAAAGTTACTATGGCTAGGGGTCGTTGTAGCATTGGGCGTCTTCAATAGAGTGACATTCGCTGCATATTTCGTACTACCGTCGATATATGTTTGGAAGTATGTATGGCGACATAAGCTGGGGGTATTTGCTGGTGCTGTGGGTTTTTTGGTCCCGTCGTTGGTGTTTATTGCCATTGACAGCTTTCAGTTCACAGGGGAGTTTGATGTCAATAATTTGGTGATAACCCCATTGAATAACTTACTATATAACTCCCGAACTAAGAACTTAGCCCAGCACGGACTTCATGGATATTACACTCACATTATTATCAATTTACCTCAGATTCTTGGACCTTCATTGGTGTTTCTAGCACCGGGGTTTCGTAACAAATACTACCGCACGACTCCATTCTTGACCCTTGTGTCAGGACTTATATTCATGTCTATAGTACCTCACCAGGAGCTACGTTTCCTCATTCCCTTGCTCCCTGTGGCCGTATGCTGTTTTGATTTCACCAATTTGCCCGGTACTGAGACGGGAGCTAAACCTCACACGGTGGCTTCAGCGTCAACTTTCGTCAACTGGGTCATGGCAGCATGGTACGTGTTCAACGTGGTGATGGCGGTGATAATGGGAGTTTTGCATCAAGGAGGAGTGGTTCCAGTGCTCGATCACTTGCGAACACAGCCATTTACCACTCAAATCTGGTGGCGTACCTACTCGCCTCCTACGTGGATTCTTGGTGATTCCTCTGTCCAAACTGACGCCAGAAATGTGGTGATCGATGCAATGGGCAGCGACGAAAACAAGGTATATGAGCTTTTGACCGACAAGTCGTTACTC
Organism: Yamadazyma tumulicola; assembly: GCA_030578535.1. NCBI lineage: Eukaryota > Fungi > Ascomycota > Pichiomycetes > Serinales > Debaryomycetaceae > Yamadazyma > Yamadazyma tumulicola. Next base: position 141,988 of record JAJMSJ010000006.1, on the reverse strand, counting down.
ATAACACCAGTAGCTACGATGAATTGCGATTATAGAGGACCCCCAATGAAACTAGTGTGGAAATACGACTACCATGTGGACCTAGACCATTTGAACTTCAGTTCCTGGCGTTGTCTCCAGCCAGGATTGGGGGTATATCAGTTGCTCTAGAGAAATTTGATGTTTATTGGCGATAATCACTTATAGAATTCGAACTTATCCTGTTCAGTACCTGTCTTCACTTGGGAGGTATAAGCCTCTTCTAGATCACTCTGTAATATCATATACCTATTCTTTCTCACTGCTCTCAACCCAGCTTCTTGCATTATTGCAGCGATAACGGCCCCCGATAACGGGTCGTTTCGCAAGATCAACGAGTCCAAGTCAGCCTCGGGAGCCAATGCCATTTTGGAGGCGATGGTGGAGAAGATTAAACGTCTCTCTCTACGATCTTTCAAGTTAGGGAACTCAATCTTACGGTCCAATCTCCCCGGTCTCAACAACGCCGGATCCAAGGTATCGGCTCTGTTGGTAGCCATAATCACCTTAACGGTAGAATCCTGGTCGAACCCGTCCATTTGATTCAATAATTCCAACAATATTCTCTGGACCTCTCTATCAGCACCGGTTTGAGCATCAAATCTCTTAGTAGCAATGGCGTCGATTTCGTCAATGAAAATGATGGCAGGAGAGTTCTCTCTGGCCAAACGAAATACATCTCTCACCATTCTGGGCCCTTCCCCAAGGTACTTCTGGACAAATTCCGACCCGTTAATTCTAATAAACGACGCCGTAGACGAATTAGCCACTGCTTTGACCAACATCGTCTTCCCCGTACCTGGAGGACCGTATAACAACACACCTCGCGGGGGGTCAATACCAATCTGGCTATATAAGTCCCCCTGGGTCAAAGGCAATTCCACTGCCTCTCTAATCTCCTGTTTTTGCATATCCAATCCCCCGACATCAGCGTAAGTAACATCGGGTTTTTTGTCCTCGCCCACTATGGATATCGAAGAGTCAGCTTCGGGGGGCAATATATCCACCAAGGCGTTGGAATGGCGATGTAACGCCACGGAGGAAGATGGTTTCAATAACTCTCTATCTAAAGTGCTCAAGATTCTAACCACGTACGTCGACCCCGTAGTGGACGACACGATCCCAGTATTCTCATCAATGGGCTCCAAGAACTGACCAATGACCAAGGGCACCGACTTGATTCGTTTCACCTCTTCCTGGGCTCTGACGAGTTCTCGTTTCAAATGGCGTTGTTCGTCTTTGATGTAATCTTCCTGTAATAGCAATAAATCCAATTCCTTTTGCAACTTTTTCAACTTCAAGTAGACGTCGGACTCTTCCAGCGACGTTCTGTACTTGCCCACGGCGACGGCGACGGGAAGTTGGGTGGCTACGGAGTCGTAGATGCCTAAGTCTTCCATAATGATAGTTGAGTGGCAACCAAAATCGCGAATGTGGTGATAGGGAGAGCTCTCGTCGCCCGGGGCGGGAACGGTGCAAAAATAGCGAGAGAACGGTGTAACGCAAGAAATTTATACCATAGGAGTATAGGAGTAGCTACATTCTCTGGGAGCGGTGGCGACAACTGTATGAAGACACTGTTTATATAGAGCCTATGAAGTCTTACTTTCAACGTAAATAAAGTGACATTAATTGGAGCTTGAACAGACTCTCAAATGGTACTTAATGTGGCTGCCAACGACTGTAATCACCGCAAATAGCACGTTACGAGGGTGGCTAGGACGGTGGAGAATACCGTAACAACCGACAACAACCAACCGAGGTCAGTTTTATTGAGATGCACAGCCGTTATGGAGGGATTTAACACTGCGTGAAACGCTTGCACTGCTCCAGCCTTGAATGCCCCCCACGACAGTAATGGAAGGGATACAAGAAACACTGTGTCGTCATGGGTATCGCCACCGCTCCCAGCCTGATTGCTGATTATCGTGTCCATCTTCCCACTCTGCACTGACGTCAATTCTCCTATTGCCAGCTTGACTTTGTCCTCAAAAGAATCCACCATTCGCCGTCGTTTCCACGGCTCCACAATAAACGTGGCGGTGAAAAACAACACGATGTTGATGCCCATCAACACCCAGGTCCCCCACGTCGACGCTCGTCTGATCTTGTCTGACCAAATCTGTTCTTCGTGGTACCGGGTCAAGATTGCCTGGGTGAGGTTTAGCTGAATGGAATCAACGTCGTTTTCAAGGTCAGTGAGTTTCTGTTGGGCCAGAGCCTCGTTCTGTTCGTTGATGTGGTCGTTTCTATACAACTGGGTGAAATTCTCCACATCTTCGGCGTCCCAAGCGTGTTTTCTCGTTAATAGCTCGTTAATGTCCTTTTGCAGCTTCGACCGAGTTTGAATGGCAGTGGCATAGGCCGCCTTGGCGGAAACAACGTCGGCTTTAGCTTCTCTCAACTTGGTTTCCAAGTTCTCTACGTTGGAACGGAGCCTCTCGATCGAGGAATACCCCGTAACGTCATTAAGAGTGGTGGTGGCCCGGAATATCGCCTGCTGGAAAGCTTCCATGCGATTGGAGAGGGAACGAGCTATGTTGTTCCTCCACGCTTCCTGCTGGGACGGCAATGCTCCGATTTTCGCCTTGAAGTCCATGAACTGTTCGCTGTGGGGTAAGCTGTGGATTTTCGACTTCACGTCGGCCCTGAACCTGGCATAGTCTAGATGTGGTTTAAACAAGGTGTCTGACTCTGGTTTGAGTTTGTTGTTGGTGTCTGGTCGAGGAATCTCATGATCTCTACTGGAATTTAGCTGGGCGGAGCTTATTGTCCCTGTTTTGTATTGTGTGTCGTCAAAAGTGTCTCTTTTCACCTGTTGATTTATGTCCAGATACTCAAATCTAGGAGAACTGGCGTCGAGTTTCGAGTCTTTTACAGCATCTCGAGGAAGCAAAGGGCTAATGGGAGGTGAATTGGGCCGTTTTACAGCGGAAGACTCGATAATCTGCCGCAACCGGTCGTCTGTGGCTGTCGATTTGAATCTGGCCAACCGTAGCCTAAACATCGCGGTAGCTTCCCGGGGCCTAGTGCGAATTTAGGGAATCACCATTACCGGAGGGTTTAAGTTCCTCTTCTGGCGATAACACCTGCCTCGACCTCTATTGGTCAATTTGGTGATGTATTAGATATGTCCGTGTACTTACCAACCACTCTATTTAGGATCGAATGCGGCTACTGAACCGGGAATAATGCTGGATTTGTAGGAATCTTGTAGGGGTGGTATCACGCTGGTGACACCTTTTGAGGGGTGATTAGGTTATCAAGTTTGTTGGAGACGTAGGAGATGGCGTACTACAATTGGTCGGCGTTTGCAGCAAGGATCAACAATGATCTCTAATGATCTATAATGATCGATCTGATTGTAGGAGTTTACTGAACTTAAGATAGGTTTAGAAATGGATGAGGTTCTGGAAGACGAGGTCTTGGAGGTGGACCACGGGTTGAGAGCTGAGATTAGAAGCTGACAATAGAAGCTGAAGGTCAGACAACTGGAAACTGACAAACAGAAGCTGCCGATTGACTATCTACAGATCGTAAAACCATGATTTTAGGTTTTGTGGAGATCTCTTCATTCAATAACCGTAGCTCACTCGAACTACAAATATCACCAAAACAAGTCACAAAAGCAAACACCCAGGGTGAATAAATCTACCACGCGGCCAATACCGTCGTCATCGGCAGTTCTGTCTCCCCACACCACCGTCTTCCGAAGTGCGAAGGAAACTTCACAGTCACAGTCATGTTCAAACGATTGAATCTCGCGAGAAACTTTAGCTACACCAGCAGTTACCGACTGGCGTTCCACCAGTCTGGGCGCATGACAGTGTCAGACATCCACCGCAAGTATGTCGCCGGAGAACCACTCACCATGGTCACCGCTCACGATTTCATCACCGGGCAGTTCTGCGAGCATGCTGGCATCGACATCAACTTGGTGGGAGACTCCCTCGCCATGGTGGCTCTCGGATACCCCGACACCAACGAGATCACGGCGGAGGAGTTTATGTACCATGTGCGGGCCGTAGCCCGAGGAAATAGCCAGTCACTCTTGGTGGCGGACTTGACCTTCGGCTCGTACGAGGTTTCGCGAGACCAGGCGCTAGCGTCGGCCATCGATATGATTAAACGAGGGAGAGTCCAGGGAGTCAAATTAGAAGGGGGCGAGGAAATGGCCACCACCATCGCCGCCATCACCGCTGCCGGAGTGCCGGTGATGGGCCATGTGGGGCTCACGCCTCAGCGCCACAACAGCTTGGGCGGGTTCAAGCTTCAAGGCACCACCGTGGACGGGGCCATGAGAATCTACCGCGACTGCGCGGCGTTGGTCGACGCCGGAGTGTTCGCCATAGTGTTGGAATGTGTCCCCAATAAAATAGCAGACATCATCACCGCCGCCGTGCCCGTGCCCACCATCGGCATCGGCGCCGGACCCCACTGTTCGGGCCAAGTTCTCGTGATGGCAGACTTGCTCGGAATGAACAGCAGCCCCTCCCAGTCCAAGTTTGTCAAACAGTACACCTCGCTCTACCACTCCGCGGTGACGGCGTTGAATCACTACAAGCACGAGGTGGCCCACCGCCAGTACCCCGAGGCCGATGCCCACGGATACAAGATCAAGAAAGAGGTGTTGGCAGAGGTCAAACGGCTCATTGCTCAGGAACAGCCCCCGTCGGCCTAACGTCCCGCGCCACCATTCTCTCCCTGACATTCTGTAGATATAGTACGTAGACCGCTAATAAAATCGCATCTGATGACGGTAGACATAGAAGCCAACAATAATCCCGACAACATCAGGTTTTTCTTCGTGCGCCACGGGCAGACGGACCACAACGTGAAGAAGATCATCCAGGGCCACGCTGACATCGATATCAACGATGTTGGCGTCCACCAGGCGCAGTTGGTGGGACGGCTGTTGGCAGAGATTCCTTTCGATGAGTTCATCTCCTCCGACTTGTCCCGGTGTGTCAACACCCTGAAGCACATCATGGCCCACCACAGCTGTCCTTTCCGGTCGACTCCCGGGTGGCGTGAACGCAACATGGGTAGGGCCGAGGGATTACACATTAAGGACGCTATTGCCAAGTTTGGCGATGACTACCGAAATCAGGGAGAAAACCACCATAGTCTCGTAGAGAGGTTGACCACGGAGTTCACTGACTTGGTTCAGCACTGTATTGACCAGCGGTACTTGAACGTGGGAATCTGCAGCCATGGAGGTAGTATTACGACGTTTTTCAACCATTTATATAAAGAAGGGTTTGAGTTGGCCGGGTTGACCAAAGAAGACTTGAGAGTCCCCTTCAACACCTCGGTGTCGGTGGTGGATGTCGACCGTGTGGTTGGGACCGGCACTATTCTTATGTTTGGAAACACCAAACATTTGGGGGCGGACTTAGAAGTCCAGGACCAACGATTGAGGTAAGTCCATCTACGCCATGGCAAATAGATAAATAGATAGATGTGCACAGAGGAGGTAGAGGAAATCGTCTATATTACTTGCTTGATCGTATACGACCAATTGTTAAATCTAATTTAGTCAAAAAATTTTGAGTGAACCAGATTCAGCAATTGCAGTATACTCGACTCTATTCAAGTCTGGCAGTCTAAACCTCCCGGGTGAACCCCACGAAACGAATCTATAATGACAATGATCATGACAACATGCCGGGATCCATGGTGTTTGACCGAGAGAACGAAGCGTACCTCTGGAAAGGGTCGTTACGTTCCAACTCATACTCAGGGTTCTTCACAGAACCGGTCTTTCCACGGAAGTACATCCGCTTGCACCACTTCCAGAACTCAGCCCCCATGAAAAAACAGATGGAAAATCCCACAGCGACCCCCCACTCGTAACCAATGGGTTTGTGGAGAAATACTTCGGTGTTGATCACAGGAATGTACACCACAGGGAACACGGTGACAGTTCCTGCAACCACCGACCAGAACAAGAACTGGTTGGACCACAAGTCCTTGGCCGTTTGCTTATACCAGGGCAAATCAGTCTCTTGACGCATCTTCAAAAGCGAGTTGGTAGGATGGATACATTCCCAGGCCAAAATCAACGCACACCAAGTCATATTGGCAAAAGCAGCAGCACGGCCTTTATAGACAAGGGAACAAGTATCAGGGGAAGCGGAAGTGGCGTTACAGTTGACACCCAAATATCCGTCACCTTTACCGTAAACGATCACCACGTAACACAAGAGACAACTGACAGCCATCCAGAACCCGTAGGCAAGCATATCAATAATCACTTCCCAGGTGAAGATAACATTGTTTGGAGGCTTTCTCAAGATGTCTTCACTGGCCCTTTCCTGACCCAATCCCATGGCAGGGAAACATGAAGTCACCACCAAGATCCACAACACTTCCACGGGAGAAAGAGGAAACACCGAGAATCCAGATTCGTCAATAAAGGCAAGCCCAATCATCAAGTACAACGCCTGAGCGACGTTTTCAGCAAGAAGCTGAAGAACAAACTTTTGGATATTGTCACTCATACGACGGCCTTCTTCGATGGCGTTCAAGATCGAGGCAAAGTTGTCATCGGTCAAGACGATATCGGAGGCATCTTTGGCGACATCGGATCCGTTGAGACCCATAGCGATCCCCACGTCGGCTTTCTTCAATGAAGGCGAGTCATTAACCCCATCTCCCGTCATGGCACAGAACTTGTTACGACGATGCAATGCATCAATCATCCGTACCTTGGTTTGAGGAGCACATCTAGCAATAACCAATGGTAACACTGGCAAGTTGTCGATTTCCTCGTCCGACAACGAATCAAACTCATTGGCAGTCATGCACATGGCTTTGACCACTTCGTCGGAGTAGTGGTACAAGTTGTGGGGCAAGATCCCTACTTCTTGAGCAATGGCTTTGGCGGTACCCGGGTGGTCTCCAGTCAACATATGAACGTTGATACCAGCACGATGACAAGCTTTAACCGAGCCAGCAGTTTCGATACGAGGAGGATCGTAGATCCCAATGAGCCCCTGGAAAGTTAAGCCCGACTCCACTTGCTCACGATTAGAGGTATCGATGGAGCCATTGGTAACGTCTTTGGTGGCAAATGCAAGGACCCGCAAACCCTGAGTACTCAAGCAGTTCATTTGCTCTTCAATGTAGGTTTTGTCGTCTTCAGTTAATGGCTGCAACTCTTGGGAGTCCGACAATTTAGGGTGCAATTCATCTTTATCATGGCCCAACCAGTGAGTACAGCAACCAAGGATACGTTCGACGGCCCCCTTGGTGTATACCTCGGTGGTATCGTGGGGGGTGGAGTAGATTGCCGACATCCGCTTGATAGTACTGTCAAAGGGGAATTCAGCGATATGAGTGAACCCCTGGGCGTATTCCTCACGACCAAAGCCCAATCTGGTGGTGAAAATCTGAATGGCGATTTCAGTGGCATCGCCATGAGCTTTCCATTCCAACTCTCCGTCTTCATTCTTGGCTTGGTTGATGGTAGCAATGTTAGCCAAAGTGGCGGTTCTCAACCAGTTTTCAAAGTTATTGGGATGGGGATGAGGAGGCTTGGGAATAAAGTCGATTTCTTCATCCAGATTCTTGATGAAATGAGGAGAATACTTGGTGAAAGACAAATCCCCCATGGTGGGGTTGAAGGGCTCGTTGGAATTGTCCACTTGATAGGTTCCCACGTTGGGGATCCACACCTTCTTGGCAATCATTTTCCCTTGGGTCAAAGTCCCGGTTTTGTCGGAGCAAATATCATTGATCCCCCCCAAAGCTTCCAAGGAGTCCAATTTACGTACAATGACGTGCTTCTGCACCATGACTTGAGCACCCACGGCCATGGTGATGGTCAAAACCACAATCAAAGCCGAAGGAATCATGGACAATGCCACACAAATGGCGTAAATAGCCACTTCCTTGTTGACAATGAACTTCTGCGACGCCATCACCACAATAGCAAAGACCACGGCGACCCAGAAAAGAAAGATAGCCAACCACGACAACTTTCTCTGCAACGGCGTACCCACGCTGATTCCCAAGACGTTGGTAATGACATTATAGATGGTTTTGGAGGCAGCAATGGGATATTCCCGCTTTTTGACCTCACGGTCGCCCGATTTGTCCACCCTGACGACGATACCGTCGTTGGAACGCAAGGAGGAGGCGATTTTGCCGATTTCGGTGTTCAACCCGGTGAACACGACAATTCCCACCCCTCTACCTTTGGAGACCACGGAGGAGGAATAAGCCAAGTTCAACCGGTCTCCCACAGGGACGGGCAGAGAGAAGTCGTCGTAGATCATCTCGTGGTTCTTCGTCACCGGTAACGACTCCCCCGTAAGCAACGCCTCGTCGGTCTCCAAATTCATGGTGTCGATCAACCGGATATCAGCAGGAACGGTGTCCCCCACCTTAATATGCACAATGTCCCCCGGGACCACCTCCTCGGCGGGAACGGTGTCGTCATCACCATTTCGGGTGACTCTGGCAGTGGGGGAAGACAAACTCTTCAACGACCCCATGGTCTTCTCCGCCTTGACCTCCTGGACAAACCCAATGCCAATGTTGATCCCCACCACCGCCGCAATCACCCCTCCCGAGATCCAGTCCTTGATGGCCAAGGCAATGACCATGGAAATTATCAACACCAAAATCATGGCGTTGAACACCTGATGGGCCAAGATCTTGGTGTAGCTGATGGACTCGTCCTTCCCAAGGTTGTTCTTGCCGTAGGTCAGCTGCAACTGCTGTGCTTGCAGCGAGGTCAAGCCGTTGGTGACGTCAACGTTGAAATGCAGCGCTACCTTGTCAATAGCCAAGCGGTACGGCTCAAACTCTCCCTCCACCGACTCACTGTCGGTAGTAAACTTCTCTTTGCTAGTCATTTTCCTTTAGTAATCTACCTGGGGATTCTCCCCATTTTATAGGATAAGGGAATTTCTTATCATTTTCTTAGCAGTAATTTGGGTGCAGGATTGGAAAGGATAAGGAAGAGGAATGGAGCGAGAGAAGAGAATGGAAGGACACAGAGAGCGAGGAGGCAGCGAGGGAGAACCCACACATCCCCGGCTCCAGAGACTACGGGTGAAACCCCAGGGGCCTTGGGCCACCGCAAGCTAACGGCTCCCGGGAGTGAAAAATGAGCAATGAACATGACTCCACCCTATTTATAGAATAGGAGACTCCACTGGGAGATGTAGCGTCGAGTGTCGGTGGAATTTCCACACCAGCCACTCACTTTGTGACAAGCGAGACTGTCATCGGTTTGCAGTGACAACTGACACAAGGGAAATACGCAGGAGGACATTCTTCAACCTTAATTGCAATCACAACCGACGGTGCTGGGGGGAACGGCGCAAGAGTAGAGGCACCACAATGGGTGGTAGCCAGAGTAGTGGTGGTGTTGTTGTTGGGGTTGCCGGCGCTCCAGCGATAACCACTCCGAGATATCTAATCATGCGATCTTGGCCATCTTGGCAACTTCTTCAACACCGAATCCCGATTATTAATTCCACCGGTGATATTGGCTTAAGTCTCCAACATTGAGATATGACACTACGGAATAAGGTTTAAGGTTTGTGATAAGTGGGAGGGATATCACCATGAGTTCCTGGGGGTAGTGCAATGACAACTCAATGGAACGGTATTGACAAATGCACTAATGGGGTAAGTCTGCGCGAGGTGGTAATGGCCAGCGAAAAGTTTTCTCGGAGGCATCTTAGCGAGCTTTGGCCAGGTTGGGCCAGGTTGGGGCAGCTAAGACGATCTTAGGTGGGTAGTTGTGTGTTGATGTGTTTGTTGTGTATTGAATTCGTGATTGTGTGGTAGTATTAGATTGTGTATTGATAAAGTGGTGGTATTCTGGTACTGATTATGAAGTGCTGATTATGAAGTGCTGATTATACGGTGACTATATTGATTGTGAGTTAGTACTGACTGGAAGTATTGACTGGAAGTATTGACTGGAAGTATTGGCTGGAATACTGACTGGAATACTGACTAATAACGGCAATTGTACTGTAACAGTCAACTGGTACTATGAGAAGATGGCATTCATAATTTTACCCACTACTCTCTCACCATTTAATACTTCCCCACCGTCCATATCAATCCACGTTTCCTCCCTCCATATCAACACACACATCCTCCCTTCTTGCATTTCGAAGGTTTTAGTATCTTTCTGTGATAACTAAAATTCAAAAAACTTGCATAAAGTAACATCCTTTAGACTTCAAGTTATCTCAACCTACGGTAAGTTGAATACGTATTACAAAAAAGGATGACATTCTCTATCATTTTCTCTATTATACACCAGTGTCTACCCAATGCCTCCCCAGTGTCCTTCCAGCGTCTCCCCAGGGCCTCCGGGTATCTCCCCAGTACCCACTTCCCGTTCCCTTTCTCATCGTTCCATTCTCAGTGCTCCTCGCCATCTCCTCGCCATCTCCTCGCTCCATCTTCTCGCTCCACTAGTTCCTTTTCTTCCATCTCAACCCATCTTCCACTCCTCCCACTTCATTCACATCATTCCTCCGCGATGGACTCCCAGATCACCGAAGCTATCGATAGCAAGAACTTCCAGTTCGCCCAGTCGCTCATCTCCCTCAAAACCTCCAAATACCCCCAATCTTCCTACTACCACGGCCTCCAGGCGTATTTGTACCACCGCCAAAATCACCCCGACACCGTGGCCAAGGCAGAGGCTTTGCTCAACCAATACCCCACCGATGCTCGAACTACCAACCTCCTTTTCCAGATCTTCACCGAAAGAACTCTCCCCCAGCTAGCGGAGCTGGTGTACGAGAACATCGTCAAACGGTATCCCAACAACGTCGAAGCCAACCTCCGCCAATGGTTCGGCAATAGTGTCAAAGCTGCCAATTTCAAGCATCTTCAACGTTCCAGCTTTCTTCTAGCCAAATCAAACGACTCCTGCAAGTACTGGTACGGCTTGAGCTGCTACTTACTTGCCCAGTCGGTTGCTGACGAAAAGCAGAAGTCCTTGTACACTTCGTTGGGTGCTAGACTCATTCCTCGCCCCTCCACCACCCACGAATTGTATGTCTACTGTTTGTTGAATAGCCCGCAAGACTCCGTGGCCATGATTGAGGAGTTTTCCTTGCCCTTGGACTTGGACATCAAGTTGCTTTACCTCGGTCTACTCCAGGGAGAGAAGCTTTATCTCTACACCCGCAAACTATTGTTTGAAGACAAATTCAACGATTTTGACACTTGGAAGATGTTTATCAGAGCCGGTAAAGAGCTAGGCTACGATGTAGAGTCGGACATTCGTGGCTATCCGTTTTCCAGGAACTCCTGCCTTGCTTTGGTTGAATTATCTCCCGAAAACGCTCAGGAGTACTACGATGCCTTTAAGTCCAAACTTTGCTGTTACGACGACTTGGCCCCCTACAGCCCTACCATAAGCCTTAGTGCTGTTGGGGAAGATCTCACCGTGGCCAATTTGCACCATGCCATAACCAACTACAAGTTTGGCCAAGGCGAGACCTGGGATATCTATAACCGGTACCGTGCTCTCGCCGACGCTGCCACCAAGCCTGCCACTGACTTCTACGCTGCCAATGAGCTTGTGGTTGCTGCAGTCACTTCCACGGTCGACGCCAACGCTACGGGGGAGCAGGTTATGTCCGCCATACTTTATCTCCGCCACGTCGCTACCCACGATCCCCTCGACTTCCGGGTCCACCTCGCCCTATTGTCGCTCTACCGATACTTCCCCTTTCCTGACTTGTCTCGGGCTGCCTATGACACCGTCAAAATCCGCATGTTGCAGGTGGACTCCCTTGGCCACCTCCTCACTGATGGTCTCGCTGACGCTGCCCCCACCAAGGCGACATTGAGTCTCCTCGTGTCCAACTTCCAGTTCTACCTTACCTGCGACCGTGATGCCGGAGAAAACTTGGTTCGGGCGTTCGACAAAGGGGTGTACAACAAGATCCCTGGGTTTCTCCGACTCCACCACCGGGTGTCGAAATCCTTGGACTACTATTCCAACATTGTGCTGATCTGGCAAGCCATCCGCCGCAGCGGTGACAGGGGCTTTTCGGGGTACTTTCATGACATTGTTGCCGGTGCCATTGTTGATTCTCCTGGCGATATTGTAGATAATCGAGACCTTTCGTTTTCGGTCGTCCCTCCTCGTCATACCAAGGAGTCGGTGGCGCTTGAGCTTGCTAAGGAGCAATATTTGATCAAATCCACCGACGAATCGTTCCGTCGCTTCAACCGGTTGGCCGAACACCACATGTCGGCATTAGCCTCTTCCGACGCCTGGGTGCTTAAGTTGTACTGGCACCTCTTCAAGTTGAGGGCTCGCCCCAGTGACGCTGCTGCTCGCAACTACTTGCTCAAGCACCTCAAATTAGCCAAGGTGCCATTTCCACCGCCGTTGACACGGAACTTCAACGTGGTCTACACCGGGGTGCTAGACTTTGCTACCATCGCTGCTCAATTTAAGGAGGCTGCTGGTGATGTGGCGGTGGCAGCGAAGAAGATGGTGGCAGACTTGTCGTCGCAGCAATGGAAACAGCAGCAGCAGACAGCAGTTAGTAAGTTGAAACTGGCCATGTTGGAGAAGCAATGGGAGGTAGATATCAGTTCGGAGTTTATTGCTGATAGCTTTGACGAATTCAATGCTTCGTTAGCCAAAGGTTCCTACTTGAACATAAAGAATGCCATGCCCAAGATTAAATAGCATTGTACATAGACGATTGGATTAGGTCAGGGTCAGCTATTGTATGACTAGAGTGTGCTTATTTAGAATTACTCAAACTATTTGCTAGTCATAGATTATATGTAGCACTTTGAAGATTTTCATTTTACTGTTTATCTTAGGCTGCTTACCTAGGGCTACCTGCTTATGTCATCAAAACAAGACCTACCTACTTATAATATAAGCTGAATGTTTACTTTCGAGTATAAACGTTCAGTTCTAATAAGAATTCCGAAGAACTTAAACCTATCTGTTCAGAGCCATGTTCTCGATCATCCTATATCATATAGAATTCGTAAAGGCTGGCAATCGAACTGTTTCCTAGTCACGAAGTTCGTTGACTTCCCCAATTTGTCCTTATTTGACTTCAAATATCATGGAATAAGTAATCGGCATAAGAATTTGCCTTAAGTAATTGGCATAAGTAATCGGCATAAGAATTTGCCTTAAGTAATTGGCATAAGTAATCGGCATAAGAATTTGCCTTAAGTAATTGGCATAAGTAATCGGCATAAGAATTTGCCTTAAGTAATTACATGAGTAATTTGGCACAAGTAATTGGTATAAGTAATTTGTCACAACTTAAGTAGTGTATATCCTGAGAGTTTAGTTAAACCGACAATGACGGAAAACCACCGTTTCTGACTCTGAATATCAACTGAATACAATCATCATCTCCATAAGTTTAAATCACACAGTTCATCTCAATCATTTCATTCTCATGATGATTTTAGTTCATAATCCCCGAACCGATATTTTTGGTAATCAACTTCCCTAGAATACCCACTTCCAGACCCAATACCTCTGAAATTTCATTCTCCCAATCTTCAAGTGGTCGTAACAAATAATCCAACTAAATACTTAAACCCTGAACTATTGTGCTTCCCCAAAACTCCCCCTCTCTACAATCGTATGTTCATCCCCATCATATTAGCCATATCGTTGATCCTCCCCATCCCCTGGTTCAACAAATACTTTCTATAGGCCAAATCATGGTCTCCCGTCAACTTAAACTCCGACTTCAAAAACCCCATCAAGTCGTGTTTCTCGTGGCTTTTGTAGATTTCACGAGCCACTACCCGGTACACAGACTTAACTTGCTGCTGAAACAAGAACTCTTCGAGCAGCAACGTCTTTCCTAGTCTTGTAGCCGTCGGCTTCAGAGCTAAAGTGATCACCGAAGCCTTCATAAAGTCGCGAGAAATGACGTAGAGGTGATGAGATGACATTTATTCATTACCGGAGGTCTTTTTGAACGAAGGCAACAACCCTCGAAGTCTCCAGCGCCAACGTAGCTTGTTCTGTAAGGTCTGTACCCAGCCAGCATCTTGGAACGGCGAATTGGCGGCACTTATTGTTTTGAGGGTATCTATGAGTTTACTATTGGTGGAAGATCTGAGGTGGATATTTTGGAAGATTCGTAGAAGCTTGAGGTTGGTCAGGCCGGTAGTAGCAGGCGACGGGTCGTCTTCGGCTGCGGCACAAAGTTCCTGGAGAAACTCTTCGTATAACTCGATGCATTCGAAGCAAATGAACTCGTTGAATAAATCAACGTCAACCCGTTTGCTGTCGCCACTGGAGTAAGAAGGCTTGAACCGTTTGTTGCTGATGAGGGAGCTGATCTCGTATAACGGCTTGTCACAGATATCACAGTGTTTAAGTAGCTGTTTTCCTGGTAGTTCACCAAAGATCTCCTCCAAATTCTCTGTGCTGTCGCCAGAAATCCTCCTCTTGTTGGTGCTTATGGCCAATATGTGGTCGTAATCCAACCGCAGCTTGAAGTGGGCAAGCGATTGCTGTCTCTGGAGCGTCAGACGGGAGGTCAGAGGCGATTTCAAATAGTCTTCCACGAGGATTATCGGCTCTTCGTCGTAGCTTTCGTCTATTTCAGTTGTCATGTTCGCTACCAGGGCAATGGTGTCTATAGAAGTGAAGCTGACATCTTCCATGGGGACATCCTGGGGTATTTTAGGCAATTTGGGGGCGAAATCTGAGGTGGGAACACCGTATTGGAGCTTTTCTTGGGTTCTAGACGGTTTCATCGGCGACAGGATGGGCGACGACGTCGCTAGCGACCCATAGACACCGGGAAGGCTGTTATAATGGGAGAATTTCGTCAGCAGATTACTTCTGCGGTGTCCACTTCGATTCGAGGCAGGTTTACGAAACCGAGGTTTCGTCTTCTTCAAAGGAGGAGGAAACGGGAGTGACGTCAACTTGGAGGTGTCAAGAAGGTCTAGCGACAGCTGCCTGGATAATTTATCTTTCATTAGACGATGGATAAGGTTTGTTTACGTTAATAAATCGTTTAGGGCGAAGGTTCGCGCGCCGGGGGGAGAGTGGTGGTAGAATTGGCGGGGACGGTGGTACAATTGGGGGAGTGGTGGTAGAACCGGGAGAGTGGTGGTAGAACCGGGAGAGTGGTGGTAGAACAGGCAGAGAGCGGTTTTATGGTTGCTACTGCTGTCTCCAGGTTTAGTGGCTTGTGTTGGGTAAGGTGGTTGTTACAGAGTAGAGGAGAGTCGTGCTTACAGTAGCGATAGAAAAGAAAACGAAAAGAGAACTCAAAGTATAAATAGCCATCAGACGTCTATTTCCTTAGTGCCTTCCAATTTACATCACCATCATCACCGTCATTGACCCAGGCCTCTATATCGTGGAAGATTAGGGCACTTATAGTCATATCTAGCTCTATCTCTTGTTTCCTCATCTCTAACCACAACGACTCACACATCTCTATCAACACGGGGATGCCATTGAACTCCTGGCGCCGCTTGAACTCAATCACTGGCCGTAAGTTGGTGATGGCAGTGTTCTTAAACTCAAGAACGTTCACACGGTGAAAATAGTCTGTCATCAAGATGATGGGAAGAGACTGGTTGGAAATGTAAGGACAGTTATTGAGAGATATCCTGGTGACGGTGTCATGGCAGTGGATGGCGATGTCCCACACGGTTTTGTCGGTGATATGACACCCAGCCAAACCAATGGTGGATAACTGGCGATTGTTGGCCACAAGCTTACAAACACTGTTGTCTGTGATTAGATTGCCTCTGTTCTTCCGTCCCAAATTCACCGTTGTGAGGGAGTGGCATTTCAATGCCACCAGATAGATGGCAGAATCGGTGATCATCTCGCTGCCTCTGATGTCAAGAGTCTGAAGCATAGGACATCTTTCGACTATGTCGGTCAAATAACTGTCGTGAACCACCTTGGACCCACAGATGGCGAGATGGCGTATGCCACGATGAAACATCTCCGGCGGTGGTAAAAACCTAGGACACATAAAGATACTGACCGAGTGGAGGTTCTGGAAGCTGAAACGGTTCCACCTCACCATCGATGCCGTCAAGTGGAACAACTTACTTAGGTTGAATTTCTCGGGACGGATGGGAGTGACGATGGTCGATAGGTATTGTGATAACTTGGCTTCGTTATCAAAGGTGAAGCGTTTGCTCAATACTTCTCTGGTAACCTGGTGGAACAATCTGTTGACTTGTAAGCAGCTGAACATCGCCTGAGACACCGTGGAGTCCTCGACGACGATCGACTGTTGTGCTAGTTCTTTGGAGCCGTGAATCAACAATGCATGGTTCAAGCTGTCGGGTTTACGTCTCACTATGGCTTGCGGCTTGTGGGCTAGACAGGCGGTGAATTCGACGATTTTATAGACGATTTCAGGAATGTCAAAGATGGAACTGTTGGATTTAGGTAGAAATTCACTCTCATGCAATTCAATACTATCATGAAAATCAAGGTGGCCCTCGAGGGTTTTGGGGGTTTCCAAGTAAATGAAGTTAGATCGGATGGATACTGGAGATGCCTCCGCCGATGATGGAGCATCGCCGTCGTCATCGACCAAATCGGGCAACGATTCCAAATCGGAGCGACTATCAGAATCGCTAGCGGAGCTAAAGTAACCATTTTTCAACCCATTATTGCAAGGAGTCAAGCATGACAACTTGGATTTTCTCTTTCTTAACTTTCTAACGGAGTTCTTGCGTTGAACTTTCTTCTTCAATGCAATTTCCTCCAATGAGATCTGGGGATGATAACGGTATATTTCGTTGTTATCGCTGCACGAAGGCAATGGGGGTGATGCATAAAATGATGCCATATTATGTTATTAACTATTATGAATTAAGAATAAGATTGAATGAAAAAAAAACCAAATTAAACTGAACTGAAGTGTATATCTGTTTAATAGTACAAATGATAGACTAGGGTGAGTAGTGAACTTCAACTAAATGACTCCACTGTATGCAATGTTAAATCCCGACAACTACTAAGTGACAACTTAATAATAACCAAATCTATTTCGGGGAACCACTGCTATATATAGGGGTTTTGGCAGTTGGATGTACCTGATGCTTAACTCAATCGCTTAGTGGAATCTCCTGAAACAAGGTTGAAATAGGTATTGCAAACCAGCACAATTCCCGGGGAATTGGTGTCTATACTACTATTTTCACTGGAGAATGTCTGAATACCACCAAAGCAATAGTGTTAATCAGGCGGCTTTGACCAGCACCGTTGATTTTGCAGTCAAATGCTGGTTCGCATTCCTAATTGGGAATTGTGTCAGGAGGATAGAATGGCACGGAGAACGACGTGACGTAGTGCGGCAGCAGGAGGGTGATTTCACGAAGACAGAGGCGTAGAGATGAAGAATGTGTCGTAGGTGTCAATAACGGATTTATCAAACTTTGATGTCATGAGTAGACTGCAAGAAGATAATGGACCAAAGCGATAGATGGAGAAATGATAAGCCAAAGGTGGATGAAGAAACGGCAAGAGCAAGTGGTATGAACAAGTGTCATGAACAAATGGCATGTAGACAACAATGGGATAGGTTTCATTGGTTGTGGGTTCGGTAGATAAGTTGACAGATATCAGCCAGTACATCGGCTACCTGTCGCGCCAGCCACTACGCCATTCTCCGTCTACATTTCCCCAGGGCTGGCGCGAGGCTGGTTATGTTTGCAGCCTGTTGTTGGTTGTCATAGGCTATTGACGACAGGATACAATATGGATTGGGACATGGTTCCTACTGGGTACTGAATGAAGCAGTACTTGGCGGTTGTGTTCGTTTATCTGAGTTGATTAAGGTTATTGTGAAGTCAATTGTAGGTTGTATCACTGATACCAGCAAACTGAGTATTTGAACGAGATTTTAGTGGTGTGGAGTTATGAGTTGTGTAATTAGTTGTAAGAGTCATGAGTTGTGTAATGAGTAGTTGTAAGGGTTATCAATGGAGCTGTTGTGAGAGTTATGAGTAGTGTCATGAAGTAGTTGTAAGAGTTATGAGTTGTGTAATGAGTAGTTATAAGACTTATAATTTGTGTAATGAGTAGTTATAAGACTTATAATCCATGTAATGAGTAGTTACAAGATTTTTCACTTGTATAATGAGTAGCTACAAGACTTATAATTTGTTGTAGTGAAGTAGTTACAAGACTTATAATTCATGTGATAAGTAGTTGTGAGAGTTATAAGTTGTGTAATGAGTAGTTGTAAGAGTTATAATTTGTAATAAGTAGTTACAAGACTTATAATTTGTGTAATGAAGTATTATAAGACTTATAATTCATGTAATGAGTAGTAAAAGACTTTTCACTTGTATGATGATTGGTTATAAGAGTTAATGAGCAGTTACAAGACTTTTCACTTATAGTATGGAGTACTTATTGAAAAATTCCAATGATACAGTTTACCGTCCGATAGTCTTCCAAAATGGGTAGATGTCAAACCGTCATTACCTTTTCATGATTTTCGAACTCCAACTTCAATTAACCACTTCAATACACTAAACCACTCACCGTCCAAAAAGCCTCATCTCATTAATCTTCTTTTCATTGTTGTCTCCTACATTTTCCCACTAAAACCTCCTCCTCTATTCCTCTCTACCTTCCCATAACTCCCCCATGATACCCCAAGGGTCCGATAGCCAACCCATGCCTCACGACTCTTCCAACTGCCTAAAATCTCCCATCCACCACCGTTTCTCCCCAACCGTCCTAAATTCTCCCTAAATCTCACCAACCTTCCCCCAAAGCCTCACCCCACCACCACCACCCTCGCGACACCCTCCGTGGACAACCGTTCTCGAGATGATCCGGAAAAAGCAATTAATCCGTATCGCGAGGGACTTCAACATCAAATAGTTCCCTTTAAAAGATACTCCTACTTTCCACTCCTTCGGTTAATTAAATAGAGTGGGTCACTAAAAACCCCTACTTACATTGCATCTACATTCTATCTTCACATAGACCCCTATTACTATGGCGAAGAAGACTGCGTCAAAACAAACATCGTTGTTTGATATTCGACTCAAAAACCATCACCATGACGTCCTAGTCCTCAAAGGGTCGCCCCAGGACGCGGCGTCGGCGCTTCTTAGTGGCATGATTGCGTTGTCAGTGAAGGAGCCTTTCACCATAAAGAAGCTCAGCCTCCGGTTGTACGCCACCCTCCGGTTGAACTGGACTGAAACCCTCAACACCAAGGGTAGCCACTACGACCGCAATATTCACCATGAACGCAAGATCTACGAGCACCTGTGGGACAACATGGAGATCTCCAACTACTTGAACCACATGTACGAGAATACCGTCGACCCGGGGACCGCCGGCACCCCCATCGGCATGTCTCGTAACAGCTCCAGCTCTTCCCTCAAGAACCTCGGATCGGGATTCCGCTCCAAGTCCTCGACCAATTTGGGTGGTTTGGCGTCGTCGTTGTCCAGAGTGTCGCCCACGGCCTCCTCCACCACCTTGGCCCATTCTGCCTCCACCACCAGCTTGAAGACCACCGCCCACACCTTGGTCCAGGGGAATTATGAGTTCCCTTTCAGCGCCATTTTGCCGGGAGATATGCCTGAGTCCGTCGAGGGCTTGCCAGGCGCCTCGGTGGTATACAAGCTCGAGGCTACCATCGACAGGGGCAAGTTCCACCAGGCGATGATCACCAAGAAGCACTTGAGAGTGGTGCGGACTTTAACCACCGATTCGGTGGAGTTGTCGGAATCAGTGGCCGTAGACAACACCTGGCCCCAGAAGGTGGAGTACTCCCTCAACGTGCCATCCAAGGCTATAGCCGTGGGATCGCTGGTGCCCATCACTCTCATGTTGGTGCCATTGCTCAAGGGTTTGCGATTGGGCGAAACCAAAATCACCTTGGTGGAGTATTACTCGTACATGGGATATGTACCTCCGGTCCACAACGGAGAACGGACAATTGTCACCAAAGTCATCGATAAACCCAAGGATGACGATCCCGACTTCCAACTCGACCGATGGCAAATTGACACCTTCCTCAAGATCCCTCCCAGCTTATCTCAATGCACCCAGGACGTCGATATCTTGAGCAATATCAAAGTCCGTCACAAGATTAAGTTCGCTATCGGGCTTGTCAACCCGGACGGACACGTCTCCGAGTTGAGGGCGTCACTTCCCATCTCGTTATTTATCTCGCCATTTGTCACCGTCAAAGCGTTGGCTGACATCACTCATGAAACCTCTGACGATGAAGAGGAGATCTTCACCGCAGACAGATCCCACAGTCACACCAGCTTGGACGAGGAGTCGCATCCACGCTCCAATTCCAGCTCCTACTCCTCGTTCCTGGGATTGGTGGCTCCTCCGTTGTACGAGCAACACATCTACGACCGCTTGTGGACTGACGTGTCCCCTATAGACTCCCCCATGGACTCGGGATCGTCAACTCCTCGGTCGGCCTACAAAAATGGCATACAAGACTTTTCCATGTCCCCCATCGACAGCGTGCAGTTGACCGAGAACTTGCGGTTGTTAAGCTTGCAGCGCCAATCTGAGACCATAAGCAGCTCTCCAGGGACCCCGAACGAGCGGCCCACCTTCTCGTTGGACGGAGAAAACACCAACGACTACTTCTCCGCCCGAAGATCCAACCTTCGTTCTGGTAATTCTACTAATGTCCTGGGATTATTGTCACCGGGTGCTCCTTCGCCAGCGGCCCATTTGTCGAGAACCCAGTCAGAAACAGTTCTTGACTCCGGCGATTTGTCCCAGGTGCCATCTTATCGTCAGGCAATGAAATCAGATTCCAACGAGCTGTCGTTTGCCCCAGCGTATCAGCCTCCGCTCCCAGGGTCCCACATTGACTTGCAGGAGTTGAACCGACGCCATGATATTGCGTCTCCACCGTTACTGTCGCCACCTCCAGCAGTTCTGCGACCCAAGACGACGCTATCACGGGGCTCTAGTTCGTTCAACTTGATGGGCAAGTCTGCCTCTGGCAATTCCTCCCCGTCAGTTTCCCGAAATGTCTCATCATCCAACCTTTCGGCATTGAATCATGGCAGCTCAGTTTCGCCACCTAGTGGGTCCACGGCTTCCCTCAATTCTTCGGTAGCAAAGCCTTCGACAATGGCCTCTGACAGAAGTGCAGTTTTGGGATCAAATCCCATCAGATCGAACTCCAGTTTGTCTCTCCACAATCTTCACTTTTTGAACAAGAAGAAAGACAAAAGAGAAAGGTGATTCGTACTCAGAGAAGGGTTTACGTAGATATAATGCCAATAATCAGGTAAATTCAAGCAACTCTCGTAAAGCGACTTCTTACGAAGGCTTTCTTCTGTGAAACCGAAGGTACCTTCTTTTGAGAATGGAATTGGGGATAAGGAGGTGAATGAGATTCCGGCCAATTCCGCTGCCTCCTTCTTCGACCCATCGTCGATTGGTAGTTCGAAGACAACAAAGTATCAATTATTCAGAAGTTTTAGAACATACATTATCAATTATTCAGAAGATTTAGAACATACATTATCAATTATCCAGAAGATTTAGACACACCTTAATCCAACCTGGTCGTCCCACGCTCTATATTTTATCCTCTTATTGACACAAGGAAAAACATTATCATCATTTACAATAAATGACGTCTAGGGTCACAAGAGTTGATTTCATGAAAACTACCCATATCTCCTATTTTCACAATGTTGTAAAACTCACAAGTTCCACAATTGTGTACATTGTATAAATTTAAAATTACGTTAGTTGAAATTCATTCCTCTGTAGAACCACCCGCTTTGCCCAAATCCAGACATCTTCTCCTAAATATGTCTATGACCATAGACTGCCCCTAAATCATTACCTGTCTCTTTAAAGGTGCGCACCTAAACGGAGTTGAATATTATTCAGTTTATGTAAATATGTTCAGGGATCGAACCAATTTGTACCTATCGTACCGGCGTACTATCCCCCGAACACAGGAACCTGTCAACTTTGACAGTTTTGGCGACGAGGAGGAAGGACTCATGGGGAGACGTAAACAAAAGTATCGAGATCAGGGAGGATCAATAGAGCTTCAGCCAATTGCACCATCGATTTTCGACATATCGAAAGATATTGACGTCAACTTGGCGGTCATCAAGACGCAGACGTCGGAATTGAACTCCTGGTACAAGAAATTGTTGATTACGAGTGTCCATGACAAGCCAGAGCTCGAAAAGAAGATTGAGAACCTAAACTACGATATCACCAAGAAGTTTGAAAACAGCTACGTTTTGATCAAAAAGTTTGAGTTTTTGCAGAAAAACCACCAGAGGTTGAACCTCAACTACACTGCCAACGAGTTGGCGATGGTGGAGAATTTCAAGAAGAACTATGCTGTGAAAATTCAAGAAGCTTCGTTGATTTTCCGTAATTTGCAGAATAATTACATCAAATTTCTAAGGGACGACGACTATGACGATTTGAATGATACTTCCCAGCTATTGGACAGTAGTAAAACCAATAATTTGCTCATCGAAGAAGAAAATACCAATCAAATCGAAAATTACTCCAAACAAGTGCTTCAAGAGAGTCAATTGCAAATCCAAAATACTTCCAACGACCAGTACTTACAGCAGCGTGAGCGAGAAATCTCCAAATTAGCCATGGGAATCTTGGAAATCTCCACCATTTTCAAAGAAATGGATAGTCTTGTTACCGAGCAAGGCACGATATTAGATAGAATAGACTACAACATTGAAAACACCGCCCAGGACTTGAAAGCGTCAAACAAGGAATTGCTTCAGGCCAAAACCTACCAGCAACGAACCACCAAGTGTAAGATCATTTTTCTTTTGACGTTGGTGGTGTTTGCATTGTTACTAGTATTTTTACTCAAACCCACCAGTAAAACAACTATCGTGGAGAGACCGCCAGTTGATTCCGGCCCTCAGCGACCTACCATAGATAAGCCTGACGACGTACATGATAATGAACCCCGAATGTAGCCTACATGAGTTTCTTGTAAGTACAATACATAAGGAAGTTGATTTTAATTGCCACGAGCTTGCCTGTCTCGAGGCGAAGATGCTTTGGGGGTAGAGCCAGTAACAATGAAGTTCGAATATGTGGTTGCTGGTAGCCTGACGATGCCTTGCACATTCTTTAGCAAAAGTACCCACAAGGGAAGAGATTGAGAAGAACCACTTCATTGGCCCTTGGAGTCTTATTTCCTCTTTGTTTGATTTCAAACCGACAGGGAGCTAAATTCAGAAGTGCAAGTGATCATCATCTTGTTCTCGAAGCTCCACCCTCCGTTTTAATGGTTTCTGCCTGGTCTAATGCTTTAGAATCACGACGACAATGTTGCAGGCTTTCTTAAGTTTGGTAACTCAAACCCATGAATCGGCAATTCCATGAACTCCAAGTCTAGTTTATACAACGACATAATATTACATGGTTGTACCGCGAGTTATCAAGAGTCTTTCGCCATAATACAGCCTTGGTTGGACCTATTGCTTGATTTTTCACATAGCGTTGTTAGTATAGGAAGCAGTGAAAATGGCAAATCCTCTATTGAAGAAGTAACTACCCTCAATGATTTTGCGTTAAGTAGGGGTAATAGCTCAATTATGGATCCCGATTGACACATGGGCTTCCGTTTGGCTAAACTAACACAGGAGAAGGGGCCGATTTTTGGTTAATTCTCAGCATTAATTCCCTATTTTAAGTGTATGATTCTTCCCCAATGTTCGTTAGCAGGATTCAAGGTGGCTACATGCTTGAAATCATTAAAGGTAGAGGGGGAGAAATACAATCTGCTGTGATATATGTAATTCCTGTAAAATAATATACATTAACTCGGAGTGAAAAGGAACGACGTCTATACCCAATCTATTAATACACTTAAAACATTGAACTTGAACTTGACTTGAACTTGGTTGTATGGAGATAACTCATTAAATCATTCCGTAAGGCCCATCTCTTCTGGCACCACCGTACTTGGGTGCATTTTGTCTGGCTCCAAATGGAGCTTTCTTTCTTCCTCCTACCCCACCACCTAAGGCAAAGTCGGGATTAGTAGCCAATGCGCTGTCAGAAGCTGTGGGGGCAGATCTGAATCTCTGCTGGGGCATACCCATGGGCTGGCCTGGGGGCATTCCTTGATTTTGGTTCTGAGGTTGGTAAAACTGCTGTGGCTGCTGTGGAGGTGGAACATAAGGGGAATGTTGGAAGTGAGGCTGGAATGCCTGCTGCTGAGGGTAATTATTGTCGTACTGAGGTTGTTGTTGCAGCTGTGGGAAGTAGGAGTCTTGTTGGTACTGCCCTGGAGCTTGCTGAGGATTGTATCTGGGGTTGACAGCTCTTTGACTAACACTGGTAAAGTCTGACGATGCATC
Organism: Yamadazyma tumulicola; assembly: GCA_030578535.1. Classification (NCBI taxonomy): domain Eukaryota; kingdom Fungi; phylum Ascomycota; class Pichiomycetes; order Serinales; family Debaryomycetaceae; genus Yamadazyma; species Yamadazyma tumulicola. The sequence continues at coordinate 117,607 of JAJMSJ010000006.1, read as the reverse complement.
CGACCCCAACATATCCGATCCTTGGCTACCACGATTGTGGCCATTTCGACCATACCCTTGGGAGTATTCTTGGTCGAGTTCGTCGCCCAATTCGGTGAAAGGACGGTGTCCTTCGACTTCAGGATGGTGCTCAAACACGCTCATATCGGCAACGGCTCCAGAGTAAGGCGGTCTATTTAATGGAGCATTGGTAGGATAAGGAACTGCAGGAACCTGAGTTCTAGGCATGTCATTGGTGGTAGGAGTTGCGACATTGGCGGTGAACGTAGGAGCCATTTGCTGTTTGGACGAAATGGGAGTGTTGGGTCCATTAACAAAATTTGGCTGAGCATCCTCATAGTTGGTACGGCCCGAATCCAAGGTCCGGGTGCCAAAGGAGTGGGACAGTTTGTTATTTTGGGTAAAATCGTTGGCCAATTGAGCATTCGAGTTGTAAATGCTGGAGTTAGTCAAAGTGTTGGTCACTTGCGGTTGATTAAGAGGCTTGAATTCGTAATCTCTACTAATGGAGCTATGATCGTCAAATTTCGACCCAAAGCCGTTGTTTTTTGGCATCAAAAATGCCGTAGACGTAGTAGTATGGTTGAATTTGTCGTCCAAATTGGTTATATCGTGATCCGACGTCGATTCAACGTCATCGTAGTCATTGCCACTTAATTTCCAGCCGACAAAAAGGAACACCACCGAAATCAAATTAGCAGCTGCCGAACCAATAAGAATCCACCCCGTCCACGACACCTCGGGATAGAACACCAAGACCACGATAATGGCGACCAAGGTGGTGACAACAAAACTCACAATATTGAACACAATAGCCACTATCAACAACCCACTGGAGAAAAAGTGGCTCACGACAACTATCACCAACGTAAGCAAATTGAGGCCACAAGCAATGGGACAAAGAATGAATATCTTCGCCAACGTATCTCTAACCGACCCCGACAATATCCAGTCAACACCATCATCCTTATCACTCAAACTATAGGGATACTGGGCCCCTGGGCACGAATTAGCCCCCGAACGACAGTAACCCAAAATTCCGTAATCATAATCGTCGGTTGATCCAAGGGAAAACGAAGAAACCACAGGAGTAGAGATGGTAGCCAACAAAAGAAACACGAAAGACACCAAAATAAATGGCGCTGCCAACGTCTGGAAGCCTATGGATCCCATAATCACCAATTATATATCACAGCGGATAGATTCACCTTTCACTAAAATCAGACGTGTTCACCGCAATAAAAACAAGTCACAGTACACTGTCACAAAAAACGTCTCAGTACAATTAGCAGTAGCGATAGGAAGCGGGTAACAACGAATAAATCACCAGATCTAGTCAATAGTTTCAAGTGATTTGAATGTTTTTAGGGATTTTTGCACAATCGATCCGTTAAGCCTCGCTACGGCGCGCGTTTGGAGTGGCTGGCTGATTAGGGGAAGTTTGTGGGAGATCAATAAACCGATCAAGTAGCAGAAGAAACCGCAATTGGACGAGGAAAGTCGGCAGAAGGGATGTGGAGAAAAATCACCAATACCGCCATGGGATTTTTGAGGCAATAAGAGACATCAGAGAAGAAATAACGAGGGAGATTGAGTTCTATAAATGGAAGTGGGGCTGAAGTCGCAAAATTACCCCTATTGTTTTCCTTCATACCAAATGTCCGGGACTTCGAGGATGTATCTCTCCATGGCTTCTCTGAAACGGGTTCGATATTGCTTAGGGGTGACGATAGTGGGGTCTTTACCCTTATTGCCACCTATCAAGTTGTTACCTTTGACCCAGTTTTCCACCTTTTTGTCCCAGGTGAAGGTGCGGAGCCAGTCAATGATGCCGATGTAGAGCTTGTTGGAGGAGTCGTTGATGCCTATGACTAGGGAGTAGTCCATGACGTCCATTGCCGATAAGAACGAAGTGTCGTTGAAAAGCGATCCCCTTAGTAGTTTCTTCAGGTTCTCTTTGACAAACACTGGTGTCTCGTAGATATATTCTATCATGTTCTCATCCAACAACACCTCGTTTTCCTTGCCTGTCTGGGTGACGTGACGGTTCCTCATTGATCCCTTCAAGTCGAAGATTCTCGTTGTTTTGGTGTTGTAGAATAAGTTCTCCATGATCAAGAAATCCATCTTGAAGACCTTGCCGGTGATGGTGTTTTTGATGTAAATCTGGTAGAACCCAAAGATTTTTGCGAGGGCAGTGGTCAAGGTATTGAACATTGATTGGGAAATGTACTTGAAATAGAATGGTGCCATGGAGACAAACGACTCTAGTTCTGATTTCGACAATTCCTTGACAATAAATCGATTATCCAACGTTTTCAAGAAATTCGATCCACTCTTGCCCCCACTGGAATTCCATTTGACACACCGGGATAGACTCTGGATGAACTTATCTTCTTTGCCACAGGACTTCCTCAATGCTTCGAATTGCTCGGAGTAGAAGACCTTGCATGATAATTCGGTGCTGCCATCGGTAAATTGATATTTCAAGTGGGTGGACTTATTCTTCGTCATAAGTGCTTCAATGTCGTTGGGTTTACCTCCATTGCCAAAGCGATTCTTGAATTTCTTTTCAATTCTTGCAAAACTGGCGATTTTCTTATTATCGACTTCACTGGACTCTGGGTTGACCTCCGTATCCGGTTCATCGGCCATTTCCTTTATTTTCTGTTTATAGTCATTGGTCGATAAACAGAATGCAACCAACGAGCTTGGCTCGTCCTCACGGACAATAATGTCGGAATCAGCAAAACTGTGCTCGGTCCCATCCAACGGGTACTCTAGTGGATCCCACAAAGATGCTGATCTATCGGCCCAGAAATTGGTTAACGACTTCAATAGTGATACTTTCTCTGGTTGAGGTAGCTCGAGAAGTTTTTCCTTCCGCTCTTTAGGCTTCTTTTCGTCATCATCTTTCTTATCCTCAGACGGTTTGGGCTGAAAGGTATCGTCACTTTTGACGTCGCCTTTGCCGGCAGTCTTGAGTGCTTTCTTTCTCTCCTCCATCTCGTCAACGTCCACTACATCTTCAATTTTGTTGTAGATCTCTACAATTGGCTTGGATGCCACAATTGGCAATGCCCTAAACTTGTTCGAATTCTTGCGTAACTCTAGCTCTCTTTGTTTCCTGAATTCCATCGATATTTGATCAAAGTTCATTTGGTCAAAGAAACTAGTCAATTGGGAAACCTTGTTCGGATTTTTGGCGGAAGACGACTGGGAGGTGGTGGAATTGAGTGAAAGATCACTGACTTTACGGTCCAATGATGGATAAGGAGCTTTTTTAGGGGGATAAAAGTTTCCAATCTTCATCTCCTCATGCTTCCAATTCTGTTCTTGTTCGTGTTTCAATAATGCCTCCATTTTACTTATTTTGTGACCAACATTTGAGTTGGGATTCAGCAATGCCCTAGGAATGAGTTTATCAATTTCTTTGCTTCTATCCTCATTCATGTTTTCTACCACTTCTTCAGTAATACTTTCATTCAGTTGAGTCAATTTGTCGTCGGCGATTTTTTCGTCTAATTCATTCTGTTGCCTGTCTTTATCTTTCTTACCTTCACCGTCCTTGTCTTCATCGGTATTGTATTTGTCCATTAAGAAATTTCTTAAATGGAATTGGGTAATTCGAGTGATTTCATTTTCTGAAGGCAAATATTGTGCTTCAAATTCATTGAAATCATCATCCCATTCGACACCTAGCTCCTGTAACTTCCTTAATATTGAGTTCAATGGAAGATAATTAGTAGGCAATGTCAGCTGATAAATTTCATACGTCTGATCTCGAATATAAGTTTCTTGTTCAATAAGTTTCTCCTTAAGTTCCTCGATTCTTCTCGAACCATCTTCTTCCTGCTTGTCAAAGGTATCCACCTTAACTCTGTTTAATCTTTTGGAAATACTTTGGAAGAATTTGTTGGTTTTGCTTCGAATGGTTTCTAAGGCTTCCACTTTCAAGTTTATTTCAATCGCTGGATCATAGTCTATTTGCTTCGTCGGCACCAACACTTCAAAGGTATCGATTGGAGTATAGTTGACCTTGATTGCCATATCGTTAAATCCAAAATACCTTATATGGTCCTTGAAGAAGTCATGGCGACAGTCACACTTATGATTCAACACCACATCCTTGCCCCAGAAAGACGCCTCAAAGTACTTCCCAATCGACATGAAATAAGTGTCATCACTCATAGGCATTACTGGGGATTTATAGTTGCATTGTTTGCAAACACTCCAAAGTGTTCGTTGATTGGTAAACACTAGATGTTCGTTTGGTAGTGAGTCGTACTTTTCGATCATCATATCTAATTTACCATTACCATGAACATAGTTCCGGTAATGATCAAACATGAGTTCTCCACACTCTTCACATTCTTTAAAGGAGTCGCTGAACATTTGGTCAAGCTGCAAACCTAAATACTTATCGTTGTCAGTGTAGAAATCAACCACAATGATATTGGGTCCATTACAAGGGGTGTTGTTTTTGACAGAAACGTTAGAATGCAATAAATGGATACTTTTGTGAAACACAGGATATAGCTGATAACAAGGTAACTTCATGAGACTCGCCCAGGTCCTCGACCGGGATTGAAAAGCTACGGCGAATCTCTTTAATTTGACATCACTAACGTATTTGACAAAACTCAATAAGTCGGCTGAAGTATTAGGCAATTGCTCTACATCAATGTCAAGTCTCAACTCTTCAATCAAGCTTGAGTCCACCTCCCCCAAAGACTTACAGTTTATTAATAAGTTGTGCAGTAAATTGTGATCATAAAATGTAATAAATGCTTGAATAGCATTTTCTAGTGGTGAAGGTAAAGCAAATTTGGAAAACGGCGACGAGGTGATACTCCTGGTGATGAAGAGATCAACGTATTCAAGGATTTCCTTCTCGTCCGGCATCGTATCGCAAAAAACAGTCCCAGAATTAACCTGTTCCTTGACATTACCAATTTTAGTGATGATATTGTTTACCAGCTCATGGGGAGAAGATTCTTTATAAACCAATAAATGATCTTCCAAATAACTTTTTTCAAACTTTGCATTGATCTGGGTCAAAAGAAGGTTTTCTGTGGTATACTTTATCGAATTTAACGTGTCCTCATCGCCACCCCGTAATACGATGGTGAATCCCAACTCGGTGTCGGTACCTGCAAAACAACTGACGGTTTTGATGACATTGTTATGTAGATGCTTCTTGACTTCAAACTTTTTACAACTGCCCAAGTTACCTTTTTTGAAGAAAAGATCGTTCACTGATTGAAAGATATCCCCTTTGGTATACCTGGAGATTCTTTCAATAACCTGAGGTTTGGTGTTGGAGATAACAGTGATATTAGCCTCCTCCAAGAGAGTCTGAGCTAATTGGCATACCGTATCCCCCACTACCACAACGTCGGGTTCCAAAGAGATTAATCTTGAAACCAAGTTGGTGATATATACTGTTTGTTGAGATTGAACAATTCTCAAGCTGATGAACTGCTCCTTTTGTTTCAAATATTCAATAGGAAACATTAATAAAGCAATTTTGGGATTGTCTATATTTTTCGACATTCTCTTGGAGTCGATATTCTTCGTCATAACTACTCCATCGACCAAATCGGTATTCTCAATGGAGCCGCCAGCAATTCGCTTGATTTTGACATACTGCTTAATATCTAAAGTATCAGTGAAATGAAGACCGTTGACAAAACTGATGGTTCGAGTTAAAGCTTCCGTCCAGCGGTCGATATTCTGCTTTATATCACAATCTTCCAAACACTGCTTGAGAATTTTATTGAAAAGATCCAAATACGCAGTGCTGAGCTTCTTCTCATCATCATCTAGCTTCTCCGGCAGCATTGAGTCTTTGCTGGCAATAAGACTGCCGTACGACACCTTATGGTTGGTTTGAGGGAGCTCTGTGACATTGTCTACCACGAACTTTTCCGGAGATACTTCTCCAGGGAGCCCTTCGCTTTTAAGTTCCCCTGATGCACCACCATTCGGAGTGGGAGACGCTGGTGGCGATACAGACAGACTTTCCAATTGTGGGAGGAGTTTAGAAGTAGTCTGGGGATATAATATGTTTCTTCCCGTTTTAGCTCGTCTACGAGATCTCATTCTTAACAATGAAGCATGGGCTCGTTCATGGGACCGTAAGTTTGCTTTGGGGTTGTCTTCAAGAATACTTCGAGCAAATGGACTAGTAGTATCGTTTATATAGTCCTCATTCCGCCCATTCCCAATTAATCGTGGAAAAACTGTTCCGCCAGTGTTAGCACGTAAGTTCTTGGGATAAAGTTTCTCGTTGACCATCATGGTGGGAAACTCTCCTAAAGTCGGGACCGCATTGGCACTAACTGTGGCTAGGGGTCTAGCGATGGGTGCACGGGGCGAAATAGTTGATGAACTCACTACTTGATTGTATGTAGCATGATTTAGGGAAGTGTATAGCGACATAACTTGCTCGTCTTCGTTTTCACTTTCTACCTCATCATCTCCTTGGTCGGTTTCAATGCTGAGATCGTTGGATCGAAGATTTTGTTCGCTACTTCTGGAGCTAAGCACTCCTGAATAGTCACCACTAGCAATTCGGCGCATTCCGTCACTCACTTCATGGGACTTGACTTTTGACAACTTACCTCCTCCCAAGAGTCCATGGATGCTCAAGTTATCTAAACTATTGGATCTGGTTACGTTCAAACCGGTGGCGGATCTCCTCAAACTGGGATATTTTTTTAACCAGTTAGTCTTAGGTACGCTGCTGTTGTTGGATAGTCCATTGCTGTGATCGTTGGAGATCGATCGATTAATGTTATTATTTAGCGAATTACTTGGGTTGAGGAAATTATTATTGCTGTGAATGTTTTTGGATAAGGGAATCTCCACCGACTCTCCTTGCCTGGTGGTGGCAATCGAAATTCCCTGGGGAGTCTTAATATCGGTGGACGAGAGATTTCCGGGATACCTCTCTGCTTTTGTCATGAAACTTATTTTTGAAGCCGTATCGCTGAAACTGACACTGCTATTGTTGCCGTTACCTCCTGCAGGAAACAGCTCTCGCCGAGAATTGACCGACTGGGATCGAGGGCGATGGAAGGGATGCTGAGGTAAGGTATCGTCAACTTTCGACCTGTCGATAGTTTCAAATGATACCGCATCGTCCTCCACCTCTGAATCACTAGAGGAGGAGTCCGAGTCACTCAAATACACAATGACATCACTATAGCACGGTTTGCATACTCGTAGCTTATCATTATAATGCTTCTTTTCTGGATTGTTATACTTTCCCGTTTTGCGTTCCTCCTTGTGCTGAGCGTAAGATACAAATAACGTGCAGTCACTGCAGAATATTTGCCCACAGAACCTACAGTGATGTTTCCTTCTGAAGGCAGAGAAAGGCTTGAAGCAATTAAGACACTCTGAGACGAACGAGTCATTCATCCAGTATTTTCGGGGAATACCACCCGACTTTAAGGGATTTTCACTGACTCGTTTGGCTTTCCGCTTCTTTTTCCTCCGGCTCTCTATGATTGAGGATGCTGAAGATATTCCACCGGGGAAATTCTGGTTAATGATGCTTTTGGCATTGTCTATCAAGGAGGTCGAAAGGTTTGACGAGGGCTTCTTTTTCATGCCGTTCTTAAACTGACGTAAAGTGTTGAATGAATTCAACGTCGCCCCATCGTTTCCACGTCGTAACCGTTGGGCTCTAATGGGGGAGGAATTGACCACACTTTCACCGTGCATGGAAAGTTCTGGCGGTGGTACAGACCCGATTCTGGCAAAGTTGTTGAAAGTGAAATGGCTGGGGGAGGAATTGTTACTGCTATCATGAATGGTGTCAACATCGGAAGCGGAGTCGTCAGAAAGTTCTATATCGTTGGGCAAGTTATTGAAGATGGAGGATATTCGGTTCAGCAAGGTTTTATGGGTGGTTTTGCCTTTCCCAACACTATCCTCGTAATTAAAGCTGCTGGTCTCGCTATTCACATTGGTAGTGGCAGTATATCCGACGTTGTCGGAATTACTGAGAACCTGAGCGTCGGTGCTGGCCAAGGCATTGACGTTCAACACCGAATTGGTGGCGCTGCCACTCAACTTAGTGGGTTCTAGAACCGGTGGCATACTAGTGAATCTAAGGGTTTTACCATCCGACTTGACAGTAGACTGGCTCTCTTTCACTCCGTTGTTGCTGGAATTAGACAACGGGGTAGGAGTCACCGCTCTATCGTCGTTCTTGTCGCCGATGGAGACAATGTCAATGTGATCAACACTCCCTTGTGATTGTGAATTATTGGGCATTAGCTCAATCGCTTCTTGTAGTTTCTTACTCTTATCTTGGATAGAACTGCCGGTGTTGATGGAAATGATATTACTGGTCAACACCGGGGGTTTTATAGGACTGTCACTTATCCCGTCAAGCAATTCCTTCATATCGACAGAGTTGGCCGATTTGGGACTCGAATACGCTTGTACCATCACTGATGCATTATTAGTGACCCGTCTTAGCGTCTTGGTGAACAACCGTGTCAATGTCTGGGACTTATCCTGTTCGGGATCAGGAAGCGTTGGAAACGACACGAAATCTGCTGAATCGCCCGATAACGACAGAGAAAGAAACCTGTCTTCCGTGGCCATCTTCGCTTTGTCCATAGTTAAGGAGCCTGTGGAATCTAAGCCCAATGCGGCAGAAAAACTGAGTGATAAAAACTGGTCAAGGAATGGGTGAAAGATTAGTAATTGTTAGACTATTTTCCGAATTTATCACAATTGAAGGTCAGAAGTAGCTACAAGTACCACTAGAATGTCAATGAGTCTCCATATACTATTTAGCGACAAAAACAACTGCCAATCACAGAATTAAGGCTGAGGTTTTAAAGGTAAACTCCAGATTTCTTTAGTTTGTGGTGCGAACTTTCAGAAAGACTTAAGAGTATAAATGACAGTAAACTGTATATTTTGACGTGTTTTAAGAGTATTTCAAGATTTTGCCGTGGAATAGTTGTCTTCTCTCTAATTTAGGTCTGTAAACAATGTTGTACGTTCATTGTGAGACTAAGATTGCCAATACTCGAGATTTCCACTGTATTGTGACTGTATTGTGGCTACTTAATAGAAGTTAATTCGTGGTACAGCTTGATCACCGTCGTTCTTCGAACAAGGTCCCAATGGCAGGTAACTACGCCTAACCAGAATGAGTAGAATTGAGTTAATAGGTATTTAGATTTGAGTATGAAATGAATCAACACTTCATTATACACCCTGGGGACTCATGGTTCACCAAGCATTCGTTTAGTGTAATCTGACCACAAAGCCCACCAAAATTAAGTATATAAGTCTGTGGACTTGGGTGCAAAAAACTTCAGAATTTACCACTAACAGAAAGTAAAGTCTAAACAACAACCATGTCTACCGAAGCCACTCAACTTAGAGAACAGGAAATGCTTGTTCAAACTTACAAGGGATTGTACTACCACCTTTTTGATAAAGTACAAGAACTTCATGAAACAATTAGAACATTACAATTTGATAACACTCATTTGCAAACTGAACACCGTCATTTGCAAAAGCGTTGCAATGTCTATCTCCAGAGGCTCGAAGAAGTCTATTCCATCAATGACCAATGGGCAGTAACAAACGCCAAATCTGAACAATATATCAAAAAATTGACAGAAGCCCACTCCAAATCTGAACAAGAAATCAAAAGATTGACTGAAGTCCAAAGCAATTGTGAACTTGTAATTGGAAATTTGGGCGAAGCCAACACCCAATCCCAGCAAGATATTGAACAATTGAACAGTATTATAAGTCAAATCCACGACGATAAAATAGATGCTATTCGGGACGCTGATAAAAAATCAAGAGCACATCAACGGGAAAAACTCAGTCTTGAAGCTCAATTAGCAAAGACAAGAGGCCAATTAGAACAACATGAAGCGAAGTTGCGCTCATATCCAACACCGGATTTAACGTTAGCACCGTCTTCAGACCCAACACCATTTGCAACAGCCTCCACTTCAACTTTGACATTAGCAGCAGCTCCAGTCTCAGCTCCAGTCTCAGTCTCAGCTTCAGCTCCAGTCTCAGCTTCAGCTTTAACCCCAGCAGCACCAAAACCAGCAGTTCCAACTTTAGCACCAATACCAATTGCGACTACCTCAGCTTACGCTTTAACACCAGCACCAACACCAACTCCCAACACTAAAAAGGGGAGTGCTTTTGGTAAGTTCTTCCAGAAGATCAAGCCTAAAAAAAAGAACAAATTAAACCCCGTCACGGAGTTCCCAACTGCAGTACCAAAGGAAAAACGGTTCCAAGCCATCAGAAGGTTCTTTAGAAGGAACCCACTGGGGGCTCACCAAGAGGTGAAGGCTTCACGGAAGTAGCAAACCTGACCAGGAAGGATTTGAATTGGAATGGAATTGACAGAATTTATAACCACAACAGAACTCCACAAACCTAGTTTTGAAAATATGAAATCGCCATTTCAACTTTGAAAACAAGATGGCACAGAAAGGGAATAGAAAGTGACATCGGTTCACTCCGAAAGCAAAAACATTCAATCGTTCACTAGCATCAATCATTCACCAGCCGAAGACTAAGCACATACATAAATTCAATTTTAATTTTCCAGTCACTGATAAAAGTAAACCACTAGAATTGCCAGTACTTTTACAGGGATGAAGAAAGTTAGAACCCCAGAGATTGAATTCTCCCACCATTCACATACGTGCTATGAAATTAATGAAAGGGCCACGATAGGCAAGATAATGACAGAACCATCAAAACCGTTAAGACCGATGCATACTCCTGATAATCAACTCACTACTCCTCATTTCTTAGATTTAAGTCAGGATTAAACCATCGGAACGCTACTAGTAAATCTGTACAGATACTGTTAACCAACTCAGTTGTATTCAATTGATTGAACCAGTATAGAGTCACGGAAATGCTAGTGACGTAACGGCACCGAACGCCTGCAAGTCACTCAATTGCCTTCAATTGATGGATTTAAACCAGGTTTAAACTGTCGGAACACCATCTGTCACTAATTAAAGATGGATGAAAACACCAGCCAATCGACCCAGAGGTCCATTCTATTCAGGAAGGACCAAAATCTCAAAACAGTCTAAATCGGTGAAGACACCTGCAAACTCCCGGGTGCCTTCTTCTGATAGAATAACCCCAGAATCACCCCAACACTAACTAATGCTACGGATGCCATAACGGAGACTTCTATTCCACATTTTTGTGCCACCTGATAAAGGACTAGCCACAAGTCCCGTTGTCAATAAATTCATCAACCACCATACACTATCCTTCCTTCCAAGTCGGTACTGCTACTTCTCCACAAGAAGTCACCAAAACGTTTTTCAAGTTCACTCTAACTACATTCTACAAGGTGTAGAATAATATATTGTTTATCTCTATCTTGTCTCAACTCTTCCCTTTAATTGCATGAAACACTATAGTTGTGTACTATCAAATTGCATAAAACAGCAGTTAACGTTGCCAAAATCGAAATTACACTACCTTTTCAGAAACCAAATCAATAAGACGCCACCCCATAGTCTAAATATCCGAATAAGTCAGTGACAGCGTCAATAAACTAATCTAACAACTGTATTCAATAGTGAGAGAGTTATAACGAAGAACACGTATCTCACTTCCGTTAATCTCCAAAATACATTCCTATCATTTTATGACGTTTTTATTGAATTCTGCACTTGACTAAGACACCCTTTTTCTTTGTTTGTGTTCAAAAAACGTCTATTAGCCTCTGTATCTTCAGAAATCAACCGAAATTGCAAATAAAACGCGGAACTCTCAGAAAACTCCCAGAACGTTGATAGTTGTGAAGAACGTAGATGGCGATGTCATCAGGATTACAAAGACGTCGAGGAGGAGGGAAAAGTGCAGGAGGCACTACAAGCAACAATACCAACTCTAATTCCAATTCCTTTGATGAAGATACCCCAGATCTCGTCACTCCAACCCACAAAGTAGGAGTTGACGATAAAGACATCAAAGACCGTACAGAATTGAAAATGCCATTGTTGACGTTGATGGAAGAGGTGCTATTAATTGGATTGAAGGACAAAGAAGGATATTTGTCGTTTTGGAACGATAACATCAGCTACGCTTTGAGAGGGTGTATTTTGTTGGAATTGACCTTTCGTAATAAGATCACCTTGGTCAACGATCCCGCCAGGCGTAGGTTCGAATTATCCGATCGGTTAGTGGAGGTGATCAACGATGAACCAACGGGGGAAGTGTTGCTCGACGAAGCGTTGAAGATTATGAAAAACGACGAATCTCATTTATCGGTCACTAATTGGATAGACTTGTTATCGGGAGAAACCTGGAATTTGATGAAAATCAGCTATCAATTGAAGCAAGTCAGAGAAAGGTTGGCAAAAGGGTTAGTCGATAAAGGAATATTGAGAACGGAGAGGAAGAACTTCTTTCTTTTCGACATGGCTACCCACCCTGTCGCCGACAAACAGTCAAAAGAGAACATTAGAACTAGAATTTTAAACCTATTGGTGAATAGAAACATTGATTTTGATGCCATTGCTAATGACCAGTTTCCTAAGGATACCACGTTCAAAGCATTGAGGTCAATCGCTTTAATCTGTGGCGCCTACGCTGCCAATGTATTGGAAAACACGTTGTTGACGTTAAACTATGACAAGAGAGATCAAGCATTTGCCAGAGCCGATGAGTTATTGGCGGATTATAGTGATTATCCTTTCCATAGCGATCATGCAAGTCCCTTGGGATTGGGTTTGAACTTATCCCAGGAAGTAACTAGTGAAATTGAAAACGACGCATCCAATGAATTGCAATTGGAGCTAATTGCTGCTGTATTAAGTGTGTTTGCTAGAATGGATTCAATTTTATAGTGGTGTACTTTGGTTATAATTCATATTCTTCTATTCTCTGATCCAGGGTTACTGTCTATTCAAACTACTGTGGAATGACCGAACAAGAGACTTTTCTTTATCGTCTCCAGCAGAGTCCCAAAACATTCCTCCTCCCAATCCACGCTGTTTGATGAACTGAGCTTTCAATTGCACACTCAGAATGTTATCATACAGCACAAACAACCCAGAATTGTCAAGACAATAAGCCCCAACTACCGTCTGGTCAAAAGTTTCTTTAGATCCTGGAAGTGGCAATTCCTTGTAGTCAATGACTCCTTCATCGGACAATTTTGACTTGTCAAACTTAGACCCTGGAGATGGACTTTGGATTCCGGCAAACTTTCGGCCGTAAAGGGGCATCCCAACGATGAGTTTCTCCGGGGTGGCTCCGTTAAGAAGATAATTGTCGACTACTGTGGCAGTATTCAAGGCGTTATCACCGTTAAATCCATATAAATTGGAATGAAACCCCGTCCTTTTCGACCAACTGTACCCCGTAAAGTCATAGCACATCAAATTCCAGTGATCCAAGTACTGGTCCATCTCTTTGATTCTAAGATTGGTGATATTATCATTTCCAGCCGGGGCCGCAACCGACAATAACGCTCCCGGCTTTACCTCATCTAATTCTAACCTAACTAAATGGATCATTTCCACAAATTGTTTACCTTCAGTTGCATTCCTCGGGTACTCCCAATCAATATCAATACCATCAAACCCATAGTTTTTAACAAATTTCCCGCAACTCTTTGCAAAGTTGCTCATAAGCAGCTTATTGTGGGTGATCGCCTGAAATGAAGCTTCACTTCCCCAACCCCCGATGGAAAATGACACCTTGACATGTGGATACAAAGTCTTGATATCACCAAATTGATTGACTAGCCCATGGACCTTCTTACCGGATAACGGAGAATCCAAGGGAACTTCTAAATCCCCCCAAGTGTCCAGAAACGTCAAATTTCCCGAGGTTTTATCTATTGTCAAGAAGGCATAGTACACTTGGTCGACAACGGTATAGTCTATATCCACCGGCAGGTGTTTTCTCTCATAAATGGACCAATTAGAGTAATAGACGGCAGTGGAAAGATCCCGGGGAACCACTGGAGATTCCGAAGAATCCTTGGGTTTAGAACTACTTCTCGACTTTATACTGGAACTAGGACTCAAATGTTGAGCACCATAATCCTTTATAGACTTCAATTTCCCAAATAACGACATCCCAATTCCTTTTGTATCACTTTTATAATAACGGCCAAATCTACTTTTGCAACTTTGCAGCAGTTTCGCGAGACTTTAATCAAAGAGGCAAGGACGTGGATAATGGCGTGTTCCCATGTTGTTGAAAGCTCCAAATTGGTGACAGTAGAAGTTCCACCGGGTACTGTGGTATATAAGGATGATTGTATGTACAGTTTTGATACAGCAGAGAATAATGCTTTAGGATTAGATGTGTGTTTGAGTTGTTTTCGAAGCTATAGTAGAGGAGACACAGATTATACAAAACAACATACTCAGGTATCAAAACATGAGATATTCTTGAATATCGTAAAGCAGTTGAAACCTGAGTCGGAGAGAATGCCTTTGAGTGATAGAGAGGACGGCGAAAGGCAACAGAAGGTGGCGAAGTTGGAAGTCAAAGAGATAACTGATGAGGCGATCTATAACACTAAATATTCGATTTATTGCTCTGTAGATAATCACAGTTTTGAAATTGACGAAGCGCCGGAAACCTTGCAGTTATTGGCTGATAGTGTCATTAAGAGCAACTCCAATCAACGCCAAGAAGAGATTAAAGCTTGGGAGCAAGAGATCTTGCCCTGTGAACATTCGATTGAAATCGAACAATTTAAAGCCAAGGTGGATTTGTCAAAATGCAGCCAGTGTGATATAAAGGAAAATCTATGGATATGCTTGCATTGCGGAGCTTTGGGCTGTGGTCGGCAACAATTTGGGTCGAATACCCCAGGAAACTCTCATGCTTTGCATCATTTTGAAACCACGGAACATCCCGTGGCGGTGAAATTAGGTTCTTTGTCAGCAACAGATCCTGATAACTATGATGCTTATTGTTATAAGTGTAACGATGAAGTCAAAATCCCTCGGGTGGTGGAGTATTTGAAAACATTTGATATTGATTTGTTGAAGGCAGTGAAAACGGAAAAGAATTTGATTGAATTGAATTTAGATCAAAACTTGTCCTGGGAATTTCAGTTGGAAGGCAAGAATGGCGAAAAGATGACCCCTGTGTTTGGATCAAATTTCACCGGGTTGAGTAATTTGGGTAACTCTTGTTATTTGAATTCCGTGATTCAAGGGTTATTCAATACCGAACCTTACTTACAATTCTTTCAGGATAAAGAATTTCCCAGTTATGATGTGTTGCCGGATCCTTCAAGAGACTTGCCCAGTCAATTAATTAAAGTTTATGATGGTTTGGTCAGCGGGAGATATTCTAAACCTAGTCCAGTAAATGGTGAGGATTACCAATTAGGGATAAAACCAGTAATGTTCAAATCATTAATCGGGGAAGATCATGCTGAATTCAAGACCAATAAGCAACAAGATGCATTTGAGTTCTTGATCTATCTTTTTGAAAAGTTGGATAAAGAGTTTGGCTACGACCTCAACAAGTCGTTCAAGTTCTTGGTAACCAACAGGATTTTATGTTCCAGCTGTTTCAAAGGAACAGCCAATGATGAACTTGTAGACAATATTGCTATCAATGTCGAAGATGAAGTTATCAACATTGACGACGACGGGAAGAAATTTTACAAGGAAACGAATTTGATCGATAGTTTCAAAAATTACTGTGAAGATGAAGTGATTGAAGGGTATAAATGTGATAAATGTAACGAAAAATCCCAAGCAGTCAAATCCCTAGCCTTCAAGACTTTTCCCAAATACTTAATTGTGAATGCTAAGAGAATAAAGTTGGAAAATTGGGTTCCCGTCAAGATCGATGTTCCCATAACTATTCCCGAAACCATCAATTTACAAGACTTTGCCCTTGGTGTTGTAGATGACGATACATATGAGTATGCCATCGACACCGAAGACGATAAATTCAAACCTAATGAAGAGTTTATGAATAATTTATTACAAATGGGATTTCCTCAACAAAGATGTACAAAAGCCTTGTACAAAACCGGCAACAGCAGCTTGGATGACGCCATGAATTGGTTATTTGCCCATATGGAAGACCCCGATATCGATGATCCGTTGGTTATTGAAGATGAAGCTGGTAGCAGCGAAGTTTCAGAGGAGTTAATTAACAATGTTATGGCCATGGGATTCAGTTATGCCTTGAGTAAAAAAGCTCTTGTGTTGAGTAACCAGGACCCCAATGCTGCGGTGGAGTGGCTATTCAATAACCCGGACGACGATGGCATTATTGGTGAAACTCAAGCTCCAATTGACCTTGCCAAAGAGAAACAGCTGTTGGTTGAAGAAATCACCCAAAACCCTCTTAACCCCGATTATAAGTTGAAATCCGTCATCTGCCATAAAGGTACGTCGCCACACACCGGCCATTATGTGATTTTTGTCAAGAAAGTCGTCAAAAACGAAGAAAAATGGGTGTTGTATAACGACGAAAAGGTGGTAGAATGTGGTGACAATCTCGACGATATCAAGACTAACGGGTACATCTACATATTCGAGAACACCCTGGAGAATACTCCGGAGATCTAGAGGCATATATGAGAATATAAACCCGGAAATGCCAGGAAACGGCCAAATCTAACTGTTATTCTCCCAATCAACTGCCTCCGAAGTACAGAGATGGTCGTAGATCGTAGAACTAGCAGTATTATCTTGAATTTGGGTAATTTTCTGTCAAATCTTTCTTTGACTCTTCCCTTGCGCCTCCTCTTTCCCACCACCATCGTCTCCTGCTGTTCCTCATCCTACTCGCCTCCTGGCAGACGTCCCACGATGCCATCTGAACGGAAAATTCTCCTGCGTAAAACACAATTACTCACAGAATTTTTCCACAAACACTTTTTTGACCAAGATGTTCATTACAAACCCTCATATTGGAGACCGTTCCCGCTTGGAAGACTGGAGAAGTATGTAGTTGAAAGCACCGAGGCGTCGTTGAAATAACGGAAAAACCACGAAGAAAACCACTCCAAGAGTGACGAAATCAAATGTGTAGCCAATGAAGAAACTGATGATTATAATCTTCCAGGACGGCGGCAAATTCACACTGTAAAACAACTTACTAACAACCATAGTCAGAGGATACGACCCGTTAACAGCACCCGACTTGTTGCAACACGAGTACCCCTTAACCGAGGAGAATAAACGAGTTATTCTTCAAGGAAGAGAACAAGCGTGCGATATCTTAAACGGCAAGGATGACCGATTGATAGTCGTCATCGGGCCATGTTCCATCCATGACCCCAAGGCGGCATTGGAATACGCTGAAAAATTGAAGGCACAGGCCGATATCTACAACGGCGAGTTGCACATCGTCATGAGAGCCTATTTGGAAAAGCCTAGAACCACGGTGGGGTGGAAAGGGTTGATAAATGATCCCGAAATCGATGGGTCTTTTCAAATTAACAAGGGGTTAAGAATCGCCAGAAGTTTATTTGTTGAGTTGACGAAAAAATTGCCAATCGCCGGTGAAATGTTGGACACAATTTCTCCCCAATTTTTGTCTGACTTATTTTCTGTGGGGGCCATTGGTGCCAGAACAACGGAATCTCAATTACACAGAGAGTTGGCTTCGGGGTTATCGTTCCCTGTGGGGTTTAAAAACGGTACTGACGGGACTTTGGGTGTGGCGATCGATGCTTTAAGGGCAGCTTCCCACCCTCACCATTTCTTGTCGGTGACGAAGCCTGGGGTGGTGGCTATTGTTGGAACTGACGGTAACAAGGACTGTTTTGTGATTTTAAGGGGAGGGAAAAAAGGTACTAACTATGATGAAGACTCGGTCAAGGAGTGTCAGCAAGACTTGGTGAAAGCCAAGGTTGTAACAGAGGAGAATTCAGGACCTAGAATCATGGTGGATTGTTCCCATGGTAATTCTAACAAGAATCACAGAAACCAGCCCTTGGTTGCTGAAGAGATTGCTAGCCAGTTGAGAAAAGGCGATAAGAGTATTTGTGGGTTGATGATTGAATCTAATTTAGTTGAAGGTAGACAAGATGTGCCTCCGGCTGAACAAGGAGGAAAGGACAGTCTTAAGTACGGTTGTTCTATTACCGATGCTTGTATTGGTTGGGATGATACTGAGGATGTGTTGAAGGTGTTGTCTGATGCTGTTAAGGCGAGAAGGGCTTTGTAGGTTGAAGGGGGATGGTAGTTTATTAAAGGTGGTGAAATGCAATAAAAAGTGTTGATAGTTGATGAAAGGTGGTGATGGTTGTTAGCTGGTGTTGGAAAGTGACGGAAGATGACGGCAGGTGATGAAAGACGACAATAGTTGATGGTAGTTGATGATAATTGGCGATAGTTGAAAATAGTTGATGATAATTGGCGATAGTTGAAAATAGTTGATGAAAGGTGATGAAAGGCGATGATAGTTGATGAAAGGTGGTGATAGTTGTTAGTAGATGAAAATGGTTGATGAAAGGTGATTTAAGCTGATGAACGGTGATGAAAGGTGATGAAAGGTGGTGGTAGTTGTTCATCGTTGACGGGAGTTGGTGTTAGTCACCATCAGCCCAGTCGTACCAATAGTCCCAATAGTCCCAATAGTCCCAATAGTCCCAATAGTCCCAATAGTCACCATTAATCACCATTAATCACCAATAATCACCAATAATCACCAATAATCAACAGTAATCACCACTTAAAACCACTAGAGCAATCACTAACTACCAACAACTACTAATAATCATCAGTTATCACCAGTCACCACCAGTAATCACCTATCAGTAGCCACCAGTAATCATCAACAACTACCAGTAATCACCAGTCACCACCAGTAATCACCAACAACGACCACTAATCACCAACAACAACCAGTAATCACCAACAACGACCAGTAACTACCAGAAATCACCACCAACAACTACCAGTAGCCACACCAACAACCACCAATCAACAACAACCACCAATAGTCCCCAACAATCAATCACCACTACTACCTAAAGTCACCACAAGCCACCTGTAGCTAAATTTAGTATATAGCAAAATGTATTTTTTCAACATTTCTTCCCAACTATAATTGCTTAATACACAGAGTGGCACACCCTTTGTTTATGTATCTCTCCTAAAACTCATACATAATCCCAAATGCTTTTCTCCTACCTATTCTCTTCTCCAAGCCAAATTTGACTCCCTGTCATGATAGAGACTTCGGCTACGAAAGCTTCTGTGCCCGTCTTATTCCCAAGAGTACCTTTGGTAGTGCCCGTCGGTATATCTACATACTATGTGGTTTCCGGGAAGTTTAACTTCGCCCCGGCTTCGGCATTTTGCTTCGGACGCAAAACTTTCCTTCGTGACTGCAGTGAATAATCTAACCTGACATGATACATGAGGTTTCACTCGTATGAATTTGTTACTTTTGCCAGGCAAGAGTTGAAAGTTGGTTCAGAAGAAAGGTTTTGACAGGAGGAGCAACTTTTGTTAGCAGTGTAAAAACTTTTATAAACACAGTTTTGATAAGATTTGGCAGTTTAACTGCTGGACCGTGCTATTTTGCTAACGTGCATTAGTAGTTGCATCAGAGGCTGCATTAAACGATTTTAATTATAGCATAAACTGCATTTAGCTTTGCATAGACAATGTGAGAACTATATATTTCTGTTGAATGAAGCGATGCTGTAGGCTTTTGTGGTGCTACTTACCCAGATAATGCTATGTACTACTCCTCGAACAAGATTTGAATCTCTTCGATTCTTCTTTTCCGTTTTTCTTCTTCTTCCACTCCTACGATTTCCCCTATTTGCTTCTTCATTTCCTGAATTTTCAACATTTTGATTTCTATGCTATTTTCCATGATGAATCGTGTCACTTTAACGTTGTTTTGTTGTCCAATCCTATGCAATCTGTCGATGGCCTGATCTTCAACACTTGGTGACCACCAGGGGTCCATCATGAACGCTGTGGAAGCGGTGGTCAAATTCAATCCTACACCCCCTGCTTTCAATGATAACAACAACACCGTCAATTTATTGGTGCTGCAGCTATCATTGAATTGCTGAAGCAACTGATCTCGTTCATTCATCTTGAGTCTTCCATCAAACTTCAAACACCGAACATTATTCTCCCCAAGTTGCAATAACAACTCATTCTGGATGATGTCCAAGAATGACGAAAATTGGGAAAACACAATTATCGGATCATTTAAATTCTGGCTCTTCAATGCTGTTATATGATTTATCAATGCTTGAATTTTCGATGAAGTTTTGTTGGGGTCGTATAGATATATTTGAAATGGCAAATCATTGTCAATTTCCTGTTGCGTATGAAATTTATACTCTGCTTTAGTTGTCACCTTATTCCTAACCTTAAAAAGCTTATATTTTGATATCGTGTGTCTGCAATCGGGACACAACACTGGTAGGTCGGAATTTGTTTGAAACTCAATATGTTCCAAAAGACACGTCAAACAGAAAACATGATTACATTCTGTTATGATCATTTCATTAATATCGATCTTATTGTTAGTACAAATAGAGCACTCGGCTTCATGTATCGTCCTACTGATTGGTGCATACATCAGATAGATCTTCTTGTTGATCTCCGATTCAGTTTCAAACTTCTCAAATTCGTCTTTTAGTTCTCTGACAAATAGCTGTAACTCATTATCTTCCTGGATACCTTCTTTAATGTCTTCATGGTTTAAGTCCTCTTCTTGCATATCATTAATAACCTTTCCTAGTAAATCTTGGTGACAACAAATCTGCCGAAGCCTTAAAATGTGGGTTAATATTTGCGTATACCGCCTTAAAACTTCCCCCGTTTTCAAACTTTCTTTAAACGACCTAGAAGCTCTTTCCTTAAACCAATTGTACAATTTAAGTTCACGTTCATTGAATTTGATTTCTTCGATTTCGATTTGTTTGGATGGTAAGACAACTAGTGGCTGGTCATTGGCATCTTTCATATCTTTGGTTCTCCTCAAGAATATCGGCTCTAGGATAGTTTTCACTACGTCCAATGTATCCTTGATTTGTTTCTGTTCAAAGGGTAAGGTTATGAATGTCTTCCAGTAAGAAAAGTTATTCCATGGCTCGAGTTCGAGAAACTTGATTAATGAATACAAGTCGTCAAGTCTATTTATAACAGGGGTTCCAGTCAAAATCCATTTTTTCGTCAGTTTCAACTCGAATATCGATCTCGAGGTCTTAGCTGTACGGTTTCTAATTGTATGGCCCTCGTCAAGAATTATTCTGAAGAATTTGACTGAGAATAACCCTGTTCTAGGCAAGGTTCCTGAAGAATCCCTCCTTTTTTCAATCTTGGTGAACTCACTCAATATAGTTCCATAGGTAGTCACCACCATTATAGGGATGTGTCTGGCTTTTCCTACCAATACCGAGGACAAATCGCTAACCGATTGCTGCCCATAATAAACCAAGCACCTGTGATTTGGATTTTTGTTACATCTTTTGAATTCCTTTTCCCACTGGGACAATAAAGACATGGGAACAATGACTAAAGTTGTTTGATAGGCGTAAGATGGGTCGTTTTGATTGCCCTGGACATCATACGGCACCGAGTTAATTAATGCTAACGCAGAGATAGTTTTACCTAAACCCATTTCGTCGGACAAAATTCCTCCTTTGAGTGAAGATTTAATCAATGGTTTCTCGAGTGATAGCTCCCCACTATGGAGATTTCCATAGAAGTATCTATCGAAGTCGTCGTCACCTTCCAGTTGTGGCCACTTGAAAGTTTTCCACAACGGGTTCATTATTCCATCATCAAATATTTTCAACTCATCGATATTCTGAAGGCACGGGTCTTCGTCGTCAGTTAGCATTGTTAATACATCTAACTCCTTTTCCCTTGCTAACATCCATGACAATCCGTGTCGTTGGTATGGCCTTAATTCTAATGAGAAATTTTCATCAGGTGGTTTGGTGGAGGTTGGTAAAGCATTCAACATCTCTGATTGCTGATTTGCCAGATAAAACGATTTCAACTGATCGAGATTCAATTCTGTTTCCTGCTCAAACGATTCGTTATCGTCCAAGGTAATTTGGGTAGTAACATTAGTCTCCAATTGAGTAGCAATAACCTCGATATTATCTTTGAATTTAATGGGGTTTAGCTGCAATTTGCTGAATAATCGTGAAATAGCATACTGTCTTAACCGTAGGTAACTCTCACTATCTGTTTCAGTAGTGAAATTGAATCTGGCTTTCATATCATTAGCCTTTTTGTAATTATCCAACTCATGCTTGATTTCAACTTGAGTAGAGAAAGCAGATTTGGTCAAATAACAGTCAATTTTTATATAAAAAGCATCGCCAGTGGATAATCTGGATTTCGTTTCCACCACTACCGAAGTCTTCAACAGGATGAGTTTCAAATCCATCAACGGAGCAAATATTCTCGTTAAATCTTCCTTTAATCTACCGATTTCTCGTTCATCGTCAAACTCTTCATTAGGAGATGTGTACACCCGAATAACGGCGGAATCCTGGGGTCTGGATTTGTCTTTTCCAATCAACTTTTTGGGTTTTAGTCTCCTTATCGTCATGTTTTTGCCGAAAGGTAACGGTTTCATATATGGTCTTGTAGCAAACGCATCGACAAAGAGGGTTCCAATGTACTTTTTCCATTCGCCGGGATCCTCAGGACTCTGTGACAGTTGCTTCAATGAACTATTAGACCGTTTGGCGTAAGAAAATGGAAGCAACACCCCCCTGGTTTTCTTTCTCTTAGGATTGTTCTCAAGCAGAATAGGCGGTATCACCTTAAAGCCACTGGGTTTCGCTGGTGTTTCGTGCTTCTGCAAATAATAATCCAACGCCATCACCAACTTATCATCTCTATGCTCAAACCTCTGGTACAACTCAAGAATAATATCAACCGATATTTCCCCCAAGACTGACATTATGCCTTCACGAAACCGTGTGAACTCATCTGTTTCTTCAGCTGGTTTCTCCGGTTCTACCAGCATTTTGACCTCGTCTTTTTTGACGGCGGCGCCGAACAACACGCTCCCTTGCAAACTACCCACATCTATCGCTTCCACCTCGTTTGGCCGGAAAAATCTTCTCTTCTCTTTACTCATATCTATAGATCTTATCTGTGCGCGTAGGTAATATGTATATATCCTATATAATCAAGCTATCTTGCTTAAGCATACTCTGTTCTTGAGTAGGATCAATGTTGTTGTTGTCACAGAAAGTTTTGACGTTCCCCAAAAGGATGGACAAGTCGCCGTTTTTGTGGTGCTGCAACACATTCATGTAATCTAACGTTAACATTAGGTCTTCTTTTCTGAATCTTGTGATTTCGGCGATTTCGTCTAAAGTGAATTTGGATCTCTTTTGTAGATAATCTAGTAGAACCACCGAGAGCTTGTGAGACCAAAAGCGTAGGTAACTCACCTTCCCGAACGGAGACAACGGGAACTCGGGACCACTTAAATATTGGCCGGGAGTGACTCTGGCTAAGGCGTACAGAAATTCGATCAAAAGCGACCCTAAATGTCTTCTTTGGTAAGGGGGAAATATGCAAATACAGGCCAAATTGTTATTTCCATCCCAAGATACAGATTCCTTGGAGAAGAACCCCATGGGTTTGAAGTTCGGCTCGCCATATCCTTCCTCCACCTCGGCGGTATCAAATCCGTACAACACAAAGTACTCAAATTGGTCGACGTGGTAAAACACCGACTTATCGTCCAAGAACAACTTTGCAAAAAGACATAGGTTTTGGCAAAACAACGTATCCTGGAACCCTCTGACATGTCGGATAATATAAGGAGAGTCGTCATCACGATACACTAGTCTTCCTATCGTCGGTAGGGGCTTATTGTGGACACAAACAGCTCTATGAATCTGATATTTGCTGTGGATTGTGGTATACTTGAAGCAATATTCGCAGACATATAATGCATCTAGCCAGTATTGGCCATCGTGGCGAGAAGAGGGTTTTTCTGAGGCGGTATCAACCTCAACACCCAACTCCTTCTTCTGCCGTTTATCGCTGAAGAACGCTCCGTTGCCGTACCAAGGCTCCATCTCATAATCACCAAGAGTGACAGTTTTAATATTGGGTTTTTTTAGTACCCCGTACTCTTCATTTTCTGTCAGCAACTTCAGCGTCGTAGATCTAGACCCCGACTTTGGTTTCGATCGAAACTGGGATTTACCAACGGCATCATTTACCATCGATATTTAATACGCGCGTCTCAACGAATCTGAAACCACTGAAACCGGGAGTAATTGTTGAAAATGCCACCAAAAGGATGGAGGAAAAGCGCTGACGGAAGTTATCCCCAACCGGAAAAGAAGCAGGAGCTTGTTTCCATCGATGAGATTTTGTTTCCCCGGTCAATAGTGCAAAGATTAGCTAAAGACATGTTTGCCGAAATTGATGATGGGAATGTTCTTTTGACCAAAGATTCAGTGATTGCCCTTCAAAGATCAGCAACGGTGTTTGTATCGTATCTTTTTAACAATGCCAAAGGTTATGCCAAGGCCAGCAACCGAAAGAATATAAACGCCCTAGATTTAATCAGGGCGCTAGAAACAACGGGATATTCCAGTTTTGTTCCTGAGGTAAAGGAGAAATTGTCTTTGTTTGAAGTGGAGTTGCAGCAGAAGAGAATAAGAAAAATAGAAGGCAAGAGTTATGTGGAAACAGACGACAGCAAGAGATTGAAGAGTAATACTAGCGATTCAGTCGCTAGTACTGTAATAAATGATGAGTCTGAGGACGATGATGGCGAGGAGGATAATGAGAAGAATGACGAGGAAGAGGTTGAGGAGGATGTTGAGGAGGATGTTGAGGAGGATGTTGAGGAGGATGTTGAGGCAGAAGTTGAGGAAGAGGGGAATGAAGAAGATCAAACCACCAATCCTATAGCTTTTCTCTCCAAGGATGAAGGGGAATTAGAAGGATCTACCATTGAGGAGGTCAAGGATGAATCATCGGACGATGAAGAATAGAGATTTAAGGATGATTAATCGATAGAAGAAGATGGATGGTTTCTCTAATGTTTTGAATATTTCTCAGACAAATATATTGATGAAGACGATTTCTGAGACAACCACACATCGATTGAAGAAGATAGACGATTACTGAGACGAATAAATCAAAGAAGATGGACGATATCTGAGACAAATAAATTAAGAATCCTCAAAGAAAGCCCAAAGACAGAACATCTCTCAGACAAAGCTCAAAGAAGACAGACAAATAACAGACAAACACTCGAACTGACTCATCAATTCACAAATGAATATATTCCTATAACCCATTTCCATGCAAAGAAACGTAAAGAATTGTACCCTGTCTTCATGCAATCAACCTCTATGAAGACAACGATTAAATAATGGGAACCCACAGGCTGATGCTAACACTAAATAAACCACCACTATCCCTCCAATTGCTATTAGTATGTAAAACCTCGCTGATCTCAACCACATCCTTCGTCTTATTAGTTGAGCTCGCTTCTGAAACACCAGAGCTGAGTTGGTCAATCGATCAGTCTGATCCACCAAAAGGTTGATCTTATCTCCTCGACTCATAAGCTTACTTATATTATCAAGCATCAACTGCCTCACTTCCTCGACTTCCTCATTCACTAGAACCAAATTTCGAGGATTGATCACCTCCCCTCCATTGGCTTCTTCATCGTCACTGTACTGGCGAGCAGATCCATAATCATATAGCTTCTGATTAGTAGAATAATTCAACTCCTCAAATTTGATAATTTGATTCATATATAACTTAAACTCCCCCAATTTCGCTTTCCCCTTATCGGATTCGGTACCTGCCTCGACATCCTGTTTAAATTCTATATACTTATCCATCACCTTCTTCAAGATAGACAATACCAACGGTTTGTTGATGTTAGCATGAGCAATACTCACCACCGTTATCAAATCATTACTGCCGTCAGAGTTATTTAGCAGCTTTTTCATGAAGTAGATCGACAAATCAAAGTTGGTTCCACCATTAGTAACCGGGATAGACCCTACCAACGTCCTAGAAGAGTTGATTAGCCCAAGTTCTTGTGCAACAATCTCAGAGCAGTTGACATTATTTATCGCCTGGATCAACTGGAAATTTTCACATGAATATAACGTCATCGAGTTCCGGGTCAACGTGGTATGGATCACTGTTTGTTAGTATTTCTCCCTCACTACGACACTACGCCCATCGTCGGCTTCCACACATACAATGCTTCTGAACGTCATTCTTGTTCATTGTAATTTGGTCTTAATCTTTAATTCCGCGCAACAAAGAAGATCATCGCAGAATTCTAGCTGGCATATTATCTTGATTTCTCCCTTTTACACGGCGGAAATCACATTATGGGTAAATATAGAAAGAGATTCAATGAGAAGGCGAAATCAGGAATGCTTGCAAAGCAAGCTGCGCTCAAAAAGGCCAGAAATAAAGCATATTTCAGACAATTAGATGATGGAACTGCGATGACCCATAATGAACCATCTAATGAAGAAGACCCTAATTCCGAGATTCTAAAACCTTTGACGGAGGCAGAAAAGCTGGAACGGAAACGAAGGCTACAGGAAGAAGTGTATGCCATGAATCAAAAGGAATCCAAGTTGTCCCGAGCTAAAAGAAAAAGATTGGACAAGTATATCGACCATCAATTGAAGAGGGAAGAGAAGAAGGTGTTGTTGGAAAAACTCTCTAAAACCAAAGTTGATACCTCAGTTTTAACGTCATCAAAGACATTGGGAAAAGGAAAGCTTTCTCGGAAGGAAGAGTTGCTAGAAGCTCTCGAATTAGAGAAGCAGGGACGGGGTGATGATAGAACGAAGGAAATCTTGTATGACGAGCGCGAGGTAAGAGATTGGGAAGAGGATAATGCTGTAGTTTTCCATGAAGATGTGGAGAATGAGGAGCTGGAGTCGACTGGGGAAAGTGAGGACGAGGAGGAAGACGACGATGGCAACGACGATGGTGAAGATGACGAGAATGAGCCAAAATCTGCAGGGTTTATTGACAATAGACCAGCTAAGTTTGGAGGAAGTGGCTCAGGATTTGGATTTTCTGGTATCCCGATAATTGAGCGTACGCCTGGGGTTAAGAAGTATACATGGCGATCTAGAATGGAGGACGAAGAGAAGAAGAAGAGGAAGCAAGAGGATGAGGATGATTTTGAGTCGGAGGAAGATGAGGAAGATGTGGAAGATGAGGAAGATGCCGAAGATGACGAGATTGATGAAATTGATAATGACAATCTTGACGAAGTAGAGGAAGTAGCTGAGGACGATGAGAGCGAGGAAGATGACGACAATGAGAGTGAGGAAGCTGACGACAATGACAGCGTGGAAACTAGCGATGAAAGTGACAGTGAAAACGAAGACGAAAACTTACCTAGACTCTTAGCCATGAAACCAAAACACTCCTCTACCGCAGAATCATTCAAGCAATGGGCCGAACAGCAAGTTCGGGAGATCGAGGGCCGTACCGAAATGGTCCTCCCTGACCTTCCACAAGAACTAAAAGAAAAGTATTCCACAAGAGTCGATAGAGAAGAAGACTTGGACCATTCAAGTGACGACGAAAATTATGTCCCTATTGACAAAGAGAGTAAGAGGAAAGCGTTCTTTGTAGAAGTCAATCGCCCTGATGATATCCAACAACAGAGAACTCAGTTGCCAGTTTTCAGTCAAGAGCATGTCATTATGGAAGCCATTTACCACCACGACTGTGTTATCATTTGTGGTGAGACCGGTTCAGGAAAGACCACGCAAGTGCCCCAATTTCTCTACGAAGCAGGGTTCGGCAATTTGGATTCGCCAGAATATCCTGGAATGATCGGAATCACCCAACCAAGAAGAGTTGCCGCAGTTTCCATGGCACAGAGAGTAAAGAACGAACTTGGTGACCATGGGTATCGAGTTGGCCATCAGGTTCGTTTTGACTCCTCCATGAAGAATGAAGGTACAAGAAATGGCACTGCCTTAAAATTTATGACCGATGGAGTATTACTTCGAGAGATGATGTCAGACTTCTTGTTAACAAAATACTCCTGTATCATTATCGACGAAGCCCATGAAAGGAACGTCAATACTGACATTCTTATCGGTATGCTCAGTCGAGTATTGAAGTTGAGAAGGAGCAAGAACCGCCCCCTTAAGCTAGTAATCATGTCTGCCACCTTAAGAGTTTCAGATTTTTCCCAAAATACCACCCTTTTCAAAATCTCCCCTCCAATTATCAAAATAGGAGCCAGGCAATATCCTGTAAGCGTTCACTTCAGTCGTCATACCAACTTTGACTATCAGGAAGAAGCCTTTAAGAAAGCCTGTAAGATCCATCGAAGATTACCTCCAGGAGGAATTCTTATATTTTTGACAGGACAAAATGAAATCACCAATATGGTCAGGAAACTTAAAGCCGAATTCCCTTTTCCTCATCAAAGCAAATCATCCAATAGAGAAGAAGAAGATGAAGTGAAAGTGCTTGTGGACAATAAAAACGCAGATTATGAAGCGGAAGAGGTTGATTTGGGGATTAAACAGAGATTGGATGGAGAGGAAGAATTGGATGATTATTCCGAGAGCGATGAAGAAGGATTCGAAGAAACCCTCGAAAGTCATCAATCTCCTACTGATCCCTTGCATGTATTGCCATTATATTCGTTATTACCCACCGATAAACAGATGAGAGTGTTTCAGCAGCCTCCTAAAGGTAGTCGAATGTGTATTGTCGCCACCAACGTGGCAGAAACATCATTGACAATTCCTGGTATCAGATACGTTGTGGATTGTGGACGATCAAAGGAAAGAAAATACAACAAAGAAACAGCAATTCAATCATTTGAAATTGACTGGATCTCCAAGGCTTCGGCGGACCAAAGGGCTGGAAGAGCAGGTAGAACTGGAGCGGGTCATTGCTATAGATTATTCTCATCTGCCATTTATGAAGACCATTTCAATCAGTTTGGCGATCCCGAAATCTTAAGAATGCCGGTAGAATCCACGGTATTGTCGATGAAGTCAATGGGTATAGACCAGGTAATCAATTTCCCCTTCCCTACACCTCCCGAGCCATCAGCCTTGACGAATGCCGAAAGGATTTTGTCAGTTTTGGGAGCTTTAGACACCAATAACTCCGTGACATCCTTGGGAAGGGCCATGTCCCATTTTCCGTTAACACCAAGGTTTGCCAAGATTCTAATTGTTGGCAATCAAGGAGGTTGTTTACCGTATATCATTGCCCTAGTTTCGGCATTGTCGGTGGGAGATCCGTTTATTTCAGAGCAGGAAGTTATGCAATCGGAATCGTTCGACAATAATGACGATGACAGTAAAAAGCAAATGCTTGGTCAATTTAAGAAGTCGAGATCCCTCTTCAGTAAATTGAGTGTGAACAGTGACGCTTTCAGTTTATTATCAGCAGTTTGCGCTTATGACCATGTACCAAAAGACAAACAAGAACAGTTCCTTGGAGATAACTTCTTACGGCCACGAATCATGAAGGAAATCTCCCAGTTGAGACAGCAAATCACTTACATAGTGAAGATTAACAGTAAACTGGAGTCAATTGCAGCAATTTTGCAGCAAACCCAGCTCAAATTGTCCGTTCCCACGAAGAAACAGGTGCAACTGTTGAAACAGATCATTGCCTCGGGGTTTATTGATCAAATAGCCATCAGAGCAGACCTAGTATCCAGTGAGACACACCAACCTAAAAACCCCAACATCATCTCCATTCCTTACACCACGTTGACTGCGACCACGCAAATCGATGGCACTACTGACAACCACGTCTACATTCACCCCGGTTCTATTCTCTCCAATCTAGGAGAAATACCTCCGGATATGCTTGTTTACCACACCCTCAACTTGTCCTCCAATCGAAAGGAAGGACAGTTGACCAAAACACGAATGAAACCTTTGGTGGACATCTCCGGCAAACAGTTGACCAACATTTCCAAGGGATCACCGTTACTTACCTATTCCAAACCGTTAGGGAACAAATATGCCCCGAAGAACATCTCCCCCACCAAACGTGAGTGTTATGTAATTCCCAGATTTGGCGCTGCCATTGGATCTGGTGGTGTTGGATGGGACCTTCCGGTGATCAAGGTGGTTCAGAACAAGTCTGGTGGTCAATGGATCACACAATAAGTTGTACGGAGGAAACTACATATTTAATAGATAGATGCTGCCATTGGGTCTGGTTTTGCCGCTGAAACCTTCCAATGGTCAATAAATCCCCCCAAAGACCCCTGGACTACCCTCCGGCTCCCTCAGGCCCTTCATTCACGAGATAATTCTAATATTTCATGTAAATTTATAGGAAATATCACCTCTTTATGAGAATTTTTTCGCGCCGTTGTTTTGATTCATTAAAGAACCAGTGGACAGATAAAATAGTGAGCGGTGGCGGTAAAAACTGGCATCTCAAGTAGTATGGAGGCTGGCGCTAAGAAGAAAGTAAGAATTGATGATAAGGTAACGGAAATCACATGGAAAACCAGTTTGAGCCGAAAACTGAGGCCTCTTATTCCTTCAGATGTTGTAGATGAAGCGTTTCAAAGAATCTTTATTATTTCGTTGTTTGTGTTACTACAGTCGTGGAAGGCGTACGACTTGGTGTACTTGAACATGGCGATACACAATGACCCGGGGTTTCCTTCTTTTGGCAAATTTTCTTTTATTTTGAAGTACTTTCTTATAGATGGAGTGTTTTTGTGGTTTCTTCCGGTATTAAATATCACCTATTTGGTGTATTCTCCGATATTGACGCTATTGGTGACTATAATATTCAATATTGTCAACGTCTTATTGGTCAGCAAGCTAGATATTGGGGTGGTTGTTGCCGTGGTTGGGCCATATCTCAAACAGTTACAGAATCAGAAAGAATTGACTTTGACGGGTGATAAGGTCTCTTCTATAGATATAGATTCCCATTTCAAGGGAAAATACACCATTCATTATTTGCCTGACTCCTTGGCCAAATTTAATGTTTTTGGCTTGGAT
The DNA here is from genome assembly GCA_030578535.1 of Yamadazyma tumulicola. Lineage (NCBI taxonomy): Eukaryota > Fungi > Ascomycota > Pichiomycetes > Serinales > Debaryomycetaceae > Yamadazyma > Yamadazyma tumulicola. The sequence continues at coordinate 86,583 of JAJMSJ010000006.1, read as the reverse complement.
TCGGTGTGTCATGACGGCTCAGCAGAACCATTCCATATCCCTATAGAATTTAATACCACTACTGATGTTGCTTTTGTGGAGATCCAATACACTTCGCCTTTAAACAAGGTGTCTTATCATCAATACCCCCAATCCGATCTCCATAAATTGATGAAACGAGATTATAGCCATCTTAAGTCTCACAAAGGCTATATAAATGACGACGACCGAGTGTTTTACCTCGAAATCCCCGTCCGAGATCCTGGAACCTATAAGCTAAGTAAGGTGAAGGACCGGATGGGGTCTAGCATGAAGTATATTCAGAATCCATTTTCGTTTGCGTGTTGTCCCAACGGGATGTTTTCCGTTCCCAAGTCGGTATCGAGTGATTTCAACAACAAGATCTGTGTTGGCCAGTCAATGGACGATACTGCCATGAAACTACCTCTTTTACTGCTTGAGGGATCTCCACCATTGAATGCAAAGATATTGGCGTCCTTCAATGGCAAAAAGGTAAAGGTGATTGAGACACAAGTTTCTGATGTTGACTCGCTAAATATGAACTTCACTAAATTCTATTCCCATAAGCTTACTCGAAATTTACTCGAGCAAGAGTTGTTGAAAGACCCGTCGATATTGAAAGTGCCTGAGTCTGGAAATTTGCAGTTTCAACTCTTGGAAGTAAGTGATTCGTTGGGAAATGTCAGAAGGTATAATCCTCAAGCTGATACCGGTGATTTGAGGTACAATGTCGAGCTACTAACCACTCCTTCGGTAAGATTGATAGATATGGAAAGTTCTCGACCATTATTAATCAATGGAACTAAAGGTTTGAGCTTTGCTACCAGCAAAAATATCGCTGAACAATTTCCCCTTAAAGCTCGATTCAGTTTCGAAGATCCCAATGATACCTTGAGGTCTTATAACTTCACCCATGAGTTCAAAGACTTTGATGACTTACGCACCGGCGTTCATGTGTCCAATCCTGGGAACTACAAACTTCTATCAGTTCTGGGGCAGTATTGCGACTGTGAGATCCAACATTCGACAGTCAGGTTCAACGTGGTAGAACCACCAGAATTGGAGATTTCTGCCATCCCAGTGATGGATAAATGCGTGGGTATGACAGGCTATAACTTCAAATTCAATGCTGTTGGAGAAGCTCCATTTGCTGTCGAATACTTGGTGTATCAAAATGTAACTGGCTCCCTAACTCCAGTATCTGGAGTACAGGTTCTAAGATCTGACAGCCATCAATTTGAATTTAACTATAAACCTCCGGGAGAGGGAAGCTTTGTAGTTGTGTTCAAATCCATTCGGGATTACAATTACAAACACTCTCCCGTTTTGTTGGATGATAAACTTCATACTTATCTGACATACTTCAAGCAACGATCAAAAGTATCATTTTTTGATAGTCCCAGCAGGTCATTACAAAAGGTTGTGAAAACCTGTCAAGGAGAAAGTGCTAGTGTTCCCGTGTACTTCAAGGGCCATTTCCCTTTCAAGTTTGACTATAACATCGTTGACCAATCTTCAGGATCTCGGATCGTTTCCATGCAAAACCAAATCGCCGAAGAAAAAGTGTTCGAACTCGCCACTTCTGGTATAAGCAAAGGGGGTAGGTATAGAGTTGAAATTTCAAGTGTTATTGATGGATCAGGATGCACTGCGGAGTTCAACGCGGAGGAAACTGTTCAGATTATCACTAGAGCGGACATACCTGAAGTAAGTTTCGATACTCCACACTCGACCGTACATCGTATGGTCGTGGAGGGAGATTCGCTTGAGATTCCCTTGAAAGTGAAGTCTTCTATAGGAAGAAGTAGTGGTGATACAATCGATTACGAAGTTTCCGATCCAAAGACCTCCAAGGTAAAGCATAGGGGTGTGATTCGTGGTCAAAATTCACTACTTACCAAAACGCCTGGTGTTTACAAGTTGGTGAGCTTTTCAAATGATGGATGTCATGGAAAAATTGCATCTGAGAAGGTTATTCATGTATCTTTGTATGAAAAACCGAAATTGTCTGTTCAAGTTGATAACGAATTAATAGAGTCGAGTAGTGTTAAAGATAACATTATTGTCAAATCTGGCTGTCAAGGCTGCAAGAGACAGATATCAATCCATCTCGAAGGGAAATCCCCATTCCTCGTTGAATACGAAATCAAGTTTCCTAGCGGAAGGACCGATGTCAGAACCATGACCGTCGAAAAGAATACCATGACTGTAAACTTACCCACATCTCAAAGCGGTCTTTACCAGCACATTTTCAAAGGGATCTACGATCAATTGTATACCAGGGAGAAAGGAAGATCACAAACTACTCTTCCTTCGATTTCATATGACATCTATGAATCTCCGGTGGTAGAGTTTGAAAAAGCTAGAACGGTGCTATTATGTGAAGCGGCATTACAAGACGACATCTCCGACTTGAGTAAGGTTCCTGTCAAACTTTATGGGCTTCCTCCATTCCAAGTATCCCTTTCAGTTTCGGGAGAGACACTCAAAAAGCCGATGTTTTTCACTATTAAAGATGTAAATGAACCATATTTGAATTTGAACAATGCATTTGATGCCAAAAACCAACGAATTTGGAAGAACTTGAGCCAAGGGGAATATCTCATTACTGTTGAAAGAGTTTCTGACGGAAATGGGTGTAGTCATAATGAGTTTCATAGTCTCAATTATTTGGTTATATCGGTGACTCCGTCTCCTGATATTTCTCCTTTTATTGCATCTAAAACTGACTTTTGTGTGGGTGACCATGTGGGTTACGATTTGGTTGGAGCAGCACCATTCACATTGCATTATGAATTTAACAACCAAATGCATAAATCGAAAACAGACAATCAATTTAGAAGGTTGGCAGCGAAGGCTGGGGTTATCAAAGTTTCAGGAATTGAAGACTCTTCTGCGGGCCGATGTCTAATCACTATTCCCCCGGAATCACAGAAATTCAAAGATTTGGAAACCACTATACACGATTTGCCGTCAGTTGAAATTAATCAAGGTGATAGTATAATTCAGGATATTCACGAAGGTGACTTGACAGAAATGAAGTTCACGTTTACCGGTACACCACCATTCACGGTCACCTATGTAAGAACATTAGATGGGTCTAGTACTGCAAAGCGGTCTAAGAATTCCCGTGTCCATAAAACCACCAACAAGATCACCGAAACCACCACAATCAAAGATATATGGGAATTTGAATATTCAGTAATGGTGGGTTTGGAAGGGACTTACGAGGCGACAGAAATTAAAGACGCATTCTGTGTGGCAAAGAGACTTTGATGTATATAATACTACATGAATCCTTCTACTCAACAAAGCAAGAGGGTCGGATACTTTTAACTGCTTCAAACTCTCCAACGGAAAATTCCCCTACACTAACCTTGTAATGTTTCCTATTCAACACGTTAGTTTTGACCTCAAATAACACTGGAGTCTTTCTGATGTTCTTGTACCGAACAATTGTAGTCTTGACTGTCATTCTCCCAGACTTTCCTGCTGGAACTGTACAGGTGACATCCTGATTGATTCCTCTGCCCCTTAGTAAATCAAGCTCAGTATTAAGTTCAAGGTTGTTTCTAGCAAAATTGGCTACAATGGCATAGGTCTTATCCCAGGCAGCCCCAACGCCATAGCTTATAGTGTTACCCACTGATGATTTACTATTATCTAAAGTATTACCGAAGTCTTTCGTTTCAGTATATTCTTGGATATCTTGACTGCTGAGGTCATATAAAGTGAATGAATAGATGACTTTTCTATGGAAATGGGATATTCCCCAGTAGGACGAGATCTCATCTTCACTATCTCCCGGTAATAGCACCTGGTTTGTGGTTTTTACAACTGTTACTCCAGTTTTCAATGCCTGAGAAGGGTCTAAATCCTCGAGGGTTTCAACTATATATGGGGTTCTGTGATCATTGTACCATTTCTGTAAATTGGCGATACTACTGTCGACATTGGTATGAGGGGTTAAAGTCAACCCCTGAGCTACTGCAACCACTAAAAGTATCCATGTGATCGCCATCTTCTGGTGTATTCTGGGGAATTTTCCCTTTTATATGGCCAGAATTTATATACTACGAAGCAGAACATATACTTGCATGGTACGATGCAATTCTAGCTACATCTGCTCCAGCATATAATCACCATATAGTCTCACACCGTCTCACCATAGATTGTTCAAAAAATCTTGAAATTTCACCTTTCTTGTAACTTCCATATATCGTTTTTGAAATATTTCACTGACAATACCTGCCATATTTACATCTAATTCAGACACCTGGTTGCCTAAATCATGAGTGGTCAACTCCAACTCAACGGTATTGTACACATTAGATATTTTTGGATGATGCCTTAGTTTATGAGCATTAACAGCCACCAAATTCAAGAACTCCCAAGTGCTAGGGAACGATTTGAACTGATATCGTACATAAAGGGAGGTTTCAACAGCACCATTAGTCTCCAATTGGCGAATTATCCAAGGAAACGGCGATTTCTCGTTTATTCCCTTCAACTGCTCCTGAATCATCACTGTTGATAGTGCCTTGGTAGAAATTCTACGGCTCATCATCATGGTATTCTTTCTGGCAGATATCACCAATACCGTTTTACACCGCGTTTTTGACATATTTGATTATGAGGGATGATTTCGGCATTATATATCCTTTATAGTTGCAATCTCCATTTGGAGTACCTGTCGAGTGAAGTATTGTTGCATAAAGTGTATCATGATGGTGTTCAGGATAGTCAAAAGGTGGTACAGGATTTTGACCAGGCGTACAAGAGACAATCACCAGAATGTAGAATACCGTTTGTGACGATAAATGGCCTTAACTATATTTATTTGTCGTTAGACAACCTGTTGGTGATGTTGGCAGTTACTAGGAGAAATTGTGATGTTATGCTGATAATATTTTTTCTATATAACTTCCTGAATTTGATGAAGCATTACTTGTGTCTTTCAATCGAGAAGAATAAATCCGACGAAGACCTCCAGAAGTCCATTGAGTTCGACAAAGACGTGATAATCGATAACGTTTACTTCATATATGAGCTTTTGGACGAATGTATGGATATTGGCATAATACAAACTACTGATTATAATATTCTCAAAGAGTACATCAAAATAATGCCAAATATACCGAGATTGCATACCCACGGGTCTTACGAAAGTGATGAAGATGTTGAAGGTGGTGATAAGAAAGACTCTGTGAAGAAAAAAAAGAAGGGAGAGGGAAAGGAGTTGAAAAATGTCAAATCAACTCATAACCAAGCTATCAAAACCGATGTCATCAATTTGGAAGAAACCCATATAAACAGTTCTATTTTAAGAGCATCGATTCTGGCAATCAATTGGCGACCCAAAGGGATCTTTTACGCCAAAAATGAAATATTTATCGATTTAATCGAAAACTGTGACTTTTATTATGACTTACAAAACGATTTTATAATACGAAACGAAGTTTTCGGAAATTTGCATGTAAAGTGTTATTTATCAGGTATGCCTGTGTGCACTGTTGGGTTTAACGAAACGAGAATATCCAAAATTGAAGGAGGTGATTTGGAAACTGAACGACAAGGGAACCAGTTGAAAGATGTCGCTGACGATGACGACGAAGAGGACTCCGTTGCTGACTCTGAAGATGAAAACACTTTGAATAATGAAAAACGACGGATTCCTTTCCGAAACATTCAATTTCACCAGTGCGTTCAATTGGACTCTATCTACAACCATAATCTCATGAAATTCATTCCTCCTGACGACACTTTCGTCCTCATGAGTTATCAGGTAGAACAACAAAAACAGAAACGAAAGTTGCCGTTGATAATGATAAAGCCGATTTACAGAATCAACACTGCCAATAATAAGCTTCAAATCCTTGCAGTTTTATCTACTCACTTTAAGAGAAGGTTGCACGGACGTAATCTTCGAATCAAGATTCCGGTGAATCCCTTTTTGTTCAAAGTCACAATTGACAATCAGCACGATTTGAAGTACAAGACCGAGGTGGGAAACGTTTCGTATCAGGTGGATACGGCAGAATTGATTTGGCACATTGATAATTTCACTGGAAATAATCCTTCATTGAAAATGATGGCTGAACTATCTGTGGCGGATGTGGGGGATCTAACTATCGACAAAATCAATTCCACATTACAAAATCGACCATCAAAACCAGACAACTATGATAATAACGAAGAAGCCGATGACAACATGGACGCCAAAAGGGAACTTGACCTGTACTATGGTGTGAATGGAGCTAAATCATCGCTGATAATACAGATCGAACAAAAATTGAAAAATTCAAAGTCATTCAATGATATTACGATTACCTTCAATATCCCTATGTTATCTTACAGTGGATTACGATTGAACTACTTAAAAGTGGAGGAGGAAGAAATGAAGTACACTTGTTTTCCCTGGATTAGGTATACCACGATGCTGGAGCTTTATTCTGAATCCTCCATAACTCACAATACCAATTCTTGTATCTATAAGTTTAAGTTGGGGACGAAATGTTTCCAAATAGTGTGAAACGTTTCACTTTAGCATTACGGGAAGTTTGTCCAATTGACATCTCCTGTAGAGCCCAGTAACTTGCCTGGAGTTGATGATGAACCTATCAATGCCTGTGTTAAATGGTCAATTTCCTAAAATTTCGTAAAGTGTTACTCCCTCATAATCAATAGGAATACGGTGTTTTAGGATATATAACCTTTGTTAGATGAATGTCGTATTACGGTCAATATGAAAATCACTCCTTCAGTGGCTTAATATCGCTAACTGGTAACAGTGATGGGACAAATAGGGGTCAATTAATAACGCAATTGGTAGAGAGTAATCATCGTTCTTCGAAAAAGTAAAGACGCCTTAGAATTAAAATACATCTAAATCGTATCCTCTAAACTAAAAATTCTGGAACAAAATTAGAATCTTCGCATCAGCTTGGTACGAGCTTGGTACGAGCTTCGTACGATTGGTGGACCTACGGAAGAAATTATGGTGTGAGAAATATCGGCCCAAACATTGGAAATAAGTGACAACTAGGGCGATATTTTCGAGTGGAGTTGGAGAAATTAACAGTCTTACAGCTGCATGGTTCCTTTCAATCGGCGTGCGATACTGAAATTCCCGTTGATGTGATATTAAAAGTTTCTGGTTGGGTAGTTCATTTCTAGAAGAGTTCCGATATGGAAAGGGTGTAACGCGACATTCATATTTTCCAGGAGGACAAACTATCCTGAAAACAACGTATTTTAACTCGCTGACAGTACCAGTTGCCAATGGTAGACTGTCAATACAATGTCTTTTTCTACGAAATACCCTCGTAACTACAAAATGGCTACAGATCAAATAAAACTCCAATTCATTGGCTGTTCTGCTCCTCCGACCTTGACCTTCAGACAAATCTTGTCCATGATATCCCTACTGCAAACGATCCTCCTTACATCAACCTTCAGTTTCAACGGGGGGTGATATCAATGCAACAATAACCGTTCCTGATGTACGACATGTTAACTATAACTGCCTCGGGATCCCTTTTCCCCATTGGGTAATAGTATCCCTATCTTCCCATCGCGGTTTCGAACTTTTTGGTGGTTTTGGGATATCTTATCTCTAACGGTGATGGATTTTCCTATATAGGGTTGGGTTCTCTAAACTGGTAGTAAAAGTCCGCCTTAGAGTATTTCAGTGGTGTTTACATAGTGAAGAGTCGACAATTCCTGGGCAACAGCACCGTCGTCACCCTTGATCTGTCGTCCCTAATTTGCGCTGTTGGACAATATCTTATCTGAGATTGAGTATCAACAACCCATTGTAATTTGTTCAACACAAAAACGGGTGTTCCATCGACTATACCGCATTATAAATGATATAGCAACTAATGTCAGCATCCACTCATGAACAACCAACGAGTCAGCCGATGAAACCCAAACTTGCCAAGTCCCGTAATGGGTGTTTGACATGCAAGAAGAAGCGGTTGAAATGTGACGAAACCAAGCCTGCTTGTCTTAAATGTCTAAAGAAGAACATTGAATGTGGTGGTTATGCCACTAAATTCAAATGGAGAAGTTTCAACGAAGGAAGTGAAGAATCCACTCCAAAGTCCCTGGAGACCGAAATCAGTCATTATAGAGATATGAACCATTCTGACGGTTCTGGCGGTAATGCCAACTCCTTCAGGCGATATTTGGAGTTGGCGTCGATATCGGTGACAGGTAAATCCATCAAGGATATCGAAAGAGAAAACGACTTGATTGAAGAAGGTATCAATCCCGCAACTTATATGAACCGATCCCACACTGAAACCACCGGTAAAAATAACGCAAAGTTGCTAGCGAAGCTAGGGGATTCTTCGTTGCATTTAGACGGTAATAGTGATGAAGATATCAACCACCGGCACAAACGAATCAAACGAAGTCACAGCTTTTCCAGTGCATTAGGGAACGAATCCAAAGTTTCACCAATGTCTCGGTCGTATAGCACCACCACCCGTCCGTCGTTCATGGATACAAAAAGCCATCATTCTCGAGCTTCTGCCGGGTCCGTAGGGTTAAATTCTTTGGCAGCGGCCGCCATTGATGAAATCAGAGCTCGTTCTCCGGAATTCGATGCTAATGGTGCCACATCGTTATCTCCTTCGATGTCGGACTTCTTGACTCCGGGAATCTCTGCCCGATCTCCAGGGGTAATTAGTCAGGGTTCTAGAATCTCGAAAGAGTCGGGCCGGCCCAAAGAAAGCCATTTAAACAATCAACTAATGTTTTCCGGCCATCAATCGTTTCAGCATTTGAATTTAAGCCCGTCGTTATCGGCGTTGATCAATTCTGCTTTTCCTAGTGATGACGACTTCAAAAATCGTCATTTGTTCGATGATTCAATCAAATTGGATATCCCTTTGAGTCCGTTAAACTTACACAATGCTGGCCCTTTGCACGAGTATATTCACGGAGGTAATGACCATGGCCGTTTAGCTGCTGGAAGTCCCGAATTACCGTCTCGTACCCTTACGGTGGGAATTAATCCCAATACTATTCACGATCTGCCTCCAGATGACAATACCAACCCCGGGGACGAATCCACTAATCCGTCTTCAAATACCAATAGTAATTCTGCCTCAACTGCAGTAACTCATTTGATTTCGGATTCGAAGGAATCCTTTACCTCCACTTCTCCCCCAGGCTCCACTCCATTTCCTGTTCCCAAGTCAATGCCTGTTTACAGCGTAGATTCCAATCATTCAACAATGAACTTGACCGCTGAACAGCAACAGATTCTAGGATTGTATTCCCAGTATACTGCTGAAATCCTATCAATGAAGAATGGGCCTGGTGAAAACCCCTGGAGAACTTGGATCCTCCCGCTAGCCGGAGATTACTCCTGTCTTTTCAATTCTATTGCTGCCATCACTTTATTCCATTTGGCTTGCAATCAAGCCATGTCCAGTAGAGAAAGCTTACGAGCCAAAGCTTATATGTACATGAAACAGTGCATTTTAGAATTGGCCAGTGGACTATCAGCTGATAATGGCACCTCAGCCTCGTTACCAGCAGACATAGCCATTGCCATATGTTTGAATTTGTCTCTAAGTGAAGCTTGGGATAAGCACACTTCTAGTGGTATTGCTCATTTGAAGGGAGCAAAGACTATGATTCAAAACGTTTTAACCTTATTGAAAGAAAAGCAGAACGAAATGAAAGTGGTCAAAAGAAAACTACTATCACGGAGTTCCACTCCTGACATTGAAGATGCTAAGGAATTCTCTACGTACTTGGATACGGCCAAGAAGCAACTCCTGAAAAAGTTGGTGTTGGTGGAAGATTCGGAGTGGGACATCATCTTAGTGGGTCAAAATGATGAAGCTAAAGAGGACGACGGTGGAGTGGTGAATAGTAATGACAATGGTACCTCGCCATTTAGGATTCCCAAATCCACCCAATTTCTCTTCAACAGTTGGATTTATTTCGAAGTATTGGCACAAATGACAACTGGACCTGATGAAAAGGGTATTGATTTGGTGGCTTCTATCACCTCGATCATACAAGACCAAAAGAAATCGTCCAAAAACAATTCCAAAGGTCCGAAGGATGCCGTAGATAAGTCTCCGTTAGTTTCGGAGTCCAGTGACCTGGCTTCTGATGCTTTTGGAGCCAATCGAGGATTTTCCAATCTATTTGTAAATTTTGAATCCTTACCCTTCGAGGTGGACCATATTGATCCTTTATTAGGCTGTGGCCAGTCGTTGTTCTCCATTATGGGGAAGGTAGGGTCAGTAATTTTCAAAATCGGCAAATCGAGGAAACGGGACCAGAAACATCCTTTAAGGAATACGTTGTCTACAATAACAGTTGCAACGCAATTAAGGCAACAATTGTTATCGTGGAAGCCAACAATCTACCCATCGATGATCGAGCTGGCTAACCCGGTGCCAAACGACAGTGTCAGTGCCGACTTATCCTCTTGTATTGCCACGGCGGAGGCATATCGATTCGCTGCATTGTTATACCTCCACCAAGCGGTGCCAGAAATCCCTTCGCTGTCTTCACATCAATTGGCAGAGAAAATCTTCATCTTGTTGGCATCAATCCCAACGAATTCACCTACATATACCACCCATATATTCCCGTTGCTTGTGAGCTCTTGTGAAGCAGAGTCTTCAGAGGAAAGAGAGTGGTGTGAGACAAGATGGAAATATCTTTCAGAGAAATTGTGGATTGGTAACATCAATAGGGCGATGGAAATTGTCAAAGAAGTATGGAGACGTAAGGATGAGTATGTCAGGAAGAAACAAGGCAATTCTTTTGCCATGGACGACGTTTTCATATCTCAAGGCAGCGATAAGGAGATGTTTAAAAACATCTCTACCCAGCTCAGTGGGTTAATGGCAGCAGTCAACAGCGACCAAGGATCGGTAGATGACATTACCGGTGGAATCTACAGTAAATTGCATTGGAGTTCAGTAATGAAGGAATGGGGATGGGAAGTGTTGTTAGGATAGAACTAAACCACCTAAGAACCAAACCATCTAAGAACCAAACCATCTAAGAACCCATTTATGGCGTGATTCAGAGTTAGTAAGAGATATTTCAATACGTTTTAGGTTAATTCTCGAAAACAACACAATATCTCCCAACAGTGTATAATAATGGTATAAAAGCATGGTAAAATCCACTTATCTCCTTAATTATAACCTCTGCGCACTGATAAGAACCAAGATGAACTCCATTAGAAGTTTCCGGAGGTCAACGTCGTATTCCTCCAAACTTATATCGGACCCCTTCAATATCGCCAATACCCGGAAGATGAGAGACACCAGCTCCCGCTTCGCCATACCCAATTTCGTTTCGTTGGACGCTTTTGGCACTATTTATACTCCGAAACAACCCGTTTACGAGAAATATTTCGAAATTGCCTCTTCGGAGTTTGGCATTAATACCTCCGTGGATGTGTTGAAGGATCAATTCCCCCAGATTCGCCGTCAGTTGCTACAAAAGTATCCCAATTATGGAAAAAACTCCCAAGAGATAACCTCAGTGGAAAACTGGTGGCTGGAACTCATCGTCCGATTATTCAACATTGAACATTATTCCAGAAACGAAACATCGTCGAAGCTTTGTCAGAGGCTAATGGACTACTACTCTACCGCCGAGGCTTACCACTTGTACGAAGATGTCGTCCCTACGTTGCTGAAATTGCAGGAAAAGGGAGTTCCAGTGATTATTTCCAGTAACGCCGACGTACGCGTTTATAAGATCTTAGAGCGGTTGGGAGTAATGCATTATGTTGGTGAAGACAACGTCTACTTGTCGTACGACATCAACCACGAAAAACCTGCCAAACGGTTTTTCGATAGCGTCCTACTTCGTCATTTGACCAACACTTCTACGCAATTATCCACCAAGGAGAGGGCGGAGTACTTGGGAAACGTGTGGCATGTTGGAGACCATCACGACAAGGATTACTTGGGAGCAGTTCGAGCTGGTTGGAACGGAGTATTACTTGATAGAGACACTCAAACCAGGTATTTGTCACATTCGATTCCTGATCCCGAGTCTTCCTCTCCCTCGTGTATGGGTAAGCCACCTACACAAGAGGTGTCTGATAAACCCATGCAGTTAATAGCCAATAATCGACTCGTCATCAGTGACTTAAGGCAACTATTGAAGTTATTTTCCATAGAGTAACGGAGTACACTCTAGTTAAATCACCCAAAAATACAGTTTTTGCAGTGAAATTTCAACAGAATCTTTAAACAAACAACCACTTCCGATATTCTCCCTATCTTCTACTGAAACCCCTCCCTATTCCTAACTTCCACCGTCTTTCGTTACCAATAATATCATCTGGTAGTGCCCTCCTCATTTACGCGCATTTTGGAAGTAACAAAAATCTTCGTATAAAATAATTTTTAGTTCAGTGTTTAGACTCACAATGACCCAAACGACGATTCAAGGTATGTCCGATGAACTTGTGGAGGTTGAGGGAAATACTAACATTTCAGCATCTTTTGATGATGTCATTGGTGACGTTTATAGCTTGCTTGAAAGTGCTGATAAGGAAACATCCATTTTGAACGCTCACATACCCAAGAAGTTTAAGGAATCTGATCCATTCAAGATTTTGGACAGTTTCGATGAGCAATTTCCTGATGGAGTGGGTAATTCTGTGATTACAGTTTCGGGGAAGTTTCAAGGTGGAAAATACTCCAATTTATATGATCTTTACCACGACTTGAAAGTTGCCAGTTCCATTAAAATTAAGGACTATAAAGTTGGAACCGTTGAGTATAACAACGTGGATTTCTTCTACAAGTTTGCTAGTGAATTGATTATTAGAGAAAGTGGGTTGCTCAAAGGGAATTTCTTCAACCTCAAGTCTAAACCTGCAAAGTACTCTGAATTAGAACAGCAAATTGCTAATGATTTTGAGAAAGTATCTTCGGCTTATGCTTCTTCTAACGGTGAGGTTTTAACTGACATGACTGAGATTGATAATCCTAATGCTTCGGCATTTCAGAATTCCCATCAGTACGGATTAAGTGTTTCCACACAACCAGCAAAGATTCAGCTTCCCGTTTTCACTTCTTCTATTGGCAAATCTGAAGTGGACACGAGATTAACAGTGGTTCCAGGAGAGTTGGGGTTAGCAAAAACCATTCCCTTGTTGAAAAATTCTGGTTCTGGAGGGGCTACTTTCGAGTCATTAAATTACCCAACGACCAAAATTTCTTTGCCCACAGTAAAACCCACTACTATTTTAGACGGATTTCACGTGTTGAATTGGTTACCTGTAGGAGTACCCGAGTGGTTGTCGTATAGGGGCAAGTCGTTGCAGCCACCAATAGACTCGAAATTATTGAGTGAAAACGATGGAAGTTTCAGATTGATCTCCACTGTAAATGAGTCGGTTCGTTCATTTGCTCCGGTATATGATTCCCAGGGCTATGGTATTCCTTATTCCTTGAAAGCTAGTGTTTGGTTGAGCAGAGTAGGTGTTAACAAGATTGATGATCTAAGAAAGCAGTTTCTCTTAAATGCTGGCATCAACAACGGGGAGAGTCAACCAAATGGAGAGGCTAAGCACGGAGACACTACGGAAAACACTCAGGAATCCAATGGCGCGTCATTAACCAACGGCAATGGCAACAATAGTGACGACAGCAGTAAGAACAACAAATATATCAACGGTGATGAATTGACCGACTACGATCAAACCCAACTAATTCCCATCAAAGACTTACTTGAATGGGATCCCCAGGAAATCGAAGTTTTGGAGTCATTGAAAACTGATCAATCAAGCATTTCCAGCTCGTCTAAAGCCTTACAAAACTTGATCTCTCGGGAGATATTGAAGTTGAATAAGTTGCGTCAAGTGAGGTTTTTAAAGAGTAACATCAGTAATGTCTTGCCCGCTACTAGTGAAGAAAGGATATTGTACAACAAGATCACCAAACTAATAGCATTGACGATTAATCTTTACAAGGTTAATCCCAGTAACTTGCCCCTTGAATTCAGTAAGAAAGTGCCAGTATTAATGTCCGAATACTCTGGAACGTTACCTGGTATTGTTGCAAGTAGAGCCAAACAAAACCGATTGCCAAACTTAAGAGGTTCTTATAAGAAAAAGCGCTAATAGGCTGTGAAATGTCGATTCCAACTGAAGTTTTCAATGTAATGGCAAATAGAGTTGTATTATTAGTCTTATGTAAAGTATATTTGTATCTCTAAATGTTCTTTCCGTGGGCAAATGCAATCACCAAGTACATATTCAATGCTGCAATGACCAGCCAAGTAGTGATGCTGGCAATCGTTAACGGTAACCCGTTTTCAAAGGTGATCTTTCTAACAGTGACTGGATGATTAGATGTGGTATTGTCAGGTAATAGAGCAGTATTCTCATCGACGGGTACCGCTTCCCTGCTATCATAAACTGTCAAATACTTCTTATTACAAGTGAACCAGATCAAAGGGGCACTGACAACGGGTAAAATGAAGCTAAGGACCACCTGAGACGAGTTCATAATTCGAGAAACTCCCTCTCGACCCAAGATGGTGATAAACACCAACACTGGGATAATGGCCAACACCCGGGTGATTATACGTCTGATCCAAGGCTTCACCGACCAGTTGATGAATCCCTCAGAGACGATTTGCCCCGCCATAGTACATACAATCCCTGCACTTTGACCAGCAAATAACATCGACAAGGCAAAAATTAGCCCTGCGGCAGGTGAAATGTAGTGGGAGAGCATTTCATAAATCGAAAGCAAATCAGCGTCCTCTGCATCAGGCTTGCCGTATAATGAATTACCGGCAACAATCAATATCGCTGAATTGACAAACACAGCAATAATGAAAAGGGAGAAGATCAACTCGGCGTAGGAGTAGTTTAAGCAGTATTTTATCGCTTCGTGGGATGGTCTGAACTTCTTAGTTAGGTTTGTACCGTCTGAAATACTTCTAAATTTGCTGATAGTAGCGTGAAACTCCTCGTTCGACGTCGAAGGGTTTGAGGCTGTGCTTGTATCGTCGCCCTCAGAATTGCTATACTCGTGGTATACATCTTCCGTGACATAGCCATGTTTAACATCGTATTCCTTCAATCGGGGCTGAACTAGAGCTGATCCCAAATATAATGAATGGGGCATTACCGTACTTCCCACGATCCCACAACTCAAAAACAAGGCATTTGGCTCGGTGAACACCTTTGGTTCTGTGGGGAGGAACCCCTTGACAATCTCCACCAAGGCGTTGTCGGGAAAATCACAACCAAAAAGCTCAAGCACAAAGCACACGCAAGTAGCAAAAACCAATATAGACACCACCATTTCGAATATTCTTGTCTGCTTCATCGAACCATCCTTCTTATAGGCAATTAATATGATCAACACGTCCAAAATGGTGATGATAACCCCATAAAGAAGGGGAATACCAAATAGAATCTCCAATGAAATGGCCGTTCCCACCACTTCGGCCAAATCGGTGGCTATAATCGCCAATTCGGCACATACATACATGGTCAAGTTCAAATAGGGGGGCAAATGCAACCTACACATTTCGGCCAAATCCAACCCTGTTATCGTCCCCAACTTAATACAAAGACACTGCAAGAGTACCGCAGACAAATTCGATAGGAATATCACGAATAGCAACTTATACTCGTACATTGCCCCCGAAGACACCGAAGTGGAGTAGTTCCCCGGATCCATATATGCCACCAGGATCAACACCCCCGGGCCAATAAAGCTGATAGCCTTCTTCACTCCATTTAATGTCGGTGATATCCAGGTAGTCATGTCTACCTTCTTCCCTTGCCTCCGACTATGTTACACTCTTGTGTTCGTCGCCAAATACTCCCTAGAATTAACCTGTCCAATATATCCAACCAGTACTATGACTATCTATAACTCTAACCTCAAATCACCTTTGCTCTTGGTTGTTTTCCTCGTTACGATAGATCTCTCTCCTATATATTTTTCACCTGTGAGAATATAATCCAATTCCATACAGGAAGAACCACCGGTGGTAACCGTCTCCTGATGATCTGAAGTTGGTGATAATTCGCCGATCTCTTCTTAGCTCCTATATCGTCGCCGTGGACACCCTCTTAGGTCGAAAGTGTCATAAATGTGTAGGAAGGCTGTGGACCATCAGACGTAATTAACTGAGGCATTCTTGAGATTGAGACAGAAAAACCTAAACAAATAAGTTAAATATAGAACGACAGGAACATCGTTGGAGATTTAGCAGACTACCTGAAGCAAGAGA
Organism: Yamadazyma tumulicola; assembly: GCA_030578535.1. Classification (NCBI taxonomy): domain Eukaryota; kingdom Fungi; phylum Ascomycota; class Pichiomycetes; order Serinales; family Debaryomycetaceae; genus Yamadazyma; species Yamadazyma tumulicola. The sequence goes on along the minus strand of JAJMSJ010000006.1, from coordinate 70,317 downwards.
GATTGTTGATAATATCGTAGCGACGTATTACTGGCAGAAGTGTTAGTAGTAGAAAGGGATAAGCGAGTTTTATTGGTGATTGGTTTTTTCACTTGGCAGAACAGGTATCACGAAAGGAGAACCACGCTTACAGTTTTAGTAGACAGTCGACTGGTCAGAAGTAGATCGGTTGTATATTATTAGTGGTTTCGTCAAAGTTGATCATTGGCATTTATTTAAACGGTTAGTTTGAAGGTCATCAATTTGTCACGGTTAATTAGGTAAAGCGTCAGTGCCATAATCGACACCTATTCGTCAGTTTGTCAGAGTAAGTACCTATTTTCAGTTTAATAGTTTTTGTACTACAGCCGACACCTTAACCATCAGTATATTAGTCTTTGTACTTATTCATCGGACTTTTCAATAGAGTTCATACTCATTCATCAGACTTATTCATCAGTTTAGTTGATTTTCCAGACTGTACCATTGTTGAAATTTGAACCTATTTCATGAAATTAAACACCATCATATCAGCCTTGGGGTTGGTCACCCTCGGCTCGTCCGTCGAACTCGACCTTACCAGTTTAGACTCAGTGTGTGAAGCAGCAGCCGAAATCGCCTGGGGTGAACTTAATTACTACCAAGGGATCGTTCCTGGTGGTACGGTAGGTATGTTCTCCACTCCCTATTATTGGTGGCACGCCGGTGAAGCCTTTGGTGGCTTGATCGACTTCTACACCTTATGTCAACAAGATAACTCTTCCTTCAGAAATCTCATCGTTGACGGGATGTTCCACCAAGCAGGAGAAGAATACAACTATATTCCATCAAACCAGTCGTTAACTGAGGGTAATGATGATCAAGGGGTGTGGGGAATGGCCGTCATGCAAGCAGCCGAAAGAAACCTCACTCAACCCAGTGAAGACCACAGTTGGATCTCGTTAACTCAGGCGATCTACAACACCATGAACGCTCGTTGGGATACCGAACATTGTGGTGGAGGATTGAGATGGCAGATATTCACTTGGAACTCCGGTTACGACTACAAAAACACCATTTCAAACGGGTTGCTATTCCACTTGGCTGCCCGGTTGGCTAGGTACCTTGATAACGACACCTACATCGAAACTGCCGAAAAGGTGTGGGACTGGATGAACGAAGTTAAGTTCTACAACAAAGAAGGTGAAGATTTGATTATTTTCGACGGAGCCAAGATCGAAAACAATTGCACCACCGTTACCACGATCAAATGGTCGTATTCCTACGGAGTGTTTCTCGCAGGTTGTGCTTACTTGTACAACTACACTGAAGAAGCCATTTGGAAAGAAAGAGCGATTGAAATCATTCACGTCGCCACAAATTACTTTGTGGCTGATGGAGTGATGTCGGAAGCGTCGTGTGCTCCTTTCAATAGATGTAACAATGATCAGAGGTCGTTCCGATCAATGTATTCCAGATGTCTCGGACTCGCCACGGTGTTAATTCCTGAAACCAAAGAATTACTCCAAGACTACTTAGCGAAAAGTGCCGAAGGTGCTGCTCAATCGTGTTCCGGAGGTGACGATGGCGTCACTTGTGGAGAAGATTGGAGTCACAGCGGGTGGGACGGTATGTATGGGTTAGGAGAGCAAATGTCAGCTTTGGAAGTGATTTTGGCCAACGTCCAAGACGAATTCCCCGTACCTTTATCGGTGAAAACCGGAGGTAACAACAACACCAACTCCGAGGCGGGTCTTAACACCCAGGATCACACCAATACAAACGAATTGAAGATCACCGGGAAAGATAAAGCCGGTGCCGGAGTATTGACCGCCGTGGTTTTAGCTGTTGTCTTAGGTGGTGGTATTTGGATGGTTTTATAGTTCCACTGTGTATATTACGCCTCACCATTTCTCCCCGGAGATTTCTACCCCCTCTCACTATCTTCGGTGAACCTTTCTGAGAGCTTATTCTGCCTCCATAGCCACATTAAGAAGGTGTTGCCGGTCAGCCCTAGACAGCATTCCCTTCTCTTATCGCGAAACAGCCTACTTTATAAGGGGAGCTACCGCCCATTTCTTTGAGTGATATGGTGTTGTTCCTGTCGATTAATAACTTCGCCAACCCCCAAGGCACTACCGGGATACCGGCAGCCCGTCGTAGGAGATTGTATATCCCTCCGTCCACCAATTATCCGTTATTCAGTTATGGAGAAGGTGATGACCAGAGATCGTTTTTGTCGTTGATTGAAACAGGTTCGTACGTTACCGACAGAGAAGAAGATGTGAGTGACAGTGCTAGTGTTAGCACCTCGAGGTCGTTGCCGTCGTCCCTCAGTTCGGTGAATACTGATCATGAATCCTTGAGAAGCTGGTTGCTTGAAGAAAGAGACCGTCAACGGTACATGTCTGTAGAAACCGAGCCAGGTGACTTGCTGGATGGGTTATCGGGTTATTCCAGCCATTCCAGGCACTCGAGGTACTCGAGGTATTCCATGAAGGATTTGGATTTCGCCAGCTTAAAAACAGATTATGTTCTGGAGTTGAAAGTATTGATAAGATACTCAATACCGTTGACTATTACGTTTGTTTTAGAGCATTTTTTCAGCATAGTCTGCCTTGTGGTGGTGGGTCATTTGGGTAGGAGTGAATTGGCTGCGATGTCATTGGGCTCCATGACAACCACCATCACTTTTGCCATCTTTGAAGGAATCGCTACTGCGTTGGATACGTTATGTCCCCAAGCTTACGGGGGAAAAAACTACCAGTTGGTTAGCATCCATGTTCAGCGGTGTTTGGTGTTTTCTATGGTGGTCTATGTCCCCTGTGCCGTCCTATGGTGGTATAGTTCGTTCTATTTGAAGTACGTCATTGAAACCAACGAAGTGCTTGAATTGACCCAACTATTTCTCCGGGTGTTGGTGGTGGGAGGACCTGCCTACATCTTTTTTGAAAATGCCAAACGTTTCTTACAGGCGCAAGGGATTTTCGAAGCGGGAACAGGCATATTGTTTATAAGTGCTCCTATAAACATATTTTTATCATGGTTTCTCGTGTGGCATAAGACTTATGGAATGGGTTTCGTTGGTGCTCCCATAGCTACTGTGATAAACTTCTATTTGATGGACGTGTTGTTGGTTATGTATGTGATGTTCATAGATGGGAAGAAATGTTGGTTTGGTTTGGCCAAGATGAACGAGGTCCTTAGTCATTGGGGCGAATTATCTACTTTGGCAATTCCAGGAATCATCATGTTGGAGAGTGAATACTTCGCTTATGAGATTTTGACGTTGTTTGCCTCCCACTACGGCACAGTAGAATTGGGGGCCCAAAGTGCTGTTAGTTCTGTAGCGTCGTTATCTTATATGATACCGTTTGCCATAAGTATTGCGGCATCCACGAGAATTGCCAGTTTTATCGGGGGGTCTAATGTTGAAGGAGCGTTGATTGCTACGAAGGTGGGATTTACCGTGGGGATTGTAGTTTCAATGATTAATAGTTTGGCATTGTTTTCTTTCAAAACATATATTGCCAGACTATTCACAGAAGACAAGGCTGTAATTGACATGATTGTGAAATTGTTCAGCCCCTACATCGCCATCATTGAGATATTCGATGGTTTGGCTTGTATAGCCAGTGGCATCCTACGGGCCCAAGGACTACAAAAGATTGGGGGTTATATCAATTTCCTAGCATACTATGCATTTGCTATTCCGTTTGGATTGTTGTTAAACTATGTGTTTGATTTGAAGCTCATAGGTTTATGGTTGGGTATTGGCAGTGGAATGTTACTAATCGGGGTATCGGAAACAGTGGTGATATTTTCCAGCAATTGGGACGATATTATATATAGAGCTGGGTTACTCAATGATCCTGATTTCAGCGAGACAGATAACTAGATTAGGTGGTCAATGTGGGAATAGATAGACCGTACTTGCAAGGAATTAATCTATTTTCTAGAGTAGTGTACTTTGTCGTAGATCCCAAGAGAACTTGGAATAATTAGCCATGTCATTTGCAAATTCTACCCAAAAAGAAGTAAACGTTTGGTAGCTACGGGAAAGCCACGACAACCGGAGTTACCGAGGAAGAAGTTCTACGAGACAGCATAACAGCCAAAGGAACATCTACAGTGTCATAAGTGTCAGTACTTGCTAAAGTTGTCAATTCAAGGTCTGAGGAAATGATGTAGCAGCATTAAAAGGGCAGTTGTAATGCCAACACAAACGGGCAAACTCCTCTCATTTCCTACCCCCGAAACACAACCACATCACTGACAACGTTTTCTGTCCCCATCCGTCCTCTACTCCCCCTCTCCTTTCTATTAATACACTGCAGAATAAGCTTTGAAACAAAATCATGTAAATAATGATCATATGATCACCGCACGACCTGAAATAAAATGATCAAATCTAACTTCTTTCCAGAGGAATAATTATTAATCACAGTATTTTCCACCAATTTATAATAGGTTAATTCGCCGAATTTTACCCTTAGACTCTCCTATTATTGTTGTACCATATTTCACTAGGGACTGCCTTTATCTCAAACCAGATAATAGCTCCAGTCAGGGAAAAAAGTGAGAAAAATTTTTATCAAGGAGACCCTAGGAGATAAATATTCATTTAATTGCTTTGTGCTGATAACCGCCACCTCGATATCCACCGTTGGAAACTAGCTGCCATGGATGAGACTCGCAATAAGCCGCTGGAAAGTGATACATCAATTCCTCCCAGTGTGATGGCAATATCCAATTTGAGATGTCCGTCACCCCCTCCGATTTTGACAAATAGTGGCAGAAACTCCACTGTATCGCCGTCCATTTCCATTTCCAAACATGAAGATCCGTCGCGGCCAACCATTCCTAGTGGGGGTGCAATCTTGCATGAAAAGGAGAGGGAACGACAACGAGAGCGGGAAAAAGACCGTGAGGTTGTTGACAAAGACAAGGATGTTCAAGAAATCACAAATTATGTTAGCGGTCACAAGGGCCTTGTCGTTGATTCTCCTGTGTCTAATGGCTCCAGCGCTAGTTTAGACTATTTGAATCATCCTCCCAAAGAGAGTGCTCATCATAAAGTCCCTTCTGTTCATGCCCATTTCTATATTGATGAGGCTATCAAGCCTAAAACCAACCGTTCCCGCAGTGGCAGCAACACCGCTAGTGCTACTTCTGAAACCCTGAATTCTGCCACTAATCATGTTGTAGGTAAGACCGTTGGCAGTTTGGAAAAGCTAGCTAGCTCTAGCCCTAACTTGAACAATTCGGGTAACGACCATACCAACGAAAATTCGGGTAGTATATCTGGTATAACCAATTCGAATTTGACAGCAATGAATAACCTAATAAAGCATGGTGAACAAAGCACCAACATTGATCCCCGGTTGCCGCAGAATGATGGAAAAATCCATATATTGTTGGGGTGTTGTGGTGCCCTTTCGTCTTCTAAGATCAAATTGATCATACTAAGATTGCTCGAGGTTTATGGTAACAAGATATCGGTGCAATTAATTTTGACCAAGTCAGCAGAGAGATTCATTCCTGGGGAGTCGCTAAATTACTTAGAAAATGTCAAGAAGATAACTATCTGGAGGGATGAAGATGAGTGGAATACTTGGCACTCTCGTTCAGATCCGGTGTTACATATTGAATTAAGAAGATGGGCCGATATTTTGATAGTATGTCCGTTGACGGCCAACACATTGTCGAAGATTTCTCTAGGTTTATGTGATAACTTGTTGACCAATGTGTTGAGAGCTTGGAATACTTCATATCCAATATTGTTGGCCCCTTCTATGGTCAGTTACAGTTATAACGCAATTACTACAAAGAGGCAATTGAGATTAATCTCGGAAGAAATGCCCTGGATAGAAGTATTGAAGCCTGTGGAGAAAGTTGTAGGCAGTTATGGTGACATTGGTATGGGAGGTATGATGGATTATAATGAAATCGTCAATAAGATCGTTATGAAGTTGGGGGGATATCCCGAGGAGGATGATGATGATGATGAAAAGAAAGTGGATGATACTATAGTAGATGATGACGATGATGATGACGACGATGACGATGACGATGACGACGACGACGATGATGATGAAATTAATCCAACTACAAAACGAATCGCCTCCATTACAACTTAATGATTTATGTATTCTAATATATCACCCTCCCGGCTATAATTTACGTCTTGATATTGGCCCATATAAATAGAGAGTATACGTCACTATGTTGGTCTAGGTTAAAAATTGAATGTTTCTATAGTCCGTTTATCGCCGAAAGCAATAAACTTCTATTAACGGGTGAATCAAACTTTATGTGACTTCCTTCGCTGCCAGTCGCAAACCGTTACACAAATCCGTCATTGCGTCATCATCATCGTAACACCAACCCCCAACCCCTCTCACGCCCCGCTAGTCTCGGATTATATTCGTACGAGCACAGATCTCCTCGCCTCGCTATTGTGTTGGCAGTACCCCCAAGATTTCGTGTCTGGCCGGTTTCGCAAATCTGGGGTAGAAACTAAAACCGCCTCGAGGTGAAAAATTTCATTTTCCATATAAACCAGAACTACTATTTCCTACTGAAGTGACTACAAGTTAAAAGTGTCACCGTATCAGCAGCTGAAACCATGGAGCTTTTAAACTTGCCCACCGAGATCATCCACAACGTATTTCAGTATTTAACTATTGAAGAATGTGAGGAGATTATATCGTTTATTCCTCCTAAAAATGAGTTGTGGCCCATTTTAAACCGCAATATCTGGGGCCGGTCTGTACTATACTTGAACAATAGAGGAAACAGTCTAACAGGAGAGAATAGAGCCACCAAGATGTTGTTCAAGTATGTCGATTACCATGACTTGCTAGACTTAGCATGCAGTCGTGATCAAATTGATGCGAAAATGATTGCGAAAGTGGCTGCAAAAATTGAGGCAGTTGCCGGTAGCATTGCTGGATTTGATGACAGCACAAGTAACGAAAAGGGGTTAATGCGCCACCTTGATGACGAAAAATGTGTTTCAGACGCAACCGACGATATCGTCAACGACAGCTGTATACACCAAAATAATGATAATGACCCTACTAATGACACACCAATAATTCCGGAAAGATTTGTTTTATCCTACAGTTATAATAGATCCAAATGTAATGATAACGAGCATGACCCCTTCTTACTGGAGTTCCAATCCATATATCATAGTATTGGGGAGACCTACTTGTCCAAAGTTCAAAATGTGGAAATCTCCATTGATTTATTCAACAAAAGGTTCTATTCTGGAGAGACTGAGGTGATATCGGACATTTTGAATTCCAGCTATTTGAACTTCAATCTCGGATATTTGAACTTGAATCGATTCCGTAGATTACCGGAGACTATGATTTCCCAATTAACCACCACATTGAACGATAATTTATTCAAATTCACTCGCCTTCATACCTTATCATTGTCAAGTAATGCAATTACATCGATTGACGATTTCAAATTTCCCGATTCCTTAATATTCTTGAATTTAGACAATAACAGATTGAGATCAATTCCATCTCAGTTGCCTCCTAATTTGATCAAATTGAACATAAGTTGTAACTATTTGACTGATTTATCTACTGTGGAATTCCCTAGAGGTTTGCAATATTTGGATATTCAGTTAAATGAGATTAAAAAGTTGAATATCAACTTCCCTTCGAGTTTGAAGGTGTTGATAGCTTGTGGTAACAACATTACGTTTGATGACGACGAGGTTGTAAGTTTCCCTGACGACTTATGCTATTTGAACTTATTGCAAAATCCTTATCTTAACAACTTGAAGACTTTGGATTGTAATCGTTCCTTGAAAACCATCTATGTAGATGCAGCTTTTGAGGACAAGAGTAACAATGATGCAATTACATTTATTTAGTGTACAGTAAATTTTACATACCTTTATTCCCCCTCTATCCGTAATGTCTTAATCGCTAGTTTCCACCTCACTATTGCTGAAGTCGATGTTCTCTCCATTGTTGGTACTCAACCATCATGTTGCTACTGTCAATAGAACTTCGCCTTTCGCTAGTCGGAGTGGAAGTGTTTTTGTCCCATTTTAGATCTTTAATCTTTATGGGTGTTAGTCCTAAATCCAAGTTGAATGTATTGTTAAACGTCATATTTTCTTTGTCTTCTTCTTGTGAGCTTTGTATTGGTGGTGATTTGAATGACCCAACATTTGATATGGTGGGAGAAAGAAAATTATGTCTTAAAGGTGATAATTTGGGTGATAATCTCGTTGGACTAGAATTTGGTATTAATGGAGAGTGTAATGGTCTTAATGGTTGGAATGGTTTGGTGATGGAATTATCTTTCATCGTGAAGGGACTAGAATTGCTTTCAATACTATGATTGACTGCAGCAAGCCGGGATTTGTTAGTTACTGTGTGGTTTATTCTAACATTCTTCCTATTTGGCTGTACGGATTTCAGCATTTGTGATGAACGGGCCACCTGGGTTGCTTTTGTAGGTTTCTTGACCTTAACCGGTGACTTCCTTCTATTCTTGATATCTGATGATTTCGATTGTTGATTTTCAATAAGTAGTAGCTTTTCGTAAAAATCTTCATTCAATATTGTCAATGGTTTACCACCCTGATCTAGCTGCTTATTATTGTATTCAATCACCTTTGACTTCAAGCCGCTAATCAACTTAGGCATGTTTTTTAGTATTCTTTTCCTTATTCTTTCTTCATTGAGAAGGATCTTACATGAATTTTTACTTAATAATCTTGAAGAATCCTTCGACGATTCATGTAAGAATTCCTGATCTTTAATCAATTGTTTCAATTGATCATAATCTTCTAAAATAGGCTTCTTGGTGTCGTACTCCGATTTCAATCGGGCCAATTCCAGTTCATGCTCATTTAAGACCAGTTCTTTATCAAAGCTTTCGTCGGCGTTGCTTTCGTAATATTTGAACCCTTTCTTTGATTCCTCGGTATAAAACAACTTTTGCCAAATGTCTTCGATCTCCCTTCTTGTATCGCCAATAAACTTATCAATGTGCTGTGATCGTTTAGTCATTAGTCGATTAAGCTCCATTTTAAAATTGATGATAGAACTGTCAGTCAAGTTATTGTTCCCGCCAACAAAGTTACTTATGTACTCGTCATTTTCTCCTAATTTTTCCCATAGTTTAATACAATTAGTGTGGTAATAGTCCCACTTTTTATGTTTGGATTCTTTAATTCTGGTAAGCAAAGTAAGAAAGTTATCTATGAAATTCAAATGAACTTCATTTAAGCCAAATTCCTTGGGATTTAGCTGGATGAATTTGAGGGTTTCGCTATCAAAGTACCCGCTATCACCACTCTCGTCTGTATCTTGATTTCGATAAAGTTTTTGGATATTCACTAGCTGTTCTTCATTATACCCTAAGGTTTCGATCAATTCGAAACACTGGTTGATTATACCATTCATTTTCTCCATTCTGTCCTTCATTTGCTCTTCGTAGATGGTGATCTTTTGATTTATTTGGTTAAGTAACTGATTATCGATTTTGGTGAGATTAAGACTTCGTATCACTTGGACTATTTTATAGTTAACATCTCTTAAATGGTTCATTATCTCGTCAGAATCGGACTCTGTATGGTCCTCGTCTAGCACTTTTTCCTGTGGTTTAGCTGTGTTTTTTTTGGGGCTCGATACGATGAACTGAATGTTATCTTCGCTACTATCTTTCAATGCAAACGACGCAGTGTCTTCAGAGAGCTTTAAACACTTTATTGTGGTCTCAAACTGGTCAATTAGTTGTTTATGATACTCAGCATCTTCCTTGTTGGGTAGCTGTTTCAAAAAATCATCTTCAACACCCAAAGTCTCAATTATATCGTATAAACTCAAATTCAAACTATTGAACTTCTTCAAAACTTTGACAGACTTTTTCAACGTATCCAAAAAGATGGAATTTAATTTATTTTTCAACTGTATTAGGGATAGTCTGGGAACGTCTTCTGTGATCAATTTTTGATAATCTCTTTCTAATGAATGAATTTCATTAGCCTTGTAGGTATTAGTTATATTAAAGGGTGAATCTTCATAAAAATCATCTCTTCTGGTGCTTAATATTTGGATTTTCTTCTCTATCTCGAGTTTATACCCTTTGACATAAGTTTCCCAATCCTGATAAACTATACCTCGATTCATGTCATTCAAATGGGTGGTACCATTAGTATCATTAATTATTGCCAAAATAAGTCTGGTTTGTTGTCTTAGCCACTCACATTCGTTATTTATGCTGTCTTTCTCCCTGAGGAGATTTGCAGTAAAGTTATTAATGGTTTCTTCTAAGACCTGGAAAATTTCCGACTTCTTCCTGGTTATTTCACCAGAGGAGTATCCTATTTCACTGCAAATGACATTCAAGTCCTGGATCGTTCTATTGACATTAGTTGCAATGACATCTAGTTGTTTACCGTTAATTTCGTTTATTGTAGTCTCATCGAGAATTGCATCACCACTCGAGGTTTTCGAAGGAGTCTCCATGATAAAATCCGATGGGTTTTTGGGCAATGTCGTTGAGAGTCAGTCGAATGGTTCTAGAGTATCTCTTAATCTTATAATCAATCAGTATGGTAATCTTATGAGTTTTCGTCTACGATGATTAAAGAATGAGGTTTGTTATGGTATCTAATCTAACTGTTTTGAGACATTTTGTAAACACACCGAGATTCAAAAGTTTTACTGCCTGAAGGCAGCGAGAGCACGATGGTTGCCATCGTAATAGCGACCCACGCTGTGATGTATATTCGTAATAATCATTATAAAATCCTTGTTAAGTGTTGGGCCCAACAAGGTTTTCTTCTCTTGTAGTGATAGTTCCTTGGTGATGCGGTGCGCCGGACTCTGATAATAGAGTGGATAACTTCTCTTCATTGGTCAGGCCTTGCACGTTACTTGTACTGATGAATGGTAGTCCGTCCTTCTGTAGATCCTCTGCCAAATGTTTTTTCAATCTAGACCTGTAGGTGTGGTGATTTTTATATGTGAACCCATTAGTATCACATTCCAACTCCTTAGCGATTGCAAAAATTTCTGACAGATGGATATTGGTTGACCGGACTTTATGGTCAACTAGCAATTGGAACCATGTCTTTGTACTCTTGACTTGTCCCTGTCTGTAATGGTACTTTATGAAGGGGTATATTTGGTAAAATGTGAATGGTAAGTTGAGTGATCTACTCTTTTTGATGAATTTTGCGGCCAAATTGAAGTTATCATATGAAAGGGCCTGGTAAATTAGTATCTCAAAGACATAGGGTTTAACAAATGCGTTGGGGAAACTCTCCATGAAATCATCAAATATCTTTCTGCTAACTTCAAAGTTATTGATGTTTCGGAACAACTTAAACTCCTTATCATTGGGATCATGTTTGTTCAAATAATTCAAGAATAGGGTTAGAATCTTATCATTGATTCGTTTGGTTTTATATATCTTGCCATGTTGATGTATCTTCATTTGACTAAGATATTTTTCAAATAATTCAAGCACCTGGTAGTATCTTAATCCTTGATTACACCGGAAAAAACTCCTGTAAATTTCATACAAGTGGTCCTCACGCAAGTATAGTCTTGACAATTTCTCATCAACGACGGCCACTTCCTTGGGTTTTCCTTGCAAAAGCAGGAGGTCGTTGAAGAACGCCTCAATGTCTATGTTATTAGGTAGTTTAAACATCTTAACGGCGTATGCCAAAATTGTATCCACGTTGTCATCAAAAGCTTTATTAATAATCTTGAAGAGTTCACTAGCTATGTTGGCTCTGCTATCAGTATCCAATTTTTCCAAGTTGATACTGTTCACCACCAATATTGCCTGTTTGTATTCTCCGCCTTTTCTTAAGCTTTTTATCAAATTCAACATAATCTTGAAACTTAAGGGAATGTTGTTATCATTCAAGTACTTCAACACTTTCAAATACTCCTGAGTATCTTTAAACTTCATCAAATGATTCATAGAATGCTTTATCAATTCTTCTAGATGGTCACCAATGAGATCTTTCATCTGCGCTGTCTTCTCGTAATGGTCACATTCTTGTTCGAATTTTCTGACCGCTAGCTCCAAGTATAAGCTGCAATTCGATAAATCGTTCTTTTTGTAGGCATCTCTATAGAATCGTATCAATTGGTCAAATCGGAAAAATTCAAGCATTTTCTTTCTTAAACCTTCGTTCGTGAGAGGTTTGATAGTATCCTTCCAATCAGGGTTTAAGTAGCCCGTTCTCAAAATGAACTTGTCAGACTCATTGCCATTTTGTAGCTTGTTCATAATTTTATGGAATGAAGCATTTCCATGACATTTAATATTCAAATTAACTAAAAATGAATAGAACGCCCCATACTTCGATTCAGGTACTAATTCTACGATCGATTCGAATAAACCGTCGGGAAATTTGATAGGTGTCTTGTTAAGGGAGCCTAATTCACAAAGGTTTGACAAGTAACTGAAAATCATTTGCAATTTTTCAGTGTTACTGTGGCTACCATCTACAATTAGCTGTAATATCCTTATCATTAACTCATGGCTCTTCTGACTCGAGGCGTCGATCAAAGTTTCAACATATGACAACTTCACATCATTACCTTGAGAAGTATTCCTAAGTGGTTCCAAGATCATCGTTTTCAAATCTTCAGGCAACCTGTTTAACAACTGACATATTAACTTGTGATCGTTGAGAAGATTGTCCTCCACGATGGAAACAAGGTTTATACATAAATTAGACAACTCATGTTTATCCCTTCGGGCGGCTTTCGACGCTAACAGTCGGAGTAGGCGATGGTCCAATCGTAGTATTTCGTCTTTTGTCATACAAAGTATAGGATTGATGTAATTTGAAGGCTTTTCGTTATTTTGAAATTGCCTCAATGCTTGCCGGGAAAATATATTGTTCCCCACATTGGGTGTTGACGGTGTATGCGGTAGTGGGGATACGGCCTGGCTCTTTATGGCTGAAGTACGAAACCATCGAAACTGTCGTATCATTAAGTCTTAGAGCCTACTGTAATGCGAAAAATTTTTAAATATGGTGTATGCTACTATATTTCAGAGACAGTATATAACAGGGATAGTATACCAGGGCCAGGGTCTAGGGTTGCCAGTTTTCTAATCCTATGACATGAGTATTTCTACCGGCATTTCTATAAAGATGCCTCTGGTAGAAGTACATTATGTCGAATACCACCGTTCCGCTACTACCCAATATATAGGGTAGTTCTTTCATGAAAAAGTCCTCTTTGCTGTCACTCAAAACAAACTCACAACTGGTCAAGATGGATAATGTGTAGGCGATATTACCCACCAACGCCGACCCGAAAAGTATAGGGTTGATACCATCAACCGATTTTCTTTGGTAATTCTTATATAGTTGAGGGCATCTCGAAGCCATGTAAACTACCGTCATTAGCCACGCCAAAAACAACCCCAAGCTCTCAAGTGGATTGTCTTCTCGCTTCATCAACTGCAACGGCAATGCGTTGGCGCCGGAGACAAAAGAAGCAGCGACCAACGTCTTGGCGGTGGTTTCAGTCGAATTATAACCTGTGGTGGGCGAATTAGCTGAAGACTTGAGTCCTTCCAGACTTGAAGAGTCATTCCTCATATGCCAATAAATGGGTTTAGCCGATGTTTTGTTCACTTCCGCATCACCACTAGTTGCTTCCTGTTCGCTTTGGCTGGCGGAACCCGAGTCATTGTCCACTCTACTAATCTGCGTGTAAGACACCCGAGGATAAACACTATTATAGTAATAATATTGAAAACATAACGCAACATCATTGGCTAAAAAAAACAAGCTCAAGTACACCTGAAACTTTAGTACCACGTCACTCAACAAGCAACTAGTAAAACTCAAAAAATCCCCTAAAAACCACAACATTAAGAACGAAGGAGATATCCCTTCTGCAGATTTGTTCTTGTAATTGGTGTATATTTGCGGCAACTGGGCACACATCCAGCTAACTAGCGATAAGCTACTGAAACCATTGGATATCACCGATAACTCCTCACATTGCACCATGGCGAGAACTATCACTGAAAGTAACCTGTTCAGATCCCTAAATTCCCAACCCAACAGATTGTTTGGTTATCTGTTATCAGTTCGCAACGCATTGGAGATTTGATGTGGACACTACTATATCAGTAGTCTAGAGGTTTCATGGGGAAGAGTAGTTGGGTGTAACAACGATGTTGGAAGACGTGTGAAAGGATCAAGGGGGATATACATATGTAGTAGTTTTGGTCCATAACGGTAGGAGACCTTGGGAGGTGAGGTGGTACCAACGCGGGCGAGAAAATCAGGTTTTAGCGGGGAAGTGGGGGACGAGTCTAGTGAGAGAGGTTTGGCAACAGTTGTTGTTACTGTTTTTGATTCGAGATTCTCGGTTCTTGTGTTGAATGAGAGCCTCGCCAACAGGAAGGTCTCGGTTCTTGTGTTGTATTGTACTAGACAATTTCAACTTTTATTTATAGTGCCTATCAAATTTTATATAACGCATCCAAAAATGCCACGATTATTTTATCAGCTACCCCTGCAGTCAGAATATTGCCTGCTACTCCATATAAAGAGGCAGTATCACTATCGGCTGTTTCCTTAGATTGAGCAATCTCCTCGGTAGATGCCACCAAGTCGTCGATTAACTCATCGATTATGGGGACTGTTAACCAGGTGAGGGCGAAGTGTAATGCAGCAGGGTTTTGTAAAGTAGCAAAATGCCAGCCTTTGGAAGTCAACTTGTCACTCAAAGCGTAAATTGAGAACTCCCCTTTTGCCTTGAATGCAATAACTGACCCCAAAGGGTCTCCTATGACCTCTAGGTGCTTAGATAGAACACTATTAGTTAATACCGCATGTTTTAATTTCATACTGGCATTGACTATTTGCCTACAGTAGTTCGTATAGCCATCTTCACCTATACTAACCAACGTAGCCCAACACCCTACCATTAGTGCACCAGGTCGTGATCCGGCCAATGTTGGGGAACCATACATTCCACCCACCCAATCGGAGGCGATATAATATTGACATGTCCGTAATTCTTTATGGCGATACATGATGATACTGGATCCCTTGGGTGCAAACCCATATTTGTGAGTGTCGCAGGAGATAGACGTAACTCCAGGAAGGGTAAAATCGAATTTGGGTAATACCGGATGGATGTCAGTCTTGTGCAAAAACGCCATGATGAATGATCCTAAACAAGCATCTACGTGTAACGGAATGTCGTACCTCACAGCCAACCTAGACAATCCTTCAATATCATCAATAATTCCATGGGGGTAATTTGGTGCTGAACCCACTAACAACACCGTATTTCCATTTATCAACCTTTTCACTTTAGCTAGATCTACTTTGTAATCCTTACCCAAATCAACCTTATGTAACTTCATCCCGAAGTAGTAACAAGCTTTTTCGATACCGGCATGAACAGTAACAGGAGCGATTACTTCGGGGGTGGCAATCCCTTTTATCTTTTTCCCATATTCTCTAGCAGCCAATCCCGCCAATAACAAAGATTCGGTCCCACCACTCGTAGTAGAGCCACAACCGGATTCTGGGGCATTGAATAGTTTCAAAACCATCGACACTACCTCACTTTCCATCTTACGAACTCCAGGAAACACATCAGGGTGCAATTGATTCGCAATAGAATACTTGTTGTAAGCATCCGATTGTAACTCCAATAACTCATTGCCCCCATGATAAACTGCCCCGCTAACTCTGCCTTTATCCCATGCCGAATGTTTGAGTTCTTGCAATTTGTCTAGTTCGTCCAACACCGTTGCCGTACTCAACCCTTTAGCAGGAAGCTGGGGGAACTGCAATAGTTTGTCGTTATTCAAGATAATTGACTTGTCAATAACTTCAACGGTTTTGGCTAATTCTTTTTCTACCCGACTCTTTACCAATGGTAAACGCATGAACGCCGACGACCCTCTTTTCAATGCATAATTATAAACATGTACAATCGACTTCAATATACCATAGCCCCGAATGTGGCTTAAAGTCGAATTAACATAAGAATAAATCACTAATAGAAATATATAGTCTCTAATCAAGGTAAAGTAGCCCCAATAATCACTCAAGTAATGAGCCTTGAATACGGTCAATCCCTGGTGAAAGTAGTACTCGCCATTCACCTTGGCATAAAATATCAATTCCCGGTAATCCCTAGGCATATAAGGCTGGCCGTAGACCTTATTATTGAATAAACCTTGAAGCTTTTCCATTTAGTACCAATATTTTATGCTGCGCGAGACGTTAACTTGTGACAGTACTTGAGGATATAATCTTCGGGTTATTTTGGGTATTTTAACTACGGCAGAGGATGTTGCAAGGGTATCGTAATATCCGAATAAAGTGTTTCGTTATATCCGAGTAAAGTATGTTGAATCTCTTGATACCAGTGTAATTTTTGTTCAAAATGCCTTCCAAGAATCTTCATAAATAGGAGTATATTGCGGTTGGAGATAAGAGATTTAACAGGGTGTATATATCCTTCATTAAACATCACATGGGAGTAGAACTTCTACTCATCCTGTTGATGGACCTCGTACTGGAACCTTGATTAGAATTAGCCAAAAGAGCATTTCTTTCACTTATGACTTTTTCAAGGTCATTGTTAAGAAACTGGGTCAACGACTTATTTTCAAGATGTAGTCTCTTCAAGATTAACTCATGATTGATCTTATCATCTTTCTTTATCAATGATGGTAAGATCTTCACTCCGGGCAAACTCAATTTCTTTTCGAGCATGTCGTTTGCTGATTCCCATTGTTTGATCTCTTTCGACAATGACAATGCCTCTGTCGATGAGTTCTGGTACACCGATTTGATGTCATCGTAGTCTTCCGATAGTTTGTTATACTCTTTTTCCAAATTTTCCACGTCTTCCTGTAGTTGATTAATTAATGTCTGCTGTTCAATGACTTTCTCCTTGAGGTTCGTATTCTTAAACCCATTTAGGGAGTACAATCTCGAAACCATTTTCGTCTTCACCTCATTTAATTTGTTGTACTCCTCGTCGATCCTGGAATATTTCTTTTCAATGAACGTTGCATCTTCATTGACTCTTTTCAACTTTCGATAGTTTTCTGCTATCAAATCTTCGTGATCATCCAACTCTAATTGTCTCTTGGATTCCTTCTCCTTGCACGTGTGGATCTTATTCTTCAAGCTTTCGATCTCGTCATCAACTTGATTGACCTTCTGATACAACAAATCAGCAAACCTTGATCTGAAGGTTTTGTAATCGAATTTCTCTAATTCAGGGATTTTTTCTCCCATATAGCTGTGATTCAACTTCTTCTTCATTTTTTCGTCGGAATAGTTTAGTAAGAGGTTGTCATTGAATGGTTTGAAAATTTCCGACAACGGAAACTCGATCGAATCCCAACTTATAAACCAGTCGTACACCTTGCTCATGTTTTTCCCATACAATTCCACAAAGAACTCACTGATGTCATCGTCATCGTCATCGAATAAGTTGCCTCTATTGATGACAAAATGGTTGATCATCTGGTGTTTCCAACTATTCAATTCGTTATTATCGCCAAACATCGGATGGCTCTCCGGTGGTGGATATAATACCTGGTAATGATTCACAGAATAGGTGGGTATAGGAATGATAATGGGGATATCTGGTTGCATTGGCTGAGAACAAACTGGTTCTTCGGGTAGTTGATGATACTGCAGGTCATATGGCAATAGTTGGTTGAACTGCAGGTGTTGTGACGCATAAGCTGATGTGGGGACCTCGTTTGATCTGGAATTCCTAATCATTTCTATACTGGGACAGTCACTGTCTAAGTTATTGTCAAAGGAAAAAATCATTCTGAATTGAGTTGTACTACTCAAAAGTGGTGTGTAATTGTTATAAAGCTGCAGCAGGGTGATTAAATGAAGAAACAACTTAGGTTTCTTGTCGGCTTTCACTACTTTATGCTTTCTTTTCCGCCTATATTCATTCTCGATATCACTGACAGGTGGCGGAGGGTTCAAATCAGACAAGGAAATGTTTTTTCCGTACAACTTCACCGTGCTGACATTGTTATAATAGAGTGATTTACCTATGATCAATCCTTCTATCAATTCCAATTCCTTCACACTATTGGCAATCACCAATATATTATATACTGGGGCTTCCTCAAAGTTTATACTTTTGGTGAATTTTTCAATCAAGTTGTCAATGAACCGATTGAAAAGGTGAAACTTGCCTGACATGTTGACCAAATGTTCGTTAATCTCCAGTAGTAACAATTTTTTTGGTAAGAAATGATCCACCAACAAAGAAGGGTTGTTCGTTGCTATCTCCAACTGTTCAAACAAGAATTCGATAATATCATTAAACTTCAACTCTTCACCTACAGAGTCGCCATTTTCTCGTTCCTCGTCCAATAAACTATGGATGTTGGTTTTCTGTTTCTTGGTTTGAATCTCCTTCAAGAGCTCTGGGGAAGAGATGTTGATAATAGACTCCATTAAATCTTTCTGAATCTTGGTTAGTACCGTAGGAAAATAGTAAATCCCGTCTTCGGGCTGCTTCAAAGGGGAAACAGCGGAAGATTTCTTAACCTCATCATCTAGAACAGTGTCCATCCCCACGGGCTCGAGCATCGGGTCAGCTTCGCTGCTTAACATGTCCATTAAGTTCATGATGAACTTTCAGGTTCCCAAATCGTCGTGTCGGATTTTTCTAAATAGTGAGAGAGTGCATGAACTTTAAGCCGTTTAGAGACATTCTACGACATTTTTCGGGATTATAAACACGTCAAGGATATTGATGGAGCTATAAAGTACGCTTACTACGCTTTTTGACTTGGACATTGACCCCGATGTTTTCAATGCTGGCCCAGGTGTCGCTGTCGATTTTTTTCGGCAATTTTCTGCCGTATAAACATTGATCGACCATCCACATCCCCACCAAGAACTCGGGTTTATTCAATGTTCCGTCTTTTCGGTAATCGACAAGATCCCAGATCTGTTCCAACGTCTCGTTGGGAAGTTTGCTACGACTCCATATTCGTTTCACTACGGAGCCACTGATTAATCCGCTGACATCGGCGTTGTTCAATCCGTGAAAACTTTCAAAGTCTTCGGGGTTGTCGTAGTGAAATGACGACAACTTCGCTGCTTTCATAGATGGGTCTATTTCCAATTCAGGTTTGTATGCCTCGCCATTCTCGTCATTGACCTCATGACCCAGTAAATCATGATCATAGTTCACCCCTTGTAGCTTTGTCACGATCTTGTTAATGTACAATGATTTGTTGCTCACCCATACCCCTTCGTATCTTTTCCTTTCTTGTTCAGTTATGAAAACTAAATCCGTATGATTTTTCCAGGGTTTCTCCTCATTGAAGGTCTTTCTGGCACTCTTTGCTTTTCGCATGGTGGTTTTGAGCTGCACAGGTTGGTGTTGACGAGTTAGTACTGGGGTAGAAGGTCTGGATGATGCTGAGGAATCGATGATTTCATTATCGACACTTGACAAATCAATATATTCGAGACCTTTGTTCTTTTTCTTGAACGGATTATGCACTATGTGGGCTTGCTGGTGGTAGACGTGGCGACTCTTTTTATTGCTAATGTCAGGAAATTGGGGCAATTTTGATGACGACTCATTTGCCAGTATCTTCTCTTCCTCGTTGTCACTGCTATAAGAATAATCATTCAGTGATCGACTATTGGTATGACTGAATTTGTCAAATGAGTCGATATCTGGTGGTGGTTTGCGCTTTATTTGGCACTTCAGGCTTTCGTCAGAAAACGTTTTACTACTATCGACTGACTGAAACTTATTGAACCTGGTAGGATAAATGTGGTTCAAGCTTTCGTTACTTCCCAATGCAGCCTCTCTAGCATTAGCTCCCAGGGAAGCCAACAAAATCGGCGACGCTGGTGATGAACCATGCGACCTTGTCTGCTGAATTGGAGGAGTTAATGTCTTGTCGAAATCAGTAGTATAAATGGCTGGTGTGCTGCTTTTAACCGATACTAATTCATCTTGGCTACTATTTTCACCAAGTTTTATCTCACTGGTGCCACTCACATTATTTTCCATAAGAAACAGGAGGGACGAACCAAATGACGTATACGATCCGTCTGGGCCTTTTGTGCCAATGAAGTTATCGTCAATTGAATTGCTCAGCTCATAGTTACCATCAGATATGTAGCCGTTTTCTTCTAGGCCCAACAAATTGGCAGCCGAAGTGGTAATACGTTTCAGATCTATACTCTCTCTTATTTCACTGATCAAATCTTTGTTGTTGACGGAAACTTCGGTGTTTGCTGAAATTGACTTATCGGCAATTGACTGCTTGATTCTGTTCAACATATCGTGAGGAGCGGTATCCTGACTTCTTCGTTTTAGTGCTGGATCTTTGGCAATGCTCTTGGACTGGATGGAGGACTTCAAATTATTCAATGTCTCCTGAGTCCTGGCATAACTGATATTCAAATTGGAATGGTTTGACGAGGATTTCTTCATTTGTTCCGGAGTTTTGTAAAGGGAGTCCTTCGACAATGAAAAATAGTCGATTCCAGATCGTATTGTTTCGTTATCTCTGACTATTGTCTTGACACTACTTGAAGTACCTACGCCAGATGAGTTCGACGACGTTCGGGAATGTCGTATATGGGACTGTGTAGGCGTAGATATCGATGCAGCCTCTTTCGGGGAAGCAACCACCGCTGCTGCTGCTGCTGTGGCCGCTGAAGGTCTCGATTGAGAAGGTGAGGAATTTAAGTTTAGATCTTTCACATCGTAAATACTTCGTATTTGACTTCTGGTTCCCTGAGGTTGCTTCTGTAGTGCACCATTGGCAGTAGTATGTATTTTTGCGAGTGGAGGATTTGACAGGTTCCTTTTGTGGGGAGTTTTAGGAAAATAGGGAATTGATTCTATCTTTGTACCCTGGCGGGATGGGGATTTAATTAGCTTTTTAGGGCTCTTCTCCTGAGATGGTTCGTTTCCTCTGTTCAGCATTGCTTTAAAGGCTGCCGAGGCAGCTGCTTGAGCCAGAGTCATCGACAATAATAGTAGTCAATGAACAATATTCAACCAGACCAGGCTATAATCTAGTGCGAATTAAATTCAATATTATGTTGGGCTGGATCCCAAAGAAAGAATACCAAAAACCGAATTACCTTTTCTTGTGGACAAGAGGAGTGGAAAAGTTAGACAGTTAAGACATGGTGATACAGAAAGGAGAGAAAAATCTACAAAAACGGGTATTCATTAATGCCATAATACGATATGTGAGATTATCTTCTCTTCCCCCTTGAGGAATTGGCGTACCTTCCTTTGCCTACCTTTACCCCACTGGGCCTTATATTCTGGATTGAATTGAAAGGAGAAATGAAATTATCGGCAGAACCACCGCCGATCCATTCTTGCAACAATTTATCGTTTTTACGTCTCTGCCAATCATCGTCCTTGACTGCCTTGAGGTATTCTTTTTGATCCTCACTATATAATTCTGGCTGCTGTAGGGTTTTGTGACGATTTTCCTTATTGTGTTGGAACCCTCCATTTCCTTGCCTTTTCTGTTGATTCTTACTCAAAGGTGAAGGAACGGAATAGACGTTTCCTCGTTTGATCCACTGGAAGTTTGATTTCAAGTGTGGTGTTACTTTACCTGTCTTATTATCAATGGATACCGCACATCTTAATAAGGTGTTACCACCACATTTGGGACAGAAATGTTTGGGTTTGCCGTTTTTGGGGATGGGTGTCATTCTGAAACATGCGTGGCATCTATACATGTAGTTTCTGATTCTTTTGATTTGCTTTCCCGACATGGAATTCATTAAATTGAGCCCCATCTGCATAGAGACGTTTTGACATGCAAAATCTCCTGTGGAAAATGCTACGTTGATGATGGGGATTTTACTGGTTTCTTGAACTTCTTCGTTGTTGTCCTTGATCATTTCATCTTTCAAGTTTTCGGGGGTTATCCATTCTCCGTCGTCATCGTCTTCGTTGAATTCTTGACTTAATTCGTCTGCTGGTGACAAGGTTTCTGACGCTTCTGTTTCAATGGCAGTTTTATTCTCCACTGTTTGAGCTGACTCTTCCAGGACTCTAGAATCACCATCTATTACAACTGACTCTAAATCATCTGCTAGTTCATCTAACTCCTTTTGTAATTGAGCTTCACGTTTTTCTCTCTGCTTCTTGCCACCTCTTCTTCGGGGCTTTTTCGATTTGACCTCCTCATCTACCAGTTCTTCACTTCCTTTATCCGGTTGCTCTTGCTTAATTTCCTTCCGATGGATTCTTTCACCGGGAAATTTTCTAATATCTACATCGCCGTCGGCTTCGACATGTAGTTCATAAGCCAACGCAATGATATGAATATCATTTGCAGACAAGACCCCGAAATCTCCTGTTGCTCTGGCAAAAGTTTCGACTTTTTTGATCGATTGTATTTTGGGATGCCTGATCTTTAAATTGTCATTCCATAAGATTAACTGCTGTCTTGACTGTTCGTCCTTTAATTCACTATGAACTCCAGGTGTAGTGTAATATTCTTCGGCGTACTGTTGCAATGAGGCCGCAGTTTGGGTGATTAATGGCCCGGCATCAAGCACTATTTGCTTTATCTTCCTTTCCATAATTGAAAATTTCGTCTCACATCTCATCTCAAATTCATCTTTGCAGAAGTGTAAGATTTATTTGGACACACCCGTTTTACTACTGATTCTCGGGATATAATCCTCTCATTGTGAACGTCTCTTACTCTTTGGACTCCCTCCACCAGTTCCCGAACTTCTTATCATATTCAATAAAAGTCGTGTCCGTTGCTAAAATCATTATCTAACCAAAAAAAAATGACGACAGGGAATCACCAATGCTGTTGTTTCTAAGAAGATATGAAGGGCTATAGTCACCGGTCTGTGGTTGATACCGTAACGTTTTAGCTTTAAGATGCGTTGCACGGGACTCCTTTCGCGTACGTAAGCGAAATTGGTATTTCAAACAATTGGAGCAAACTTGTGAAAATGATAAACTATAAGTACCAGATAATTCCCAGTGAAACTCAGGTCTATTATAAATTTCAAACTCAATCGTGCTATGACAACTAACGGTGAATCTTCCCAACCCAAAATCATCTTACATTGGCTCAATCAGTCAAGATCAAATAGAATCTTGTGGTTATTGGAGTTGCTAGGCATCAACTACGAGTTGAAACTTTACCACAGGACCAAGAACTTCAGATCACCTCCAGAGTTGTATAAAGTCCATCCATTGGGAAAGTCCCCGGTAATTGAAGTAGTAAAACCGGGCGAGTCCGAAGTGATTGCCGAAACTGGTAGAATCATTGAATATCTCATAGACAACTATGATCATGGAAACAAGCTACTGCCAACAACTGATAAGGGAAAAGCTTCAGTCAGCTATTATTTGCATTATACCGAAGGCACATTGCAGCCTTTTTTGACTGCGACATTTGTCAATAACATGGCCAAGGAACAGGCTCCTTTCGGCCTCAAATCAATCGTAGGTGCCGTAGCCGGTAAACTCAATGATGCTTTTTTTGGTAGAGAACTTTTGAGGAACTTGCAATATCTAGAAGATATTGCTAGGAAAAACAATGGTGGGTACTTTGTCGACAATAAGTTGACAGCTGCAGACATTGTCTTGTCGTTTCCCATTGCTGAATGCATTTTTCAAGATCCCAAAAGAGCGAGAGCATTATTGAAGGATCATCCTGACAATGTTTATCCATATTTAAGTAAATGGAGCAAACTAGTACTTGAGGACCCAGATTATATCAAGACCTTTGAAGCAACCAAATCGAAGTTGTGATTCGTCTACGGTAAATATCATATCGATTAAACGACTTGCTACTCAATTGTGGGCACTGCCTTGTGTATACTGTATTGTGATTTTACCCCATCGGGATAAGGTCCAGATGGTTGTTCGTACAAGGTGCTCCGGTGTTTTCGTATCTCTCTGACTCTTTTCCTAATTAGGACCTGGCGATAGCCATAATCCTGGAGACGTATCTTCGGTTGAGAACTTTCCTCATTAGGAAATGTTATGAGAAACTCCACATAAAAATTCCCCCATATGGACGTCCCAAAAGTGGTTACATCTCCAGATCCCCAGAATATGAATATATAACAGTGGTGCCGACCCCACAATTGCAATCTTGTATAAATACGGCGATTGCCCATGGAGATTCTGAAAGGCGATTTGCAAAATGACGGATAACGGTGATAAATTTTTGTTACATTGGCTTGATCAATCCAGAGCCCACAGGATATTGTTCCTCTTGGAACTATTGGGGTTGGATTATGATGTAGAGATATACTTAAGGCATCCAGCAACATGGAGAGGACCATCGGAACTTTTTCAGGTCCATCCATCGGGGAAAGCTCCCATATTGGAAATATTCTTTGCTGACGGTAGACCTTCATTAAAGTTGGCCGAAAGTGGTCTTATCATCCAGTACTTGTTGAAACATTACGATCCCTACGAAATTCTTACCCCTTCCTCCGAGGAGGAAAAATTAAAAATGGATTACTATTTACATTACTCCGAAGGAACGTTGCAGCATTTGTTGATTTCCATGTTAATAAACAATGTGGCCAAGCGAGTGGCCCCTCTTGGTTTCAAAAACGTCGCCAAGTTGGTCACCAAGGGATTGAACAATGGCTACTATATTCACGAGTGGAAATTGAACATGGAGTTCTTGGAAAGACAATTGATTGAAAACGATACCGGCTACTTTGTAGGGAACAAGCTAACTGCTGCCGATGTGATGTTGTCCTTCCCCATCTACGAGAATGTATTCGACAATGAAGCCGGAATTAGAGAAATAACGGGAGAAAAGAGAAACTTGTTCAAAGCCTATCCACATTTGGCTGCGTGGAGTGATAGAATCGCCAACCATCCCCTTTATATTAAAATAACTGATATGATGGATGAAAAGGTCAATCAGTTTATCATCCAGCAAGAGAATTCCAGAGTATCGAAATGATGTCTTTAAAAAATTAACGAATTATGATTCCATCTTTTAGTAGTATAATATATCGTTTGGTAGTACTGTAAACCTGTAAGATATCGAATTGTTGATAATATAATGTGAAAATCGCTAAAGAAAATTTAAAAGTACAAAACATCCAAAGAATAAAGGCAGAAACGACTGTCGACACAATTGCCGAGGGCCATAATACGTGATTTCTGCGATACCGAAGCTCTTTTTATCTCAGAATATATTGCCTGTACACTATATCACCATAGCCTCATCTCCATTGACTGCAAACAGAGATTCAGGTACGCGATTTTGAAGGTTTATGAGGTTATCGTTGTTTAATTATATCGTCGGTGTAGTTGCATTCACAGGTTTGAGCAGTAGGGAAAGCTTCAATTCCACCAACACCACTCTTGTCCAACCGGAGATCACTTCTCGAAATTTTGAGTTGAAAGGAGTGACTATTGGTGGATGGTTATTACTAGAGCCTTACATTACTCCATCATTGTTCTTAGTCTTTAACTCTACTAATGGTGAAAGTGACATACCAATAGACGAATACCGCTATTGCGAAACCTTGGGTGCAGAAGAGGCAGAGAAGCGGTTGAAGCACCACTGGGACACTTTCTACAACGAGTCCGATTTCGCTGCCATAAAACAACTAGGATTGAATATGGTGAGGATTCCCATTGGCTATTGGGCTTTTGACAAGGAAGACGACAGTCCTTATGTACAGGGGGCTCAAGAGTACCTTGACAAAGGCATTGAATGGGCCCACAAGAACGACTTGAAGGTATGGGTGGACTTACACGGTGTACCGGGATCGCAAAATGGGTTTGATAATTCTGGTTATCGGGACATTGGATATCCTGGGTGGTTTAATTCCACGGACAACATCGACTTGACTTATAGGGTTTTGAAACAGATCTATTCTAAGTACGGCAGCAGCCATTATAGTGAAACTGTTATTGGAATCGAGGTGGTCAATGAGCCTTTAAGCACGGAGTTGCCAATCCGAAGGATTAGAAACTTCTACGAAAACACCTACCAGGACGCCCGGAACCACCAGAAAGTCAACAACACTATCGTGTTCCACGATGCCTTCAAAAGTCTAGGGTACTGGAACGATTTGTTGGTATTTTCCTCTAAAAATTCCAATCAAACCCACAATTACTACAACGTTATGATCGACCATCATCACTACGAGGTATTTGACGCTGGAGCATTGAACATGACCATAAAGGGTCACCTCGACAGCGTCAAGAGCTACTCATCGAACATAGAAGATGAAATACCTCACCATCCTGCAGTGGTGGGTGAATGGCTGGCAGCATTAACAGATTGCACTCCCTGGCTCAACGGTGTTGGCTTAGGCGCAAGATATGCCGGGACTTTCCCATACACCAACGAGGCCATTGGCAAATGCGACGATATCAATGATTTCAGCCAGTGGTCAGACAAGAGGAAAAAGGCATACCGAAAATACATCGAGATGCAACTAGACCAATACGAGTCTAAGATGAATGGGTGGATCTTCTGGTGTTACAAGACGGAAACCACCATCGAATGGGACATGAAACGGCTAGTAGAACTAGACTTATTTCCCCAACCATTAGATAACCGAACTTACATCAAAAACGGCAATGACACCGATCCTGACGGTGCCGAGGACAATGACGAACATATCAATTCCTCGCCAATTCTTACACCATCTATGACACTCTTCGTGTTGATGATACTATCAACAATTATATAGAATGTAATTCCAGACATATCACCATTTATGACTCAAACCGAGCATTCGCTGAAAAATCTTTAACAGCTTTAAACCATGGCCAGAACAGTAAATATCGCCATTATTGGCTCAGGAGTTGTCGGTTCAGCCTTCATCAACCAGTTGAGCAATTTGAGAACGTCGATTGACTTTAAGGTAATTTATTTGGCCAGATCATCGAAGGAAGCGTTGTTTTCTAAAGACCATACTCCAGTAGATCTAACTAGTTATAAGACGGCTGCAAGTCAGCCGGTGTTATCATTAAGCGAATTAAGTGACTTCTTAAAAAATAGCGCTAAACCAACGATTTTGGTCGACAACACCTCCAATGAGTCGATTGCTAGTTATTACCCCAACTTTATCAAACAGGGTATTTCAATTGCAACACCCAATAAGAAGGCGTTTTCGTCAGACATTTCTCTCTGGAATAGTATTTTTGAAAACTCCAACAACGGTGGTGGTTTAGTGTACCACGAAGCTACTGTTGGAGCCGGATTGCCAATTATCGAACCATTGAATGATTTGGTATTAACGGGGGATAAAGTGGATAAAATTGAGGGGATCTTCTCGGGGACGTTGTCTTATATCTTCAATGAGTTCTCTACCACCGATGCTTCCAATAAGACCAAATTTTCTGAAGTAGTCAAGGTGGCTAAGGATTTGGGATACACCGAGCCCGATCCAAGAGATGATTTAAATGGGTTGGATGTTGCTAGAAAAGTCACTATTTTGGCAAGAATCTCCGGGTTGAATGTTGAATCCCCAACATCATTTCCTGTAGAGTCATTGATCCCCAAAGCTTTGGAATCAGTGGCAAGTGCCGACGAATTTATGGCCAAATTGTCCGATTTCGATGACGAAATCCAAAAGGTCAAAGATGAAGCATTTGCTGAAAACAAAGTGTTGAGATTCATTGGATCAGTGGATTTGAAGTCAAATAACGCTAGTGTTGGGATTGCCAAATATGGTTTTGACCATCCTTTTGCGTCGTTGAAAGGTAGTGATAATGTGGTTTCTATCAAGACAGAGAGATACCCCAATCCTCTAGTCATTCAAGGTGCAGGAGCCGGTGCTGAAGTCACTGCTCATGGTGTGTTAGCCGATACCATAAAGATAGCTCAAAGAATCGCTATTTAGATGTTATCCCATAATTGAGTATACCCCTAATAGACAACATATGAGAGTAAGAGGCTCAATTAGACTTCATGATTGATTATGGCGGTATATACAAGATTGACATGTCAAATATCACTGGGTAAGATATCCTTCAGATATTCTTCATTCCAGGAATTCTTTGCCTCTCTGAAGATTTGGGTTAAGCTCTGCCTACTGTTGCAGACCTTCCTCAAACTCAACATAATTCTCTGTGAATCAGTGGTATACAAGCTCAAGTTGAGATCATGATCAAGACTAGTCGTGACAACAGGAGTGTTCACCCTGGAAATGTGCATGTTGTTAGGAGCTAAAACGAAATCACCATTGTCTCTTACTTCAATCATATAAGCTCCAGTCTTATGGATGAATTGAGCATACTTGAACGTTGGCTTACCCCAACTATAGGAGATTTCGATATTCTCTTTCATGAAGTATACTGCTGATCGGTTATCAAGGAGGAATCCGTACTTTTTCAAAAGATACAAGTGAAAATAAAACTTATTATTGTTTAGGATCTTGGGATCATTAAATTCTGGCTCTTGGAACGGATTCAATGCCAACTTCAAATCAACGAATGAATGGAATGGATTGTGCTCAGGAATGGTGCATAATTCCTTCCAAGGAGTTTCCACAAACTTCAAGCCATGCCTCTCACATAATCTTGACCAGTTGTTGATGGTTTCGTCAATGAAATTTGTTGAGGTATTCAACCATTGAAGTCTGATGTGATAACAGTGTTCGGGATTATGCACTCGATCGTAATGTATGGTGATGAGTTCGGGGCGATATGATTTTTTCAATGGGTCAGCATTGTACTTGACTGAGCGACTCAAAACAAACTTTCTCTTGACTTTTGATTTTGATCCAGCAGAATCAGCCATAGAAGACGTTTCCGAATTGTTGCCGACATTAGTCCCTGATGCCACTCCAGTTGCACTACTAGGATTGCTGGAGTGATTGGAATTCATAGCAGCTATGTTATGGGTACTATTTGCACTCAATTGGTTTCCAATGCTGGCAATTCTTCTCAAGTCAGGACCCACAGCAGGATTTTCTTGGGGAGATAAAACTGGGGATTTGAATGATTCCACATCAGAGCTATTCCTAGAAGAAAGAGCAATGTCCCTTTCACTCTTCTTACGAGTAAACCACCCATTAGACTTTTCGATTGGCCGGTAAGTCTTGTCAACATAATCCAGCTCTAGCTCGTAGAAATAATATCCGTCCAAGAACCCATGTCGATTTTCAACATGTTTAAACAACCCTCTTTCCATAAGTGACTGACCGAACTTTGTAGCATCGTCTCTAGTATCGATATCCTCGAAATTCTTGAATAACCACGTAACAAACTCATTTCCGATGAAACAATTTTGGTGAGTTGTAAAATGCCATGTCCTATCGACGATTTTAACTCCACTAGGACTCTGTAATTCGTGAGCCAAGTTGATGAGTTTGATAGACTTATTGAACTTTTCACTAATCATCAACGAATTTTCCGGCTGATTGCCAGTGGAGTCAAATATTTCAGCTTGTTCACTCAAAAATTCGTATAGATTACCAGTATAGAAGCTGATCTCGGGTACAGTAGCTTCTTTCAACTTTTCTCGATCTTTGGACTTTTCACCAGTGGCTGGCAGGTCTTTGGTATATTTACCTCGCTCAATAATGGCAATCAACTTTCTTAGTCCTTCAACTCTAATTTCTTCATCAGTCAAGTTTTCATTGGTGATGAAGTAAGCATTTTTGGGTATGTCCGCTGGCATGACGACGAACTTCATCTTGAAGAAAGACTTGTTTTCTTGAGGTAACGCATCATCGTAACCAGCCAATAGTTGATCAAATTGATTCCAATTGTACTTTGGAAGACGTTGATCAATAAAATTGATAGAGCTCTTGGTGTATTCGTCGGCATATCGGGTTCTAATCAAAGGCTGATGGTTCTTGAAGTCAAACTCTTGGTTCTTGAACACCGGTTTCAAATGCTCAGCTTCTATTTCTTTATAGAGCTGTACTCCAATTGTAGAATCATCACAAGCTATCCGGTGAATCTCGTTATCTAACATCATATAGATCTTTGACCGATGAAAGTTAGTTTGGAAGTATTTAACCATGTTATCTTGGGGATTTGAAGGGTCTCGTTCACTTTCGAGTTTACTCACCGAGTCACTTTCACAGATTTGGAAACCTAGAAGTAATCTTAGCTGAATCATTTCTCGCATAAGATCTCCTACGTTGTCTAGTTCAAGATTATTATCAGGATTTAACAAAAGTGTGTAAACCTGAGTGGTGTAGTTCGTTTCCAAACCTTTAGCCGAAGGGAAATTTGGCTGATAAACTGGTAATGCTGTAGGCGATTGAAATGACCTCCATTTGACCAAATTCCGCTTGATTTTATGAGGAAACACCTGGTTCCACTTTCCAAGTTTAATGAAGATTAACGAATCCAGATGCAGCTTTTTCGAAGGGTTGGAGATTTCTGTCCAGAAATAGTTCAATGGCTGGTCATTAGCTTCATCTTTGGGAATATCACTAATGGAGACAGTGGAAAGTTGATTGTCTCGTTTAATAGTGGTGGTCTCAGAACGTTCTCTGATGGGTTTATTGTTCATCGAGGACAAACTATTATGATTACTGTTATCCCTTAGTTTGCTCCCATCCTTGAGCTTGAATATGTCTTCGTTTTTTATGATTTTAGCATGGCCATGAGGAATGACCTGAATATGATGAACAGAAGAATTGCTCCTCAAGTCGTTATTACTTCGAATGGATTTCAATGAATGATTAGAACTTAAAAGTGACCCGAGGGAGGGTGATACTGGGACTCCTTCAGTGCCTTTAAGTTGATACAATGCTGACAATGCCGAACTTTCGGGGTTTAGAGTGGTCACAGTGCCTAAGGCACTCGAATTGGTTGTCCCGATATTAATCTTAGCAGAAGTTTTCGATTTCAAATCATGTGGCCGATTCATGAGTAGTAACGAGTCATGAACTCCTTTAGGAGTAGGATTTTTGAAAGTGGCATTGAAAGATGGTGTAAGACTTGGCTTCGAACCGATTGAGTCCGTTCTTAAAGAATTGGAGTGGTTCCGACCAACGGGTTTGAAAATTTCGTTATCGTAGTTGTCCATTGAATCAACAAACGTCTTTTCGTCCTTGAACACCCTGAATCGTTCAATTTCGACCTCATGTATTTCGTTCTCCATCACTCCCATCATTTGTAGTTCATAGATCTTGCACTGAGGGATCCACTGGTCTTGGTTTATGGAAGGATCCTTATAGAAAGATATGTCACACCAATTGGGCACACAGTGTGTGAGTTTCCCATTCTTGCTTAAGTCTTTGAATCGGAATAACGGGACTATATGCAACGGGGGTTGACTTAAACAAATCAAATCTAATGCACAGTCACTGATGGACATCTTTTTACTGGTTTCTAGCATAAGATTGTAATCCACATCGAATAATCCTGTACCCGGAGTGATCACAATCAAATGATTCAAACTGTGTTTCAAATCAGTGTCGGTGAATCGATCTTTCATCAAACTCAAACCGATGTTGATGGCTTCAAGTAAATTACCTTTCACCGCTGGCAAAGACACCCCTTCAACTGAGAACGTTCTATCGTCATTATTGATTTTATTCAAAATCACATCTCGCTTGAAATTAGCGAATTCTAGTCTCAAGGTCTCCATGATCTTGGTCCAATGAAAAATACTGACTTGATCCACTACTACTCTGAAGTACTCCCTCACATGGTTGGGTCTCTCGCCATGACCCAATGCCATCCACGGAATATCAGTGACATCTACTGAAGTGAATAATACAATAGTTATAGAATGATTTGCATCCTTTTCACGCCATTTCTTGAATATCTTAGGAAATAAGTTATTGACTAATTTATGAAACATGATTTCGCCACTTTCTTCAAAGTGCCACATTTCTCTCGATGCTTGAATCAAAAACACCAATCTTGAGCTCTCTGACCGATAAACGATTTTGGTGGATTTCCCAATAAACCCTGAAAACTGCTTTTTACCATTTTTGTAGATATTCTTGATTATTCCAATTCTGTTATTCAAGAACGATACTCTCTTGCCATGATAAACGCAGCTATCGACCAATTCACTGGTTATTACCCACATTGTGGCACGAGAGAGGCTAATGTTTTTGATGGATATCTCAATCGTATCAGCCTCCACCGACTCAGCGTTGATTTTTTTGATCTGAACCAAGCTACGAGGTAGAAGGTCCAATGTTTTCTGTAAAGGGTTATTAATTAAGGAGAATTGAACAGTATTTTTAGTCCTCTGAGATGAGGAAAGGTTTTGACTGGAAGTAAGATTCTGACTGGAAGAAAGATTAACTACATCGTCATCTTCACTTTGGGTATGTTGTCCAGACATTTCATTCAATGACGTAGGACCGTCATGGGAAGATGGTGTGTTCATGTTTATAGTGGAAACTGGATTGATATTGGGGGTGGAAGGAGTGGATATTTGATTATTAGAAGTCATGGGAGTTAAACTATTCAAGACATTTTGTTCCTTAATGATGAAATACATTTTACTGGGAGTGGAAATCCTCTGTTTTTTGGACGTGGGTTTGGAATTGTCGATTGTCTCTAGTTCTATAATATCCCCAAGCTTGAATCCCGGTAGTAAATTCAAATCTATCATGAAATCTTCAGCAGAGGTTCGAAGTTCATGAAACCAAATAGTTAACTGGATTGGCAATAATGGGTCACGATAATTTCCAGAAGAAACATTCCTTATAGAGGGATTGTTGTTATCATTGGAATTGGAAACATTGTCTAGGGAATCATTGTGGGAAGTGCTTCGTTTTCCATCCTTCAAGAAGCTGATCCGATCAAAATCGTAATTTCTGTCGGCATGCTTTCCCACAACGATTGTATTGTCACTGGCCTTTGCATTCAACGTCCGAGGCATCTGTAGACTAGAGGATCGAGACCTCATCGACGATCCAACGATCAAACTAGCTTGATGGGAACTCATGGAATTGTCACGTCTAATCTTACTATGAGGCGTGGAAGCGGCAGAATTCAGATAACCATTACCGGTGTTATCATGGGGTTTGTTGGGGTTTAGATTAGACGGTTCCTTGGATTTTAGCCGATTATTATGGAAAATTCTTGCATGTTGCATGGTGTTTATCAATTTTTCAACCGCATTCTCAACTTAGGGAGGGAGAGATATGGGGAGTTTGAGCTGCAAGAATAGACGGAGGGTCAGAACAGAGGCAGAATAGGGAGAGATGAAGAGAAGGAAGAAAATGTGTGGCAAAAGTTTCATGACATTAAAAAAAAAACGAAAATTAGTGTCCTACCAATGTCTCTATAAGTATTAAACTATAAACTTCCCTGTCATCTCATCGCAGGGACAAGGGAAAGTCTAGGGAAAGTCTAGCTCTTGACAACAAACTCTCTCAAGAACCATTCGTGGAATCTATGATCATCAGATAACTCTGGATGGAACGACGTTCCTAACTTGTTTCCTTGTCTCACAGCTACTATTAATCCACTCTCCAACTCATGCAACACCTCCACGGGAGATTGGTTGACATAGTCGTTTTCGGTCTTGATTATCTCCGCACTGGTTTCTTCATCATCCTCAACCAAGATTCTGCTGATAACTGGAGCTCTGATGAAGATTGTAGGGAACTTATTCATACCCTTGATAAAGGTCGAAAAATCCAACTCCTGCTCAAACGACTCTAGCTGGCGACCAAAGGCATTACGCTTCACCTCAATATCCATGCCCCCCAAAAGCTTCTGTCCGGGCTTGCCGTTGATAATCTGTTTCGATAAGAAGATCAATCCAGCGCATGTTCCCCAGATGGGCTTATCAGATTTGACAAACTCCATTAATGGCTCTATCAACTTGGTTCTCTGAGCAATGAGAGATATCGAAGTGCTCTCTCCCCCCGGTATGACCAAACCATGACATCTATTGAGCTGATCCTCCGTCCGTACCTCGATGAAGTCAAATCGATGCAAATCGACAGAGCATTTCTTAAAGTGGTTGATATGCTCTATAAACGCTCCTTGTAAGGCTAGCACCCCCACAACTGTTACCTCGTCTACTGTCATGAAAGTGATCACTGAAACGAAGAAAGAAAAGATTTAAAAACCCTCTAAGCGGATCTCCATTTACGTCCCGTTCTCTAAATAATCCTTAGCGCATGGGAAGAGTCACAATTTTGTCGCTAACGGTTTCCCGCCATTTTGGGCCAGGTTCTCGCCTGGGACCTAATGTTATCTCGGCGACGGCATTACGTTATTTGCAGCCTCTTTTGGCCGATGGTAACGGAGGATTGTCGGGGGACAGGGGACGAGTAGCCATACTCCATGGGGGAATACTATTGACTGGTGTCTCGTCAAACTGGGCCGACCAACGACGTCCCACCGATGCCGTAAATGAGGGTATTTCCTCTGCTGCGGCTGATACGAGGTTCTCCCCATGATTCGTGGGAGAGTCTAAAATCTGACTCAGAAAATTTTTCAAGTATATATTGACCACCATCCGGGGGATTCTGTGATTTTATAACCACTATTGCAAATATGTCAGAATTCAAAGTCAAGGCAGGATTGGCCCAGATGTTGAAAGGGGGTGTCATAATGGATGTGGTCAATGCTGAACAGGCTAAGATCGCCGAAAGGGCAGGGGCTTGTGCCGTGATGGCATTGGAGAGGATTCCCGCTGATATGAGAGCCAGTGGTCAAGTGTGTAGAATGTCTGACCCACAAATGATAAAGGAAATCATGGCAGCAGTGTCGATTCCTGTTATGGCCAAATGTAGAATTGGTCATTTCGTAGAAGCTGAGGTTTTACAAGCTTTGGAGGTGGACTACATCGATGAATCGGAAGTATTGACTCCAGCCGATAAAAAGTACCATATCGCTAAAAACGATTTCAAAGTGCCTTTTGTGTGTGGGGCTAAGAACTTGGGTGAAGCCTTGAGAAGAATCAGCGAAGGTGCTGCTATGTTGAGGACCAAAGGTGAGGCGGGCACTGGTGATATCTCCGAAGCAGTGAAGCATTTGAGACAGATCAAGGAAGAAATCGACTACGTTTTAGCTTTGAAAACCGACGACGAAGTCGAGGCTTTTGCCAAAGAGAACAGAATCCCATTGCAGTCCTTGAAAGACTTGATTGCTAACGGAGGTAAATTCCCCGTTGTTAATTTCGCTGCTGGTGGGGTAGCTACTCCAGCCGACGCCGCATTGTGTGTCAAATTGGGAGCTGAAGGGGTGTTTGTTGGTAGTGGTATTTTCAAGTCCAAGAATCCTGAAAAGTTGGCCAAAGCTATCGTTGACACTGTCACCAACTACGACGATGCTACCAAGATTATGGAATACTCTACTGATTTAGGGGAATTGATGTCCGGTGTTAGTATTTCTTCCATCAAGGACAACGAACGATTATCCAGTAGAGGTTGGTAATTAGATAAGAATATTATATTTTTCTCTGTTGTGTCAAAATCTATAGTTACATATTCATGGCTACGATCCTGTCCAATCCTGTCGATACATGACTATTCTCCCATCCAACCCAATGAAAACTTTACCTGGAAAACATTACCTGAAAAAAATTGGTGATATTTTCGACACAATATCGTCATTTTGGTCGATATTGATGATCTCTTTTACAAATCTCCCCAAATCCTTGGGCAATTGAGTAGCGATTCCCAAATCATCACTACAGACTAATAGCATATCGGGCTTTAAGTTCTTGACTATGCTTATGTATCCTTTAAAGTTGCTACAGAGCAATAGCTTGTAGTTATTAATCATAGTTTGGGGCAACTCATAGGTTTTATCACCTTCATCTGCGGTATTTGCTTGGGATTTTTCAACTATATTGCTGGTCAAATCGTCAATTGATAGGTTGGGAGGTAAAATGAATGTTACATTCTGTGAATTCAACAATATATCGTTCAATGGTAACCGACTGTTCAATATGGAATGAGATAATGTCAATGCAATGGATTTATTAGTGTATTTTTCCTCCCCCGACTTCAAACTTAGTGAAGGTTTAGAATAAAACTCGTATACTTTGTAGGAGATTGCAATCACCGAACTGGCAACTAACGCACCAAGGAAATATTTAGGATTACCTCGCTTCCTTGACATTGCTTAATCGCTCTATAATCTAGACGTCTATTCCCTTTTATAACTTCACCTCAGAAATATCTGAGCACAGTGGAGAGATTTTTTTGGCAATCTCACCATTTCGACGATTCCGACTTCGTAATGTATGGCACGCACATGATTTTCCTATATTGAATTTGCAATTCCCGAGGGTCGAAACCAAAGTGTTTACCCAACGAAAAATCTAAGCGCAAGTTGACTTAAGGAGCATTATCGTAGATGTGTAGGGAAATTTGTCTCGTATAATATTACACTAATTGTACAATGAGGAGGTGACTATACCCTCACGGACATTCTATGTTCTCTAGACTATAATTCATTTCGTCTTCGTTCAATGATCTGAGATACAAACACTTAGACAACAATTCACCATCGATTTTCAAATCGTAATATGACGACCATTCAATACATTGACTCAATGATTTGACAATGTGGACGGAAGTTCTGAATCTGGCAAAATTGATCAATGGTTCCTTCGACTTGTTGATGAATTTTGGTCTTTCAGTGTTGAAAATCAAGTCGGACAAGTATAAACCAACAAATGGAATTGCACCTTTAGACGGTTGTATCAGATTAATCGAAACTCTTAAATTGAGGAAGTTTTTAATTGGGGATGATAACTCTTCCAAATTCTTCAAAATTAATATATCACCGGGGTTTAGGTTTTTCCAGGTATCCCTTAACTTTGAAATCTTTTCACTAGTCAATGCTAGTAACATTTGCATTAATGTCGAATAGTTCTGCAACTTCAAACAGTTTTCGGCGATATGAATAAATCTTGAAATAATTGCAATTCTTTCATATTGATCGTTGGTCAACAAGATCTCAGAGATTATCCAGTTGACCATCAAATTGAATCTGGCAATGACTAGATTGACCCCTTTGTTGGTGTTATAGTAATCATCGTTAACAATAATTTCTAGCCAACTATTAACTGGAGTCAACTCTTTATTCCATTTCAATTCAATTAATTCTGTCCAGTCAATTTCTTGTAAGATGTCTCTTTCAATGATTGTAAAATGTTCACTCAATTGTTGGGAGCTATAACTTAAAAGGAACGAAATATGACTATTAGATTTGAGCACATTCTCCATGGTTAACTCTTTGCTTGTTACAATATAACTCTCCAAAACTAACCTAGGAGATTGATAGTTGATGTTATTCAGGTTGTCATTAGCATTTATGGATATAGCATCCCCTTTGATTTCGTTTGGTGAGTACGATTGTTTTGTAGTTGAATTAGTGTAAGTGGCACTAAATATAAATACGTTGTCATTATCATTATTGGTATTCATTGTGGTAACAGTTGTTTGCTCCTCTTGCGAAGGGACGACGATTTGACCATTGGGTGTTATGGATGCGTGTCTGTTGGCGGTTTTACTAGCCCTTTTGGGTGTAAGAGGTAGCTCCTTACTTTCAACCAAACTCAGTGACTCAATGATATCCTCGGTATTGGCGTTGTTGATTTCATCCAAGATATCTTGGGTATCATCTACATGGGTGATATCACTACCGCTGCCATTCAAGTTGCCTTTTCCCTCCAACTTACCCAAAGTAGATTCAATAGGGTTAAAATGGAAAGACTCGTCAGGTATAGCTGCCAACTCCTTCAAAACACTACTGCTTATACCCGGTATAGCAACGGAATGTTTAGAATCGTCATTGGAATTATTGATTGAATTGACTGATCGAGAAATCCTTGAGTTACTGTCATTCAAGGTTTGAACTGAATTAACTAATGAGTTTCTGCTCTTTAACCCAACTGAAAACACTGAACAATTCCCCAAATCTGGCAGTTTTGAAAGTCGCTTCAACTTGGAGTCAGTTGAGCCATTGTTGAAAGGTAATTCAGCTAGAGCCCTCACTGTGCTGTATCTGATCGATTTCCTTGCCGATGTTAAGGAATGAACTCTAATGGGAGTTTCCAAGGATCTCGTTTCATTTGGTAAACCAGCCATCATTCTTAAATCTTTGATACCTGCTTTTTTCTTTAACCCTTTGTCATCTTCGTCTGCTTCATCGATGTTGTTTTTAAATACTGAATTATTGGAAATGGAGAATGCCGAGTCATAACTAATATATGACTTCATTGAATCTCGTTTGAATATCGAATTGGAGGAGGTTCTGCTGATCCTCCTATCCATCACACTAACACGTTTAGTTTGATCTTTCATACTTTGAGGGCTCATGGCAATGCCTAATTCGTGGATTTCAGCAGCATAATCGGTAATACTGCTTGGTGTGGAAATCGTTGAAATCCTGGACTCATTCTTATTGAAGGTGAATGCCGGCTCAACAAATTGTTTACTGTTGTTGTGAGAGTCCAAGTTGGGTTCGGGTAAACTAGAATCGCTTTCATTTGACTTCGAGTTTTGTGATGTCTCAAAGTTCAACTCTTCGTCATTATTCCAATTTATACTAGTGGCTCTTTGAAATGAAAATTCATGGATTTCACTAACGTAGGTGGGTGTCATGACATTTTCGCTGAAAGATTCTCTGGTATCTTTGAACGCTTCGAGATCAACATCATCAGGCGATGATATATCCCCGTTTGGCCCTTCGGTTTCGATGTCATCATTGATCAAATTGTCAATCTTCCTAATATTCAATTCGCTCAAATCATTTATATCCATGTCTTCGTCTGAATGATTTCCAATACCGTTGTGTTGTACCGGTACAGACAGGGAACTTATTAGGTCCACGGAATTATCAAATTCGTCAATATCAATTTCATCCTTCCCTTGAGAAACATCAATAGTATCGCCTTCAATGATGGGAGGGTTATAGGAGTCGGTTTGAATATAATATCTTATCAAAAATTCCAACTCATCTACAATTCTAGCAGTCAAAATGTCAAACCTATCACCAATCAATTCCTTGTCGGTTTGATCATCTAATGAACTGTCAAAGTTATTACTGGATTTGTGATAGACTGATTTTTTCCAACCTTCAAGAATCTTTTTTAGTGATCTCTTACGGTGAAGATCATTACCGAATACCTTAGTATTAGGTTTTTCAAACGGGGGTGAATCGCTGACAACGTTTTCTTCGTCTTTAGCTGAAACATCATTGTCATAGGGGGTTCGAATGATATATTCCATTCTCTTGGTAGGAGTGGACGGAACAATCTGAAAGATTTTCGATGACGGCAACTTGATGTTACCGTTGGTGGTGAACCCCACATTGTCGATCTGTAAAGGGCTCAATGATATCTTGTGCAGATCGTTGATGGTAGGCTGATAATTTGTAGTTTTCTTCAAACCCACAGACGAATCATTGAGATTCATTCTGTTATGTTTATTGGTGGCCTTCAAAGGGGACATTGTTTGTTCATTCTTACCGTGGAAGGATTTCGGTACGTTGACCAATACATTGTTAGTTGGGGATAATGAATTTCGTTCTTTGTGGGACTTTAAATTAAGGTTAAAATTAAAATGGTTCAACTTATTCACAATCGATTGACGAGAAGATTGGTGTTGGATTAACAACTTATTGATTGACAATTGGGGGTTTTCGGTGTTGCTGGTTTTAGAATCGTCGGGGACCAACACCTTGTGGAAATTACTATTATTACCGTTACTGTTGTTTATCACACTATTTCGATTACTATTGTCATACAATGATAACATAGCCGATCTTCTATAACTGGGATTGGTGTGAATTGACATTTCGGTATTACTTTTGACTAGTTTCTTCATGTTGGACGCTACCGGTAGCTCACTAGTGGACGGTAGTCTGAAGTATAAAATATCTGGAAGTAGGACATTTAGATTCAAATCCACTTGCCAAAACTCAATCAATAAATCAATCCAATGAATTTTTAGGTCCTTCAAGATTTTTATTTCAAATACCATATCGGGTTGGATTAACTGGGAATGAAGTATGATATCGTTCAAGTTAGTAGTGAAATTGTCACATAATTTGAAGTTGTCATGAAAATCGTCAATAAAGTAATTAATAATCCAATGTCTCAACACTACAAAAGTTCTTAACAATACCAATTTACCCATTTTGTTGTCTTCAGGATTCTGACTACTTATACGCTGCAAACTCCAGATTAATCTTATCATCAAAAGATTCATAACTGTTTCGCTATCACTGAACATGCGGTAGGTAATGAAAAAGTCATATATAAGATTATAGTCAATAACCTCTGGACTTGTTAATTGAGTGATCAATGCCTTAACCGTACCATGATTAATCAACTGGGGATTCTCATGGTCAAACTTGACCACATTTTCCACGTTTCCTTTCAAACTTGGTAGTTCGTCAAAAATATGTTCCTGATGATTACCATAGTCGAAATCATGTTGCAGCATTTCTCCGGATGGGGAGTCGTCAGGGGGGCTGGAACTTTCAGACACAGTAATGGAGTCCTTCAAGTAACGTAGGTCGTCAAGATCTATTGGATGGGATATTCTATACTCCGGCGATGGTGGTGATTTGTTGTTTGGAAGATTTCGAGATGAATCATTATTTACGGCCAATGTTGAATTATAAGTATCTGCAGATTTCCCGTCGCCACTGTCGTTACCGCCTCGTACTCTTTCATCGCCTGCGGCCATGGTTTGGTTGTCATTAGCACCGTTTGCTGCCAATTGGGTCGACTCACTAGAGTCCATTTTAGGTGAAAATCAACTTCAATTTACTGCAAAAATGTCTTGGATCTATTTGTCCTGCAATATCCTCAATTAAAATGATTATTCTTCACCAAAAATACAACCTAAGGGTAAATTAGCGATATTCTACCTGGAATCAACAAATCCAATGACCTTCGGTTCCAAAATCGTCGGAATTTGTTACTGCAAAAAAACTGGTCCTATTTGTTTACGTTTTTTATCCGTTTAACTGAACGCGGAATGTCAATTGTATCGATGTCGTGGAGGTTAAATGTCGCGATATTCCCGTTAATCGTGGGTGTACGGGTGCGGGTGTGACAATCTACCAGGCGGTGGTGTGATTGATGGAAACAGGGATATGGGAACAAGTGAAATGTCACCAACCGATGGCGACAGTGTCGTAACTAGTGGTGTGTAGCAAACAATTCCTGCGGCGGAATATGTACTATGTGTATTGTGGAAATAATTATGCTTTAATAGGAAGGTAAGATTGATACACATTGACTGATTGGGAATAAACCCAACGAGGACAATAGCAGGTGATATTGGAGAGGTTCTAGGTCTGATCGTATTGGGAAAAACTACGTTTCAACTGAATGGGGGTTTTCGGTTGATTGTTGGCTCATTATCTCGTGCAGGTTAGCATTTGAATCGAGGGACTTTAGTTTCAGGTGCTCCGTGTTTTGGAGGCAGACCACTTCGGTATACTACCACTTCAACGCCGGTGAAAGAGCCATCTTGGGCACTGTCAACGTAATCGTTAGACGTATCTTTATTAGTTATATATTCGAGTGGTGGTCTCTACATTATTCCAGTAGTGGTCTTTACATTATTCCAGTAGTAATCTCTACATTTTTCCAGTAGTAATCTCTACATTATTCCAGTAGTAATCTCCAGATAAACTGTAGTAAACTAATCTGAAAGAGTGATTGTAGTCTCCGCTATTCGGGGACTCTGTCTATAGCGTCAATGAATAAGCAGTCAAACCAGACTTAGATATGTTTAGTTCATATTTGGTGCCATCCTCCGTTGATAGCAAATGGCCGTAATAAGGCACTCAGAAAGAAACACAATAAAGCTCCTAAAATGTCCATATTACACAATTTGAGCATTCTCCTACAACAGTATCACTCCACCGTAAGGATCAAACTACCCATCATTGAGTATTGGTGATATTCTGCTGGATCGATTGCCTTAGCGTTGCAAATGGCGATGCTCTGAACTGCTTATTCTTTAATATATTATTGAAATTCGATTGCTCCTGCTTGAAAACAACCTTCTGTCCAGATTTCTTCAACACATTGGGTTGGTTGGCCTTAGTTTCGTGGCCTGCAATAAACTTGCTGTCAGAAGAAGTATCGACCTGAGGTAAACTTTCGAACAATTCTTCCATTTTGGGCTTCAATGCTTCCTTGGCCCTTCTCTTTCTTCTCCTAAGTGCCGATTTCGACAAATTCAGGTTGACATTGACAACCCTATCGTTGAACGCCTTGGACCTGGCAAGTTGCTTCTCTTTCTTTGAAACTGTCAGTAGCTTCAAAAATGGATTTTCTTCATATTTGTTGACAACTTTGTTAATTATTCTAGGTTTAGAGTCTCTAGAAGCTTTTGCTCTTAGCTTTGTCGTCTTTTTGAGTGCCTGTGCGTTAGTATGGTCCAGAACTTGAAGTTACGGCTAGGTTTTACTACATACCATCTTCAAAAATTGATGCGAATCGAGATGAGATGTATTCTACTACAGAACTATATATGACCAACATATGTGCAACCAACAAAGGCTGGCCACAACTGCGACAACTAACGTCTGGATACACAGATCAAGAAAATTGACGAAATTATCACGATTATGGCAGCTACGGTATCATTACCAGGTTTTAGACTGGACCCTTCTCCTTGGTATCTGCTACTGGTGGAAAGGTAGTCGCTAGTAGTATTAGGAGGAGACATGTTGTCGGTATAATTAAAGGCATTTTGCTGATCAACTTGAACTGTAGTGGCCTCTGGCAAACGAGGAATTAGTCCCAATGCAGTTGCCCTCTTGAAATCCCACTCGATAGTGTTCTCTGTCTTGTAACACCACCAAATCCATCCTTTACCATTGTCAGTGAAAGTTGTCATTTGAGCTTCGATATACCTCTTGGTGTCTGCTTTGGCACTTTCGCTCCAACTATTATAGTCCTCATGGTTGGCGCAGCTTCCTGCTGGAGCTATATTCCCACCGATGGTGCCATCATATCTAGCTCCGGTTCCCACTCCATTGATATATTTTGTGCAATCAGTTAAAGCTCCCGAGAATTCTCCAACGATACTGGAGTGAGCCTCCAGTCTCATAATTTGCCCAATGGTCAAGACGTTGTTTATGTGTTGGTCAATGGTCAATGCCGATTGGTCAGCCGTGAAGATTTCATAAAAATGGTGGTCCATGGTGAAGTTTCCCAGGGGTAAAAAGTCATCCCAAGAGCTATAGGGTAAAAACCCATCATGGAAGTATAACTCCGCTGTTAAATTTTTCGACTGATGCATGGAATAGATGGTTTCATAGTAGCTTCTCAATCTCTCTGCCCCCACTAGGTAGGCAAAAGGCTCGTTGACCATTTCAATACTGTGAATAATTGGGTTTTTGCCATACTTGTCGAAAATATAGTTGGTTACATTGTAAGTAACATCGATGGTATCTTGGTTATTGAGCCAAAACGGAGCGTTGGTTCTTCGGCCAGAGTTGTCGAAACCATTTTGGCTACCTGGCATTCCATGTACATCCACCTGAACTTTTAGCCCATATTTGTTACACCATTCAATTGCCTGGTCAAGATAATACTCCTGTCCTTGAATAAATGGGTCGTCGTTCAATAAATCAAACGCCCAATACCCAATAGGAATCCTGACAAGGTTTATCCCGTAGTCTGCAATGTCTTTGATATCATTTTCACTGTAGAACGTTGACCAGTGATGCGTCAATACTTCTAAGGATCTGTTTCTGCCTAATACCTGATTTAACGTATACTCATCTACTGGCATCGTACCGGTTTCTGCTCCTGCTGAATCAAAAATTGAAGGGGTAATCCAAGGTTCTAAAAGTAACCATCCTCCTAAGCTAACACCATATACTTTAGGGTCCAACGACTTCTCCGCAGCAGCCACCGTATCAACTTTGTAAGAATAGATAGGTAATCGCTTGATGTGTTTGTTTTCATACCGAACACAGCATGCTAGTTGAATGTTGACCAACCAAACGGTCAAACCAAAGAAGATTGTGTATTTCATTGTGGTTGCAAAATCGCAAAAGAGGTTTTGCAACCTTTTGCAGCCTAAATTTAATGGGTGCAAATATTGAAAACAGCAACGGAGAAAAGTCCTGTTGTTTCATTCATAAACAGGCTGACAGACATATCCTTTGAGATTTTGCAGATAACAACCTTTCTGCCGAAAGACATATTCTAGAAAATTAGGGAAACTAACTGTGAAGATGTTTTACCTCCATTTGTTTTACAGTCCTATAAGTTCATTCAATGGACACAAAAATGAAGCTTCTCGTGCACTTTTACAGTAGTTTTCGAAATTTGGTTCCTACA
Organism: Yamadazyma tumulicola; assembly: GCA_030578535.1. Lineage (NCBI taxonomy): Eukaryota > Fungi > Ascomycota > Pichiomycetes > Serinales > Debaryomycetaceae > Yamadazyma > Yamadazyma tumulicola. The sequence goes on along the minus strand of JAJMSJ010000006.1, from coordinate 26,070 downwards.
TTTACTTTTGTGTGGATATGTGCCTCCAAGCAATACAAATAGACAAGGTTAGTACACTTGCTTTGATCATCTAAAGGTTTGACATCTCACTTAGCACGGCAGTAGTCATAGTATATGATGCTACAGCCGTTCCATAGTCTCACCAAGATACGGAGAATGAATCTGGTGGTGACACCTGCACAGTCAGCCATGTGAATCAATAGGTCCTGCAAAATACTTTAATGGACACGGAACGACAGACACCGAACGACACTTCTGTTCGCAACTTGACAACTAAGAGAATAAAGTCCAATATCCGTTCCTTTTCTTCTATTTCGTGACTTTTAATGGCTAACGTGAAACAATAAATCACTAAAAAGAACCATAGTGGACACGGAACGACAGACACCGAACGACTCTTCTGTTCGCAACTTGACAACTAAGAGAATAAAGTCAAATATCCGTTATTTAAGCTTTCTGGTGGTCCATTTCTACTTATCAAACGACTTTTCACCTTGAAAGCACTCCCCTTTGATCGTGATAACCCACTAATAACCCATGAGTTTTCATCCGATTCTCCTCGAGAGTCTCTGTAGCTAAATCTCTTACTTCTATATACACCAAGTCTTCATCTCCGACAACTACGTATCCACCACAAGAACTCACTCCTCCACAATAAGCGTCAGTAGTTGCTGAACCCTTGAGATCAAATGGTCTCAATCTCGCACTCAAAGGAAAAAGAAAAACAGTAATAAACCTACTGTTCAAGTTAAGCTTGAAAGGCTTTGTCAATTACATTCCCAGCAAATTGACAATCACCACCAGCCCATAGGGTAGAATAACCATTGGTGTGACATATATAAACATCTAAATTGTACGACGTATTACCACCACTGATTTAAGAGTTTATGATGAGTTTGTCAGTAGGAGATGAGGTGGTAGATAAAGACAGGTCCCTTTCGTCAACACCTTCAAAAGAAGCGAAAAATGCCCACAATGGCCACCAGATAGATAGCAATGACATAATGAATAGTCCCACCTCGTCTGGAGACGAAATTACCGAAATCAACCGGGATGATGTGGACGATAATGACATCAATCACAACTATGATAGGACAGTAAGTAACTCCCAAACCCCAGTTCCTCCGTCACCAAAGCCAAAGACAAATCCCCCAAACACCTCCACCATTTCTTCCACTGCCCAAGGCTCCAGCGTGAAGCAAGAGCCCACCATCACCTCAGAAGCCGCGTTGGGGTCGTCTTCAGCCTCCGATGACAAGGACAATTCTAAGATTTCCGCCTACGCTCGATTGGACTTTGACAACTATACTTTCTTCGTTCAGACATTACAGGTGGTGCTAGGAAGAAAGTCCAACGACGAGTTGTTGAACGGGACTCAACATGCAGTGGATGTCCACTTGTCATCGAAGAAAGCGATATCCAGAAGACACGCAAAGATATTCTATAACTTCGGAACCCAAAGGTTCGAATTGAGTATTATGGGACGTAATGGAGCATTTGTTGATGATTCATTTTTGGAAAAGGGTATGACCATTCCCTTAGTTGACGGAACCAAGATCCAAATAGGTGACATTCCGTTTCAATTCGTGTTGCCGTCAATAGAACTTGACCAGTTGAAGGAGTCTTCCCATGCGATAAAACCAATAAACCCCATAGATGCCATAACCTTGAGAACTAGTCTATACACCTCACCCCCTAAAAATATCAAGAGAAAGCCCATAATAGACAATCGTCGAAGTAGTATGAAACTACCGAGAAAGTTGTCTGAAGCCAGGAGGAAATCTTTAGCTTCGGCTACAAATGGAGAAATCAACGCCATTTTATCTGAGCTAGGAGTAAAGTCCATTGAAGATATTGACGACCAGGACCCGGATTTTGTCGATGCCCAGATAAGAGCCATCCTAGGAGAAGGTCACGACTCGGCAATAGTCGATGACGACGACGACGACGACGACGACGATGATCAACTGGATACGGGTGATTTATCCCATTTCAACCAAGGAGAGGAAGACGAAATAGACAAACTCGTGAAACAACACAACTTGGAACAAGGAGTGGAACTAGATGAGAGTATACTAGATAGAGACGATAAAGATATAGATATGGATTTATCGGCGATTGACGAGGAAATTGTCAATTTGGCACCATTGATTGATGCCCACAACCAAGATCTACTCAAACAGAAGGAAGAAAGAAAACGTCAATTGGAAGAGGAAAAGAGACTAAGACTTGAATACCGAACCCGAGAAAGTGCCGGTTTCCCCCAGTCTGGTTATGCTTTGTACCAACAGGGTCAGTCTCGCAGTGGTCCTCTTATGGGTAAACCTGCTACCCCAAGAATGGGTAAGCCTGCATCAATTCAACCACCTTCGTCGAGGCTCTATGGAAGACAACAGCTAAATATACCCAATAATCTGGTGATTGATAGCCGGCTAATGTCAATGTCACCACCGAATGTTTCGTCTCCAATATCCAGCCATGGGTCCAACTATTATAAAATGGGCCAGATGCCTCATAATTTCAACAAACCACATAGTCCACCCCACCCACCATTTCCCAAGCTTTTGGTATCCATTCCCACTATTGAACAACAGCCATTAAGATCATCCTATGATATTCCCGTACGTCAAATAACCACCGGATTAGCCACGGAACAACCGAATATCTGGGAACCAAGAATCGTGAGTAACCATCCAATTATGGTACCGAAAATTCCTAAACGTAGACGGGATTTAGTAGCTTCCAGACGAACGACGAAGAATGGCTACGCCATAAATGACATTCCTGAGCATTTTCGTACCAAGCCAAGCCTATCTTTTCCAGTTATCATAATCAATGTATTGAAGTACAAAAACGATAGTAATGGCTTGACGATAAATCAGATTAATGAAGCAATAAAAGAAGTGTATCCTTACTACAAGTATTGTCCTGAGGGTTGGCAAAGCATAGTGGTTCACAACATCAAACTCAACAAACTATTCAAATACAATCCCTCAAGCAGTGCAATGAACTCCGATGACGGGGAAAAATGGGTGATTGACGAGTCGTTTGTGCAAGAGAAGGAACAAGTCAGAAAGAAACAACAAGAAATAGCTTCACAAAGAGCTAAGGAGGCAGCTATCAAAGCAGAAGAGTTAAAACAAAAGCAACGTATGGAAATGCAACAGTCTATTTCCCAAAATGTCATCGGCAGGGACTTTGCCTCACAGTATGGGCTACCATTAAATGCTCATTTGTTGTCCCAGTCACAATTAGGTAACCAATACGGTAAAGTTAGTACTGTAGGGGGCTACGGAACCAATCAATACCCTAATAATGGTCAAAAACCCAAAACAATTGCTGAATTGGCCAGCGAAATTAGAAGAGATGGTATAATTGGTTCCAAGGCACCGATGTACTTCAAACCTCAAGGTGGCGACGCTAAACCTAGTAGTCCGGGAACATCTGGGGTAAGTGGAACTAATTCTGGATCTCCAACCATTAAAGCACAACTAGCTGCCAATAGATCACTGTACTCCAAATCACCTCCTACGACCACAGGAGGACAAAATAACGGCATTAACACCACTATAAGTGACGGTAGTCCAGACCCCGTTGGGGCCACCATCAAAGCCGGCTCCCCCACTATGAATCAGGATACCAAGAAATCGTTGGCATACCTTCAAAAGGAGTTATTCACGTTATATAAAGCCCGAAAGTTGTCATACAACACCGCTACCACCACCGAGATCATCACCAAGGCGTTAGCCACCACTATTGCCCAAGTCAATGCCATTGGCTCCAAAGCAGGAGTCGGTGACAATGCATTGAGCTTCTTGGTCGACAAAGCACCCCAACAAGTCAGTAAAATCTTGGACATTGCATTGAGCAAGTCGATCAAGGAGAAACAAGGAGTACTTTCCTCGTCAAAACCCGCCAGCAGAAGCGCTACCCCAGCAGCATCGACGATTTCAAGTCCTAAGGTCAATACAGTGGAAGCCAGTAATTACCACAATGCCTCACCTACCAATAATATTGTACACCAAGCAAATGAACTACATAAAAGCATCGAAGAAACAGTAAAGGAAAAGTCAGAAGGCCTAGGTAAACCTCCAACAGTTGGCAAAGAACCAGGATTGTCGAAACTCCCTCCTCTTAATCCGCTACTGCGACCTCCAACGTTCAAACCCGGTAGCGGTGGATTATCCAAACCTCCATTCATCCCCGCCAAACCACCAGGACGACCCGGATATGGAGGAAAACCCCCAGGACCAGTCGCCACAGTTTCAGGAGATAAACGTGCCAACAACGACGCCTCCGCCGAACAGCTGTCCCCAAACAAGGCGGTCAAGACAGATTAATTGTAGTATAGTTAGAGGAATATAGAATATGGTAGGGGCACGATATCTCTAGAATGGTTTTCGAAGCGCGGAATTAATCAGTTACAACGGTGGCAACAGACAGACAAGGAGATAATGAATTCAATTGCCAGCCAGTTCAGCAATAGTAATAGAAATGACATCCTCCAGGAGATACAGGAAGCACACAATGGAAGTGTTGGCTTGGATAAGTTGGAATTAACGCCTACGATGCAGTTACCGCCAATTTCTCAACCAACTGATTTCTTGAGAGCTCATACTGACGACAGTAGTAATCCTGATTGTAAGATAAAGATTGCCCACGGTACCACGACGTTGGCATTTAGATACAAGCATGGAATTGTTATAGCTGTTGATTCAAGAGCCTCGCAAGGAAATTGGACGGCATCACAAACTGTTCATAAAGTCATTCGAATCAATCCGTTTTTGTTGGGGACTATGGCAGGAGGGGCTGCCGACTGTCAGTACTGGGAGACGTGGTTGGGTACACAATGTCGATTACATGAATTGAGAGAGAAGGAAAGAATCTCTGTAGCTGCTGCTTCTAAGATTTTGAGCAATTTGGTGTATGAGTACAAAGGAATGGGGTTGTCTATGGGTACGATGGTTTGTGGATACACCAAAAAAGAAGGTCCTACGGTATTTTACGTTGATTCTGATGGTACCAGATTGAAGGGAGATTTATTCTGTGTGGGATCTGGTCAAACCTTTGCATACGGGGTATTGGACTCCGAGTATAAGTGGGACTTGTCTACTGAGGATGCGTTGTATTTGGGTAAAAGAAGTATTTTGGCTGCCACTCACAGAGACGCTTATTCTGGTGGTACAGTGAACTTGTATCATATCAATGAGGACGGATGGACTTACCACGGTAACTTTGATGTGGGGGATTTGTTCTGGGAAGTCAAAGCCAAGGAAAAGTCGTTCAACAATGTCGATGGCTAACCATCATCGGTTGATAGCTACAATTATGAGTCGGATCAGTTATGTAAGTATTGGGGCTAAACCCCTGACAAATGCACAATTCACGTGATGTTCGCGTAATCTCTCTTCTCTAATTTTCGCCGTCACAGAGGGTTCTCAGTGTTAACGTGGCCTTACCAACTTTCTTAGTCTCAATAATCTGAAAAATATTCTGAAAATTTTTAATAGAGAATAATCAAAGATGGTATGTTTAAGTGATATGAACTGAGGTAAAGACGGTGTGATGGTGAACAAATGACAAACAAATGAGAACGTCAAGTCATGATAAAAGTGTATGAGACTTAGATGCAGCAAACCAATGAGTAAGAAGACCCAATAGCTCAATTTAGAAGTGTATTTGACTTGTTACATCGTAATCACATTTCCAGTCCACCGTATGCATTTTTGTGCTAGTACTAACAGATGTAGTCTGCTAAAACCCAAAATCCAATGCGTGAGTTACGTATTGAAAAATTAGTCTTAAACATTTGTGTTGGTGAATCCGGTGATAGATTAACCAGAGCCTCAAAAGTTTTAGAACAATTGTCCGGTCAAACTCCAGTTCAATCCAAAGCCAGATACACCGTCAGAACTTTCGGTATCAGAAGAAACGAAAAGATCTCTGTCCACGTCACCATCAGAGGACCAAAAGCTGAAGAAATCTTGGAAAGAGGATTAAAAGTCAAAGAATATCAATTAAAAGACAGAAACTTCAGTGCCACCGGAAACTTTGGTTTTGGTATCGACGAACACATTGACTTGGGTATCAAATATGACCCAGGTATCGGTATTTACGGTATGGACTTCTACGTTGTCATGGGTAGAGCTGGTGCCAGAATCACCAGAAGAAAGAGATGCAGATCCACCATCGGAAACAGTCACCAAACTACCAAAGAAGATACTATTAATTGGTTTAAACAAAGATACGATGCCGAAGTCTTGCTCAAATAAATAATAAATCATTAATGTATATTTACCATTTAAACCTTGAGCCCCGTCGGGTTTATCGTCACATGGCTTAGCGTTCCATGGCGTCCTCTCAGGTAGTGATTCCAGATAACCATCTTACCCCAGCACGACCGGTTCTAGGGCCCAAGGGTACGACGTGGGGCGAGAATGCGGATTCTGGGGCGGTGGCCAACAACTTGGAGTGCCCTTACCACCCTCTCGCCCCAGTAAAAAAATATTTATGTCTCATGAAGATACGAAATCTTGTTGCTCAGCGGAATATTTCTCCTTAATTAATGGTGACGGTTAACGAAGAGATATTGGAGCATTTACCTTGTACGTAATAGTGAAGAAACGCCTGCAACCTTCCTAGATTACCTCGGTTCTAAGGAGGCTGGTGGTGAAGTTACCGCGAAAACTGGTACTAACCTTTTGTGTAGACATTGATACCCCCATCTCTGATGGTGAAAGAGATAACGTAGAACGATTAGTGAGAAGAGAGTTGCACACAGCTACTGGAAACGGAGTCGCTGCCACAATCGAAGGCAATGAAAACCGCACAACCTCTGGTTTGCACCCCATGGTAGAGACGTTGGTGCCCATGCCATCACCAAGGATTGGCGGTGTATTGCAGTCTGAAATCGAGAGATATGAGACAGAGAAAGATAACGAACGAGAAGAGGAAGAAGATCGGATTATAACCGGCATTGATTTGCTGCGTTATAACGAGGATAAACTCTATGAACTGTTGTACTACTCAGGTAACCATCAGCGTAACTTATCGTTGATTTTAGACAACAGTTCCATGTTGAATGATAGTGGGTACCAATCGCAAATAAATCATCTACAGGACGATTTGGTCAGTCATGTAGAAAAGAAACGAAAGTTGATTGAAGAGGTCAATGTCATAAGAAATAAGAGACAGACCATAGACTTTAAGCCAGTGAATGATTATCTTAATGAACGATGGAAGGACGGACTAAAGTCGGTGGTAGATATGAGCATCGAAGCTAGTAGATTAGATATGTAGTTATGATTTTATGATTCTTGTTATTTACATTATTGTACAGTTTGAATTATCCATTGACTAGTTAGTCAACCTCTCTAGTTTGTTTGTGCCTTTCTTCTTATTGAATATCATGTCGCTCTTGGAGCTCCCGATATTTAGAATTCGAGGACACCCTTCTCGGTGTTTCTGGAGCCGGACACATTCCAAGCAATAGTATGCTACGACCCCCTCATCTTCACCAAAGAGACTGCCACAAAGAATGCATTTATTGGTCAAATGCCCCAAAGAGCATTCCTGACAGATGCGGACTTTTTGTGTTGGCTTCACAAAGGAGTCGCAGATTGGGCACCGGCCATCACAGTTCGAACACACCATCCCCAGCTTACTCCCCGGCTGCTTCATACACTGAACAAGATCATATTGGTGACGAGACATGGAATTTATCAATAATTGCCTGCCAATGTGTGCCTGATTGCAAATTTTCCGCACCAATCCTCTTCCTGTAAGGGTAATACTCAGGACAAGAATACGTATTTTAATCAAGTATTAGAGAGTGATAAAGGGTTTGGTTGGAAGTAAGACCAGTGATTTGACATTAGAACTACTATATAATAACGTAGGTGAGGTTAGGAAGCTGAAAATCGTCAAAATGGAGCAAGAGTGTACAATCTGCTTAGAAACCCTAGTTAATTCAAAATTAGGCATAATAAACAGCTGCAAACACTATTATCACGATCATTGTATTTTACAATGGTCCAAAAATTCAAATTCCTGCCCTACCTGTAGAAGGTTGTTCTATGGAATAGATATCACCGATAAAACGTTGACATTGACGGATTTTCCACGGGTTACAGAGGCGATAAATAATATTGCAAATACCCAAATTGTGAAGACGATTTCAGTTCAGGACCGACTTTTACCAAACGACGCTATCAATGACATCCCCAGTGAATTTGTTATCCCAGCTAATGCTGCCGTGGACACCCAGATGGACTCCGATCACGACTCTATAACGGCAGGAGTGTGTTCTATCTGTTCTAGTTCGGATTATCGAAGTAGCCGTAACTTGATAAATTGTGGTAATTGCAGCTCCATGTTTCACCAACGATGTCTAGGTATCTCCAGTGTTGACGGGTCACTTAGCGAATGGTGCTGTCCCATCTGTGATTACCACCAGGAGCTCATAACCCCAATTGGTATACGAAGACGTCAACTTTTAGGTCAAATACGGCGACCAGGGGGCAACAGGGTCACTCGTCCTCGTGCTGGTAATTCCTCTACTTCATCAGCCCCCTCACTACTTACTTCTCACATTGATGACATAATTCATAGTCAAAGAGAACCAATACGCCAACGGCCACGAACTGAGAATACTAGGGGATTAGTAATTCATAATGAAAACGGAGAGCTCGATGATGAATTTCTCTACACTCATCAGCCACCTCGGGCGCAGCTGCCTGTATTGAATGGTGGAGTGATATTCAGAAAAGAGACTCGACAGTTGCAGCAGCTAACAGTCGAAGAAGCCAAGTCGTGGGAAATGTTCGACAAGGTGAAAAACAATGACATGTCAGAAATGGAGCCTCAAGGAAATCTTACGGCCACAAGGAGACGAAGAAAGAAAAGGCAAGAAGAAGGGCTCTCCAGAGACTTGACCAGTAATTCTGATACCTCCACAAGTGAAGCTGGTCCCACAAGAATATCCCACCTCATGAACCAGATTAAACATTCTGGCGCCAACGTATCCCGACCCGATACCACAGAGCAATCAGTAGACTTGTCTGCTGCAACATCAATGCATTACACATCTCCCACTGGTGGGAGTCCTGCGTCGCTATCGTCCAGTTTCAGTCCCATTACAGTGATGGACGAGGAGCGATCTCCACCCCCTTTCAAATCTCCGACATTGGTGCCTCAGACTCAATCGATTCAGGGGGCCCCCACTGCTACTACTACTGCCACCACAGAACTTACGTACCACCAGAAATCGGTGATTCAGTCCCTCATCCGCAACAACTTGCGGCCATTATACAAAGACAAGGTGATCAAAACCGAAGACGACTACATTCGTATCAACAAATCTGCATCTAGGAAAGTCTATTCCAAGGTTATTGAGCTTACCACTGACGGATTGGGTATTGATGATATCCTAAACGTCCACAACAGGGGCTTAAAGGACATGATTGAGGGATACATTGGCAACGAAATCACCGAATACCAGTCTAGTTAATTATATGTCTATTCGGACTACTTTCGCTAACTACTTTATGATTATCTACGTCTGGGACCCTTGGGTTTATTGAATTTTAACCCAGAGTCTGACTTTGTTTGTTTGTTAGTGTCCATCGCCAATTCATTGGTATCCAATTCGTCAATATCGCCCACTTCCAACACTTTATCGACATTCAATGTTTGCTTCAAATGAGCCACCAAACCCTGTTTGTTGGAGGCATAGATCATCCTGTCTCTGACTTTGGATCCCGAAGGACAAGTGTAGATTAAGGCGTACTGGTTGTCGTAGTAGTTATAAAGTGCAAACTTTGGGGTGGTTATTTCGGTAGCCACCGCCGTAATAGTGGTAGGAACAGATTCTACACCCACGTTGCTGCTTTCACTTAGTAATTGAAGCGTTTCCTGGGAGTCAATATTAAATACAATCAACTTACCAGCAGAACTGGAAATAGCTGCCGTTAACTCATCACTCAATTTAAACAAGAGCGCGTTGCCACTGTCCATGGCTGCAAGTTTCTTACTGTAATTGCCTCTGTTATCATTGATCGATATATCTTGTAAAGCATCGAGCTGATGAATCAATTTCTCGTCGCTATCGACTTGAGGTTTATTGGGCAACACACTTTGGTAGTGGGTGTAGTCAAACTCATTTAACTCACTCCAGGAGAAAATGAATCCCTTCTTGATTCTACTGGCACCCAATTCCTGAAGTAAGGTGCTTTTAGTAGAAGCATATAACATCTTATCACGAATGTGAGCAGTGTCGGGAATAAAACTGATAAAAGCATACTCCGTGCGAGATTCGTCCACAGTCAAGATGATGTATAGTGGATGAGGATGGACTGAGTCTACATACAGCTTCAATGCCTCTAATCGTGCTTCGATGGACGAATGTTTCAGTTTAGGTGCATTTGTATCAGGGACTAATTGAGTGCTGTCATCGCTGATTTTGATCACTAAAAAGTCGTAATCTATATGCTGAAATGCCTGAAATACGTCCTCAGAGGTGGTGATACCTGATTGGGTCGACATGGTACTATTTAGGCGATTCTATCCCTAACCCTGATGCTATATCACGCTAAAGAACCTGGAAACGAGTGCGAAATTACCACATTATGGTTAGGTCGAGAATTCCTTTGAGGAGGTTCAGCTCCACCACGGCTCGTGCCAACCTATTCAGTGGAAACAAGATGCTAGGGAAGCAAAGATTCGAAGCTCCATCGGGAAAATCCGAGACTTCCTCCAACCCAGCCGATATGTTCAAGAAGAACGACATTCTAATGTTTGCTACCAAACCAATAAATTACGTCGAATCAATCAAGAGTGACGGGTTCCACTTGGCCAACAGGGCCTATATTCAATCCCCCAACAAGGAAGGAGATATAATAGGGGCATTGTTGCTCGAAACTGAAGCGTTTGAAGTCAACTTTGGTACTCTTGAATCAGTTAATCTCCCAGGGAATGACAATTCCTCATCTCTGAAATTCTGTGGTGCTAAGTTAATAAACCGATTTTTAGTGGAGTTTCATCCCGAGATACTCCAAATCTTCGACAAGATCGATCCCAAACCAGATATGCTTGTTGTTGGCCTTGGTAGCAAAACTCGGATGTTAAGCGAGACTAATAGGAAGTATTTGACGTCATTAGGAATTCAACTAGATGTTGGGGATTCGGCAAATTCCGCTAAGCTCTTTGATCTTCTAGCTACTGAGAGGCCTGGTACTATTGCTGCATTACTTTTGCCTCCGAATGTGTGACATGAGAGTCTCTTACCTGTACATATATTAAATACAAATCATTCATTATTCATTATCTTGATTTACCATAGCATCCTTACGGTTGAAATACGAAAACGCAGAAAGGGAAATGTTGCCTTCTTCTGGTTGGTCATTGTCATTCTGATGGCTTGTCCCTTCCTTTTGTGGAGTGGCATTATAAATATTTTGGTGGTTGGGGGTACTCATCATCATCATCATCATCATCATTTGGTTGTTCACTGCCGAATTGGGAATGGAAGTTCCTTGGGCATTGGATATTTGCGGAGGGGGAATGTTAGCTCCACCTTTGGGAGGAGGCATATTGTAGTGACCCATTAAAACCTGATTTAACAGGGTCTGGGTGTTGGGGGAAGGCTTTTCTAATGTTTTATCTAAAAAGAACTTTCCATTCGGAGTCGATAATGCTCCGAAATCGAAGGAGGTGTGTTCCGTGCCTTGAGTGACATTCAAATTACTCAAGTTCATTGAATTGTTATTTCCTGAGATAATACTATTATCTTTAGGAGAGTTTCTGTCACTGGCTCCCATAGGAGGGAGTGTGATACTTGGTACGTTGTGGGATTTGTCCTTTTTGTCTTTTTTCGTCCCCAGGGAGTTAGTGGTAGCACTGGCATTTGGGTTCTTCTTGCTCTTCCTACCTCTTTTAGCACCATTTCCATCACTTAAAACGATTTGAAACTTGTTCATTCCTGCTTGCATCTGCGCTCGATTGGAGGGCTTAAACCTTGTACCTTGGTTGTTGTTTATAACTGAGGTTTTGATGGGTAGGTTTGTCGGTGTGGCGTTGAACTTGCCTTTAGATTTTTTGGCTTTGGATACCTTATCATTTAGGGGCTTCACGTCGGAGAACGTACCCATCTTTGGCTCTAACAAAACCGATTTATTGGGGGTAGGGCTGGTTGGTGCCATATCTTTAGACGAGGGTGATTTCGAACCGCTGGACATTATCACTGTTGAAGGGGAGGAGTCTACCGTAGGCTTGGCTGGAGTGACAAAGGTGTCGACAGGAATGTTCTTGGTTGGGGTTCTTTTCATTTTATTCTGCTGATAGGTGATATCAGTCAAGATTTTGGATGGTGTATGGAAACTGGTGACTTTTCGTTTCTTCGCCGGTTTGTTTTCTTCATCAACTTCTTCATCGGTATTGTCGTCGTCAGTGTTATCATCGGGTTGGTTCGAGGTTACCACCGTTGCCTTGGAATTGGAAATGGACAATTTGTTAGGAGTGTTCAAATCGCTCACTGACACACGAGTGGCAGATTTAGGATCCTGGAATATCGAAGGACGGTGCCTCCTGTTGTCGCTGTTTAGGAACTTTGAAGGGGTGAGGGTTTGTAGATCCTTCACCGGGGTACCTTTAATAGGAGAATCGATAAAGAAATCCGTCAACAATAGACTCTTATCATGAAAAGGAGTAAAACTGACTCCACTAGCGTTGGGGTTGGAGGTATTTCCGCTAGTGCCATTATTGGCATTATTACTGCTACTGCCCGCATTGGGGTTCATCTGGCTATTTATAACGTGATTGATCGAATTGGAATTCAATAAATTGAGATTGATATTATGATTCAAAAACGGGGTCAAATTAAGACCATTTGAATAGTCGATGTCATTACTGTTGTAATGTTGGCTACTATTGAAATTAACCAATATGTTATTCAAGAACTTCGACGATGGGGTCATGTTATAATTATCGTTAGTTTTCGATACTAGAGGAGTCCACCCCGAAAAGTTGGGTGTGGATTTAAACTCTTCATATTTGTCATTACCTTCCGATTTCACTTTAGGTGTTTTGTCATAAAGCTGAGGGTCGATATTTGAAGAAGGCGAAGAATTTAATGGACTCATAGTTTGATGCAAGCGAGGGTTACCGATAGCAAAGGAGTTAAGCAGTGAAAATAGGAGCAAATGGCTTGGTTATGCGAGACCACCAAACTAGAAAAATAACGAAACTACAGCAAAATATTCAAGTAATTGTCGGGGGATAGTCACTAATCGAAAGACTTTGGATGGAACAAGGAGTAGGGATCAGTACCAGTATTGGGATGGGGGAAATACTAATAAAAATGTCCTGAATATCAATGTAGACAATATCAGCTGCTAGCAATAAAATAGAAAAATTTGATCCGAGTTGTTTTGATTTTTGACATCGCCAGTCGTGCGTGGCGGAGAATTGGTAAACACTGCTGCAGGGAGCGGAGATTCCCTGGCGCGACTGGCGGTACCAGCCGGGGGCGCACTTAGGGAGGGATTGGACGGGGAACTTAACACGTCAAATCTTCCCCTTAGAGATTGACAGGTAACGAGAGGGGCATGATATTGCACCGGCTCTAATCGAGGAGCGCATAGCTGGCAAATACTAGAGTGATACTAATGGACATTTTATAGTGTCGATAGAGGGTGACAGGAGTAATATAAAACAATATTAAAATATTCAATGAATCAAAGGAGAATCAAACATACTTTTACAATCAAGGAACACAAGCAGGAATATCAGCAACCTAAATTGAATCAGGGGGTACAAAGCTGACAAAACCAAAGCAAATACAAAAGTAGATTAAGCTTTATCTTGTTCCCATTCTTTTTCGGTAACCTGCATGTGTTCAGCATCTTCGGCCAATTCATCGACATCGTAGTCGTCGTTAGCGGCCAACGATAAGGTTGGTCTGACAACAGCAGAATCAAAGGTCCAGTTGGCCAAAGCATTTTCAGCATCGATAATGATTTGTTTGGAGGCTTCGTAGCCATCGTAGGCAGGTCTAGTTTCACCAGGAGTGACAGGACTTTCGTCTAATAATTCCAACAATGCCTTACCGTAACCAGCAATCAAGGCAATCTTTTCGGCGTGTTCTCTGATGGAGTCAAATTGATAGTTGAAGGCGGTCTTCAACTTTTCTCTGGTGATGTTGGACAATTGCGCCTCGGCCACCAAGCTTTCAGCCTCTGCTCTCACCAATTCTTGTTCCAACACATTGATTTTTGGCGATTGAGGGTCTTTATACTTCAAGTAAGCGATGTTGTCGGTGATTTTTTGCTTTCTCTCTCTCGATGGCTGAACAGACCCTTCGATATCTCTGATGGATTTCAAAGTGATTCTGTATTGATCGTATCTGTCGATAAACTGGTCTTCCAATTCTCCGATTTCGTAGATCAAAACCCCCAATTTATCGGTGATGTCGCTAATGTCATCGTCATTACCTTCACCCCAAATGGATAACTGCTTGGCCACTTCCTTTCTTTCTGAGGCGGTGATTTCAATGGATCTCATCAAGTTTTTTTCCATCTTGATCAATTGGGCCAACTTTCTGGCCAATTCTGGACCTAAGGCCCCGGCAGCAGACTTCCTGAAACTGTGGGAGATCGATCCTTTTCCAAAGAACTTCGACTTGGTGGAGGAAGGAGGTGGGGGTGGACTTTGCAATTGAGCTGCAGTAGGAGCTCTTTGCGATCTTAAGGAGTATGTTCTGTGCATATTGACGTAGGTGGTATCAAGAAATTACTTTCGCCTATAAAAAAAAATTTCAATGGACGTTAATAAGTTGTCGATAGTTTGAAAAATTTCACTTTCGTCCGCCCCTTTTATTTCGTCTGCGAGCCACGTCCCCCTATCCAGCCATCTATTTATACATAGTTGTGATAAAATGATCAATTTGACATCGCACAGTGGGGACTTTCCCCAAGGAGATAGCAGTGGCGATAGAGAGGTGTCCGCGATGGAGATATAGGGAGGAAGGACTGAACATACCCCCTTCATTATAGGCTAGAGCTAATACCATTACTGAGGGTTTGGCTGCGAAATCCTTATCGCGGTTTTATTGGACGCAAATTGCTGGTCTTAATTGCCCGTATAAAAAACGGCTAATAAAATTATTGTCTGAGTGCGGTGGAACAATTGGAAGAAGTGTTGGTGGTGGTGGTAGGGGTATTGGTGTAGTATTACCACCACCTACTATTACCGTCTAATTACTCTGATCTTATTGTTTTTCAGCTTTATTTTAATATTTTTTGCAAAATTTACAATTCCTCAATATAAGATGAAATAGGAGAGATTAGTGAAATTTCCTGTGGAAAGTGCGTTATCGAGCGGTAGATAAGCCCCTCACCTCCAGTATCTCGCCGGAAATAAGTATATGTATACCGTTGAAGTCAGATCTCTACGAATTTAGTGGCCATTTGCACTAAGCCTATTATCTCCAGTATCACTACTGTTATCTCTTTGCCCATATGTTTTCTGTACCAACCGACCCTTACATCCCCAGCAACCCGTTGTCCTCTTCCAGAGTGACATCTTCCTTACAATCTCCCCATAGCCACCCCTTGCTTTCCTACTGCTGGATATTCAACATTAATCCCAACACCATCACCTCATCAACTCTCAACTCTGAAAAGGTTTATTTTCTCGGTCTCAATCTGAATCGTTATCAATTCTCGCTCATATGTCCAAACGAACCAGCGATTCAGATCCGGACGAAAGTTTAAGTGGAGGGACCAATTCTCCCACGGACTCCAGATCCAGCAAGAAGTCTCGCCCCTCCACCCTGATCATAGGAATTTCCCGTTCGATCTCCGCTTGTCAGCGATGTAGACTAAAGAAGATTCGTTGTGACCAGAGCTTTCCCAAATGTTCCAAGTGTGAAAAAGCTGGGGTCGATTGTATCGGATTGGATCCTGCTACTGGTAGAGAGGTACCTCGGCTGTATGTAACCCATCTCGAGGAGAAAATCGGTGTTCTAGAGTCGAGATTGAAACAACATGGCATTGATGTTGACTCCCAAGTGAAATTGGAGTCTGCTACATCGTCTATCGCTTCGGGTTCCACTCCTTTGACCACCACTCCTTTGGCCATCAGCACTAGTTCAATGGGTCATCACAACCCAGAAACAAAGTTGAATTCGGATGAAAACGAACAACATGATGTGCTAAATGAAGTTAAGTTCAATTCGGTGAACTCAAAGGATAATCGTTCCGTTTCCACCAATCAGTCCATCTCCTTTGCAAGATTGATGTCGACAGCAGTTAGATTGCAAAATAGAAAGTCGACCCCGGAAATCGAACATACTCCTAATCCTTTGCAACAACAGAACAAGGAATCAGACGATATCCCTCCAGCCTTATTGCCCCCCAAAAAGACAGCCCAGGAGTTTCTCAAGATCTTCTTTTCCCAGACAAATCCTCAGTTGCCCATCTTACATCGTGAAGAGTTCTTGAAAAACTATTTTCTTCCTATTTATGGAAAATTAGATGCCAATGTTTCTTTGGCATCCAACTACACCGCCATGAACACTCTGACGTTCCAAAACGATGAATACTACAATGATGAGCGTTTGACATGGTTTCATCAATACAAATTAAAATTCAACGAAGCCTTGTTGCAAGTAAAAGTTAACAATCAACCTATTGAGCCTATCAAAATGTCCCAAAGCATTATCCCTCCAAACAAGTTCCATAAACCTTTGTATTTTCTTAACATTGTATTTGCTATTGCATCGTCAGTTCACCATCTCCAGTATCCTAAGACGATTTCGGACTCATTTAAGTTATCGGCAGCAAAATATGTCGACAAAGTGTACAGTTCGCCAGATCAGTTGGAGAGTTTACAGGGTATTCTCCTACAAGCACTATATTCTATTATGAGACCAGCTGTTCCCGGATGCTGGTATATAGTGGGGTCAGCTTTGAGACTATGTATTGATTTAGGGCTCCACAATGAATCGATCAACCAAAAGTCCAATTTTGACTCCGTGACCATTGACAAGCGTCGAAGACTATTTTGGTGTACCTACTCGTTAGACCGGCAAATATGTTTCTATTTATCTAGACCCGTGGGGATTCCCGATGAAAGTATCACCACCCCGTTCCCCAGTGAGCTCGATGATGCGTTGATAAATCCCGATGATTCAGACACCGTCGACCACTCCAAAAGTAATAAGGGACTGTCTTCATACAAGTCAGTGTCAATCCTGTTTTTCAAGATACGTCAGATTCAAAGTGAAGTTCAAAAACACTTGTTTGAAAACTATGAATTGCCTCGAAGATTCAAAAGTTTGCAAGAATGGAAAACATCTATGGCAAAGCTATTGAAGTCTTGGAGAAATGCTAATCCCAAGACTAAACGAAAAATGAACTGTGATTTCAATCTTGACTTTTTTCTGATGAATTATAATCACACGTTACTAGTGTTGCATGGATTGTCTCCTAAAAACTTCAAATTAAGCACCAGCGATTTTTATAAAGTCAACGAATCGTCCAAAGAATTAATCAACATTTACTCACAGTTATTGTCCAGTAAACTGATAAACTACACTTGGGCTGCAGTTTTAAACTTGTTCATGGCTGGGACATCCTACTTGTACACTATTTACAACAGTGAGCAAGTTAGAAGCACCAATGGGTTATTTGAAGTGAAGAAGATCACTCAAGAATGTATCAACGTCATGAACTCCTTGATTGATAGATGTGAGGCTGCGGCTAACTGTAAGAATACCTTTGAGATGTTGACAGCAGCAGTAGTGAAATTGAAATACAATGAAACCGTTCAAGGAAATATCAAAATCCCTTCGGCAACACAGATAAATAGCGTACAACCTGGTGGAGGCGAACTCAATAACAACTTGAAGAACTTGGTGGAAAATCTACAGTCTCAAGATAAGAATCTAAATAGCTTTTCTATCAAGCTAGAAAACGATTTAAACCCATTTCTGCCATCATTAAACACCCAGAATTTTGCTTTGCTAAGTCAAGCATCGCCCAACGAACCATTATATGGAGCTACACCTGTAGGAGAGACCGAGGAAAACTCCAATTCCCGAGCTACACCAGTTGTGGAGAACAACGATGTTCCGCTAGAACTGTTGGATAAACCCCTCATCTCTCGGTACTGGAATACCCCCACAGGTAGCCAATCGCCTATTACGTTCGAATGGACAAATAATAACGATCAGTTTCACCACGACGACTTGACCAACTTCTTCAACGAGTTGGACAAGTCTCCAGTTTCTACTACCGAGTCGGAATTAGTCAACTATAAAGAACAGACTGCCAATGTTGACAGTTTGAATCCATCCGACACCCTTTTGCACAGCCATACTACCAATACGCCGTATTCTTATGACTCCAATGAGTCGTCAAATTCGTCGCCTGTGATGATGAACAACAGTATCCAGCCTGGTCGTCATCCTCATAGTGGATCGGGCAACAATGCAATGTTTCCTCCTAGTGGTCCATCTAAGGATGGGCGTAAAGTCTACGAACTTATTCATCAGGTGCCAACTGATTCCATTTGGGACCAATTCTTTACCTCCAGCTCCAGCTCTGCCCATTCTGGAACACACGACACTTAAATATGATATGAATCAACCAGTCAAGTCACCTTGCTGATATGTAAGACAATGTACAACTACAATAATGTATCAAGGATCACCAGTATCCCCCAAAATACTCATCAGCTCTAAGATTTTGTAGGTTTCCTCGCTGAAAAATCCCCCATTTACTGATGCCACCCTTGTAGCAGTCACAACCAAATCATGGCCCATTCGAGTGGCTATTCCCTGTACGTCAATGATTTCACCCTTTCTTATCACTAAAGGGTCATACGGATCAACAGTGTTCAACAATACTTTAATCACTCCAGTTGTACGTAGTCCTTTGACAAATAAACTATTATCATCATAATTGAACGACACCGTTTGTCCAAAGATTCTTACATGATCAGAATCCTTCAATCTCAACAACTGATCGGCCAGGAGTACGATCTTCATGTCCATCTAAGACATAGCTTAATTCGCGCTTCTCATCGCAAGAGACGTTATGAAGGTTTTGGTGGAACGAGACAAGTTTTTGTCCGACTATGAGGTGATGGAGCACCTTAAATCGGTGAAAAAGGAGTGGACACAGTCGAAGAACCAAAAACGAAAAAAGTTTGTCAATCAGGGGGGTGAAAACCTTGAAATCATCACTAACGAGACCCTTCTGTTCTTGTCAACCAGACCTTGTTCAGCCATTAAAAGTGAAGAAGACTTTGGCAAGTTGATGAGGCATTTGAATGGTTTGAAGTTGGTCAAGGTGGAAAAGTTGGAGATCATCAATTCGTTGCCGAGATCGATGGTTCACTTGTACTCCATTATCGATGAGTGTGACAATAGATTCGATAACAGTACCTGTGAGGGTCTTCTCACGAAGATTAACGAGTTGTTTCCTGAAGATGAAAATGAACCTGAAGACGAAACTGGGGATGAAAATGACAGCAACACCCAATAGAACGCCTGCTAACCTTGTATAATAACCCTGTAACTAAAATAAATATCTATATAAAATCTCCTGTCACTTGTTTATAGTCTGTACCGGTCTCGAGTTCTCCATTTAAAGTGACAATTTCTTCGGTTTTTTCTACGCTGGTGGGGGTCTGACTGTACCACTGGTTTCGGAAATTGACCACCATCTCCCCCACGTCAGAGAGAAGTCCAGCGGGCCCTACCGCCAAAAATGATTCGTCTTTGGCGTTGATCCATTTGTCATGTTCCTTGTTTTTATCACTTATATTTTCTTCGATATCTTTATTTTCTTTCCTGATTAGTTCTCGTGATAAAATACCCCCAAGGCCGACTTCCTCCAAGGAGTCGCTGACTTTGCCAATGCCAATGTCAAATTTATACATCCCTACCTTCAGTTCCTCTAAATCGTCACTAAAGTGGGATTCAACCAAATGCTGGACTATGGGCCATCCATAGGCATTGGAGAATCGTCTCCTCACGATTATATTGTTGTGGGCATCAGGATTCAACTTTACCAACACCTTCTTCCAGCTCATTCCTTTATGATATTCCCGGGCAATTTGTTCTTCTATATTCTCGAATTCTTGTACATCTATGGAACTCAAAATTCGTTTACTTAGGCTCTCGGGTTGGGCTTCCACCGTCACTTCGGTAATGGAACCTCGTCTGCTGTGGCCAGGAGAGTAGGTGCTGGGTTCATTCTCCAGCGAAGGTAAGTCCTCTTCGTGAAAGATTTTTTCATACACGATTGAGTTCTCTCGTTCTTCAGGGTTTACTAAATAACTCATAGGTGGCAAAGGAGGTAATATCAACGACTGAACCGTTTCAATCACGTTAGCTCGATGAAGACCTTTAATCTGTTTTAAGAATCTTTTCGATTTCGATGATTGTTCTTCACTATCATCAACATCCTCTTGATTGATGGCAGTTTGCTTAGGAATTGTTTCTGGCTTTTGTTTATAAGGCATAAACTTGGCTAAAAGCGTCTGCAATGGTTGAGGTAGCATGGATGGCACTGAATTATTACTTTCAACACATTCGTCATCAGGTATTTTATCTACTTGGGAATGCTTCAAGTTATGAGAATCCATTGCTTCATCAGATAAAATTGACGACAACCCCTGATGGTCAAGAAACAATAATGCCGATGTTCTCAAGGGCACCACTCCATCATTGGCCACATTTGCGTATATCGTCCTCCTGACAAACTTCTTCAAAATTGTATGAGTAGGACCTGAAGGTAGCAATAGTAACAATGGCTTAGAACCTTGTTCACTGTATCTTAAACTTAAATCTTGGCCAGTTCTACCCACAATTCCCGCCTGCAATGCTAAATTGACGTATATGGGGTTCTCATAGCTAGCTCCTAGTAAAGGCGAAGCAATGGTAACGAAGTTCACGGGGATAATGGTTTGGAAAAACCACGGAAAGTTATTTTGTAAATATGCTATAGTGAAAGTCTGGACTAAACCTCCCAAGGAATGGCCAATAAACGAGATTTTCTTCACTCTGCCGTTACTAAAGTTTTCATTGTTGGTAATCAAGTCAATGATAAACTCTGCTACTCTACTACCGAGATATTTGATGCCTCTTTCAGTTTTGCAAATATTTCCAAAAAACCCTTTTACCACCAAATTGTCGTTGGACTCGAAAGTATCAATGGATTCTTTCAAATAAAGCATATCTGCACTAACATTAGAGTGCAACCCGTGAGTTAAGATCACCAAATGGATGGGAATATCCGGTTTGGGAAGGGGTAAGTTCCACAAATCAAACGTATCAAAATTAGTGACAGATAAGTTTCTCGGTTGCACTTCCTTATCATCTTCATGCAACACTTGCTTAGAAGTTCCCACGGTGATTTCAAAGTTTATGTCCATGGCACTATTGAAGATCATTTGGGACACAACATCCACTGTCCATCTATACATGGGTTTAATGGTATTGCACGACAATTCGCTATAAAATGACTTTCCCGGCTGTAGTTGGGGCTCAAATGTTGGCTGGTCAGCAGTAATAAAGCACTTTTCGTCAGGACAATATTCCTCTGATCTACAATCAACATACAACAAATACGGGCCAGCAATGAAAGCGGCTCTCATGGCAATGGGCTCGATATTTCTCACTTTAACCCAAAGATTGGGGGTAACAAAAAGTTCGCTGGCATCTTCACCAATGTGATTATTGTCGGGGGTATATTCCAACTCGAACCTTTCGATTTGTCCGGCTTTGACTGACTTTATCTTACGATAGAGGATCCGTTCTTCATTCATAAAGCCAGTCTTCTGAAAATTCGCGTTACTGAGATTGCCAGGTTTAGACTATGGAAGAGGAAGGATATCCGGAAGCAAATGAAGAGGCAAATGACCTACATCCGATTGAATTGGTGGCCCATCTGGTACTAAGTGGGTCGTTGGACATTTTGAATGAAAATTTCGAGTCACTACACAATTCCCAGGTAGTGTTGCTCACAAGACTAAAGTCAATCGAAGAGAAGTTATTGACACTCTCCCACCAAACTACGGTTGAGGATTCCCAAATACAACAAGATTTGGCAAGGATTAAAACCATCAGAAAGAGATTGCAAGCAAGCCAAAAGACTCTAGAAAAGGTAGACAAACGGGTGGAAGTTATGAATGGGAAATAGCATTGTATAGTTACCGGTGATAACATAACGTTAGCCTCTATTTAAAGAATTTAACAAACCGAAAGGGAAACCCTGGGCTCTTCAATCCAAAAAAGTTGAGCAACACGCTGTAGGTGAGGAATAATGTTATGCTCACCAACGTGGTGGCCACCAACTTGACTTGTGGGTGTTTTATGTAGGGGACTTTCTTGAGCAACAAGAGGAAGGTAAGACTCAAGATTCCGTAAATGAAAGACACGATTTGAGTCTCCACCCCCAATTGTGATTGTTGGCCTTGAACCCAGTAGTCTACACGGCCATCGGGATGTTCTCTAGTGTATGGAGCCTGTCTGATTTGGTTGAACATGTAGCCGGAGTTGAGCAACAAGATTAACAAAATGGAAATCCCTGTCCACAAGGCTTTTGAAGTCAAAGCCGAAAGCACACGATCGCGGAGCACATACACAGTCACAGCTAATACGAAGGTAACACAGGCATTAAAGACGATTCTGCCGTAGTTTACGGGGACGTACAAGTTAAATTTATGACCAGTAACTCCTCTCAAAAACTCAATAATTAAGTCTGTATGTTTGCCTTGGAAAAACTGGTATTCGTCGACTTCATTGATCCAGCCGTCCTTGGCACTTACGGTGGATGGCCGCAAGTGGAAACACTTTGGAATGTTGTTCAACTTCAATTTCAGGAATAATTCTCTATTTTGCATGAATTCAGAGTACAAGAAAAACACATCTTTACCTTCCAAGTTGCCGACACCATTGGGATGATCCTGGTACCATGAGTTAGCTACCATTTCAAACTCGGGCTTGAACTCGTTACACAACGGACACTTGAATTGTGGAGCTTGGGAAGACAAAAGCATTATGACGTGATAGTCTCGAGGTCCGTTGAGAAACTTTTCATAGTTCTTTTCCGTCAATGGTAACACTTTGGTGGATCCGGCTTTCTTCACCATCGAGAGCAATTCTTCACTGGAGTATGCTGCAATTGATACATTGACAAAGGTCAAGATAATTGACAATAGTGAAACTACACAAACCTTCATTCTGAAACACGTAGAATTCGACGCACCGATTTAAGTTTCCATAAATGTTGATGAGGGCTCGCCATGAGACAGGGAATGGTGTCAAATTACCACCACGTATATACATTGTTACTCTCTAATATCTACCTTGTTACTACATCCAATCTTAGCTTCGAGACTTCCAAGTCCCGGCTCAAATCGCTCTACGAGTAAAACATAGTTCCCTGGTTTAGTAACAGTGCAGTCGACAAACACTCCATAAATGGAATTGTCCCATTCATTATTAACTACCACGGGCTGGCTAGTATCACCATTGAATACCGATGCACGCATTGGTGGTCTGTAGTTGACGATTTTTTCCGGCTTGCTGAAGCCATTGGACGAATGCTGAATATGGAATGATACTTTACTGTTGCAGTTCTCAAGGTAGAAATGGATCTTCTTTCTGTTACTACCGTTCCAGTCGCACCTCACAGTGTCGATGAATAGTCCTAAGGGCCCCAATACCTTTGATAGCTCAACCGTCTCTTCGTGTCCTCGATAATGAACTTTTAGCAGGAAGTTTCCTCTGACATTAGGTTGTTGGCATGAACAAATTATTCGGTAAAACCCCGGTTCAATGCCGTTCAAGGCAAACGATTGAAGTCCAGTCCTGTAACCGTCGTCGATTATCAAATCTCCTTTTTTGAATATTCGTAAGGGTTTGTTCTTCTCGAACTGGTTCCAATAAAACATCTGTAATGTCGACAATTGGGCACTTTCTAACGTTATCAAGATATCGGAAGGTTCCTGGATATTGAGATCAAATTGGGGATTCGTCAAGTACGAGGAATAGGAGGAGTTTCCACCTGAATTGGAAAAATCCCATTCATCATCTAAAGTTACCGAGTTTTCGTACTTGACCTTAGATTTGACAAGGGCGAAGTCCAGGGAGATATTATTAAATACAGTCAACGACATTGAGGTGGAAATGGAGCAATTCACCACTAACGTATAACATGCATTGGGCTCTGTAGTGATACGAATTAGATCAAAATGACTGTTTGTAACTTGGCTGCTGAACACGTTGTTATACTGATCAGCCAAAATCATCTTATCTCCCGAATCAGATGCGTACAACTCCATCGAGATTATTGCTGAATCTTGTTTGGAGATATAACGCTCTAAAAACACCCAGACTTCTTGAGGAGTGTCTGTGTGATTAACAATGCCATACTGAGGCTTGCCTGCAATGCCTATTTCCCGGTTATGGGTATGTATGAAATGACGAGTATGACTAAACTTAAATATGCTATTGATGTTCCAATTGACGTAGAGAAAATTGTAGTGAAAAAGTTCGTCACTCTTTATCGCCATTAGCTTTCGGCTGTCTTTGTTCTCCAACCAAGGGTTTTTTATGATTAAACCACTATCAGCGGGGTCTTTTAATAGCACATAGTCATGATTAGAAATAACCCCAATTTGCTCTGAGAGTCCTTTGGAGATTTTACCTGTGCCGATGCCCAAACTGGTAAGATGTCCATATTGGCAATGTAGCTGGATGAATTTCTTTGGCAACCGTCCATTTTTGATATGGATTATCTCCGGTATCCATCCGGTTAGCATATATGTGTCTGCCACCATGTTGGAACCCTCAAAATTGTAGCCTTGACCCATAACTTTGAGATAAGCTTTTTCTATGAATGCTGGCCACAAGAGTGACGGATTGGAAGTTGATCTTATGGTTAGTTTTCTAGATTCATCTTCTAGCATTGGTAGCTTGCTATCAATGACGACCTTTCTAATGGTGCCATTAAATCGTAAACTAACAGTGTACAGGTCACTGCGTCCATGGGGAGTGATAAGATCGTATAGACTAGACCCATAGCCTGCATGAACCAACGACAAAAACGACGAAACAAACGAACAATTGGATAACTTATCCTGATACAAATTCAACAAATCATCCTCATTGACCCCCCAGTCCAGATCAACGATTTTGACATATGTAGCCTTTACTGGCGGTAGCTCCAACTCGTTATCTACGTAATTGAATTGAAATTCTTCGCTGGTAGAGTTCTTTTTTTCCAGAAAAAACAACACAGGATACATTCTCTCAGCGCCCATCTTTGAATTAAGCCAGATGATCTTATCATCAGCACTCATAAGTTTGCTAGCATATTCATCATAAGTCTTCAAAGCAAAAACGGACACAACGTTTATACTGTCATTTAATCGATTTGACTTCTCTTCTTTTGCCATCACATTCAATAGCTTAATCGCTTCCAAGCATAGCTTTCTACCTTCTTCATTGTTGCCTAACGCTAGCTGAAAATGGCAATCTTCTATAAGCCCCACACTACGAGGGAGTTGGGCCATTCTCCGTTCACAGTATGTTGCCCGAGACGAAGTGACGTAGAATGTGACGCGAAGAATAGAAAAACACTGTGGGGGAAATGGGTTGGTAGAGTATAGGAAGAGATCGCTAGTAGAATGAACTGATAGAACAATAGGATATCGTGAATATAATGTGGCTAGTTGTTAATAGCATGTAATGACATCTTTTCGCCTTAATCAATATTGGATCTGAGAGGTTTCGGGCTTGAAACCACTTTTAAAGATTTAATTGCAAAGATGTCGATGGGAGAATAAACAACAGTTGTTCCAGGATTATTTCACACTTCTTGACGAGAAAAATAATGGCACCTTCAGTAATCATCGCCATTCTTCATTCAAGTTGCGTTGCAATTCCATTGGCATTTGGTCTAACATTTCGTTTAGGGAATTAGACATCAGTCGTGCTTCTTTTTCAAGAGATGGAAAATTCTTAAGTGGCTCTGGATCCGGCCAAATCTGTGCATGACC